>OY730194.1:107683284-108223284 GCA_963422505.1 Pseudognaphalium luteoalbum
TACCTTACACACATATTCATGTTACTCCCATTATGCATCAAAATTCACTAGCTCTCACAACTATAAGTTGCATCGTTAACTAAGCAATATTGTCACCTACTTCCTTTGTGTGTAGACCTCCAATGTTGCAGGTCACATATAATTTTATGTAATAACATGATTTTAAACTTTAATGGTTAAGCATATACATATTATTTAATTATTCAATTCCTCTACTATTTCTAACTATCACCGTCAATATAGAAATTTGATTTTGACTTTTATTATTATTATCTTAATAGAGACACCTTGTACTTATACTTAGTATACAGTTAATATTATGGCTCAAGAATGACCTATGAGCCAAATGTAGACAGATTGAAATTATATTAAAGACGAGTACGAACAGCCACTCGAAGTCTCCGATACGCATGCTAAGGTTCACACTAACTTGATTGGATCTCCAATCACGACAGTGAGTCCACATATATGTTGGCTGGTCTATATCGATACGGTGTCAAATATGGGATCGTAAGATTTTCCTCTAGTATGTTGTCGAGTTCACCCATGAGTTCTGAGCTCGAATTGTGTTGTTCACTCCGATGACGTGCGGTTCACATTTTTTTCCCTGCATTGATATTGGGGTCCTATTTTGTTTCATGAGTGGTATATAACATATTATAGGCTTGATAATCGAGATGGTTATAGATGTGATTTTGATTAATCCATTTTGTAGTTTAAGAAAATGATTTCGGCCTGGTTATTATAACATATCCCACTAAAAATGATTTCGGCCTCGAAATCGACAAGAAAAATTTAACTGTATTATCTTCATTTCAGGTTATTACAATTATAGTCATTTCATTGCGATTTAACGTAGAAACTAACGGAATTTGTTAAGATGGACTACTAGTGAGTAAAAATGACAAATACAGGGACTGCCAGTGGCATTTCTTGAATTGAGGGACTTCCAATGATTTTTTGGACAAACACGGGGATGAAATTGTGACACCCGTCAAATTAGGGCTAGTACTTAGTGCTTAATCATTGTATTAATACATGTAATTAATTATGTTTAGGGCTAATTATGTGTATCATTTTGTATATTGTTATATATAAATATTGATGCGTCACCAGCGGTCGGTAAGGATTTTACCCTTGTCGTTGCACCGGCTACTGGCGACGGGCATCAGTGGGTGTTTTAAATTTGTAATTGCGAGGCCTAAGTTTTCCCTAACAATGCTAATCCTAAGGGTGAGCAAGTGGTAGGTATGACCTAGAGTCGTTCTTCAAACCGACTGAATTGAAACTAAGGTGTGGCAGATGAGGGCTTTCAAACTAGTGAAGGGTTTATGAAATAGTGAGGGATTTTTGGTTTTTCTATTAACTAACTTAGGCAAGTAAATAAATAAAAGTGAAATTAAAATAAAAGATAAAGCAGATAAATAAAGATAGTGTTTGCTGAGACTTCGTTAATTAGGTTATGGGATGATGTTTGGAGAAACTATTTTGAAAGATATTAGTTAATTATCATTCTTAAATACTTGTATGTAAACACTAGATTTCCTACTAATTAAAATTCCATTAGCATGTCACACCGGGAGCTAGGTTAAGGTAACATTACAAAGTATTTAGAATAATAAGCAAAATCTTAATTATGGTTGAATAATACTTTCATATGAACGGGAACAAAATCTTAAGGTACTAGACATAACTGAATCATATAACGATTCCTCGTCATCCTAACAGATTCGTATTTTTAAAAAGTTCATTTATGACTTTAAACTAGCCCTTGCTTAAGACTACCCAATAAATCCCCTAATTATCCATAGTGTTCCTCACTTAAAGTGGTTCCGCCGCTTCAAACCTTGGCCATGTCTTGTCGTACGATAATACCCCATGTAGCCTTGCGGTTCCATAGTTTCATACCTTTGACAAATTATATTGACATAGATGACTGACTACCTTTCAATTGAACGTCGTTAAAAAGGTGTTTTAATCACGTTTATTGGTGGAAAGGCGATTAGATTAATTTGAAGTTTAAAAGTCTATTTAGAAAGGTTAATTAAACTAGGTTTCTCATTTTATATGTTAGTCCGTAATATAACTACCTTCGGTCGTTACTCGACTTCCATACATTTGTACTCCACCTTGAAGTGTTTCCAGTACTATATCGAATAACAGTCGAATAGGGGCCATCATATTACTTCGTAATATTGTACCGTTTCGTAATATGACTACCTTCGGTCGTTCCTCGACTTCCATACATTTGTACTCCACCTTGAAGTGTTTCCAGAAATATATTGAGTAACAGTCGAATATGGGCCATCATATTACTTTACGATAATTAAGATATATTTTACTACTATGATGATCCTAAGGCAACAATCAAACAAGAACATGCAATAAGACGATCAAAGCAATACTACCGATCTTTAATATTTAATTATAAATCATCCCATAGTTAATTAACTACACCGCAAGCAAACACAACAAGTATACTACTCTCTAATCATGGCAATAACTAAATCTAGCATATCAATATAAACGTAATTAATTAAGATAGATAAGGATTAGAAAGCACTAAGATTAAATGCGGGAGAAAGTAGACTTGAATTAATTGACACAGTTCCAAGCTTACACTGAAGATTTATAATGCATTCCGTACTTTCTTTCTATTCTAAACAAGTTCCTAAACTAGCCTAAAACTAATTTTTAGTAAGAAAATATAAAAAAAAGTAGAAGCAATATCTTAAGAGAAGTATATTGTACTAAGAATGGTGTGTGTTGAAATGAAGTCTCATGCCTCCTATTTATAGGTGAAATTCGGCTCACGTTAGCAACTTGAGGAGCACTTTAGCAAAAGGTGGTAAAGGTGGTGTACCAGGTACGTACAATTGCGTAAATGTGTGGCACCGGGTACGTACAATCGCGTAAAGATGTGGCACCGGGTACACGCAAGGACCAAAAAGCGGAAATAGGACGGGGGACAGGCGGCAGGCGCCGCCCACCAGCTGGCCGGCGGCGGCTGGTGGCTGCCACCCGCCCCGGTTCGCCGTCTTTTGTCTCGTTTCTTAGTTTGTGCGTATTTTCTTCGTTATGCATTTGTTTACGTCGATTCTTTTTGTGTTGGATTCGTAATTCAAAAACGAAGATTTTGATATAAAGAAATCCCCGAGATGAGTTTCCTATCTCCAGATATTGCGTACGAATCATTTGAATCTTCCAGCGGGCGTAGTATCTTCATTCTTTATCCGTTTTTGTTGATTCTCCTTCTGTTAGACTCGTATTTTGAAAATGAACATCTTGGATAAGATCGATGTTGGTGATGGGTACTTTAGTCTTTAAATCTTGTTTTGATGTCTTGAATCTTCAAACGTGCATGGAATCTTCGTTTTTCATCCGTTTTGCTTAATTTTTATCGTGCAACCTTGTTTTGACCATCTCAGCATAATATCACTGATTTGAACTATATTTGAGTTCAATATGCCAAAAATCGTTCCAGAATGAGAGAGATATCGGTAGTAAAAACGTGACTTTTTACGCGATATCACACACGTTCGCGATTTATTTAAATCGTGCATTTCATTAACGGATGGAATCCGACAAGATCACAAATACAGACGTTGGTGAACAATTTATTAAATATTGAAAAATTATTTAATTAACTAATCTTTTTTATATATTATTTTGGATAATATATACAAAAGTATTTCGTATCGTCTAAAACTAACCGTACGCAACAGAAACGCGTGAAACACGTTTGAAAAACGAAATAAACCCAAATTATATTTTTATAATTCATTATTAAGTATTTTGATAAATGGTTAATGGTGCAGATCGGGTATGAACTTATCACTTTTTACCGAGTTAGGGTATGAACCTAATTTATTACACAGGTACGTAACAAACTTTCAAATTATGTTTCGAGTTAGGGAACAAACTCTTTTTTCACCTAACTCGAAAAGTTCGTTACCTAACTCAAAACATAACTTGAAAGTTCGTTACCTAACTCGAAACATAATTTGAAAGTTCATTACCGACCTCGAAACATAATTTGAAAGTTCGTTACCGACCTCGAAATATAATTTGAAACATAATTTGAAATGAAAAAAAGTTTGTTACCTAACTCGAAACATAATTTAAAAGTTTGTTACCGACCTGTGTAATAAATTGGGTCCATGCTCTAACTCGGCAAAAATAAAAAAGTTTGTTCCCCAACTTGAAACATAATTTGAAAGTTTGTTATCGACCTGTGTGTGATAAATTGGGTTCATACCCTAACTCGACAAAAAGTGATAAGTTCATATCCGATCTGCGCCATTAACCCTTTGATAAAATACTTCAAGTAAAAATATTACGATTTCACGCGTACGAATAAAACGTCTAAAAACGTTACACGAGTTAAATAAACGTACAATTACGCAACGAACGCGCAAAACGAGACCCGACAACATTTTAGTAACTTAAAATAAAGTATTTTGAATAATACTCTCATTGAAAATATCACAATTTAAAACGATAACGAAACACACGTATTAACACGTATAATGATAATTAAAACGTTTAAACGATCGGGAAAATGAACATCGCACGGAGCATAAATTGGGGAAACAAAAGTTGAGACTTCCACCCCAAATGGGGCCCCCTCCCAACCGGCCCAACCCCCCACCCATCCCTTTCTCTACTTTGACTCACACAAACATCACCACCACCTCCATTCTCACTTTTACACTCAATCTCAATTCTCTCATCTCTCTCTAAAACCCACCACCACCGCCACCTTCAACCCACAAAAGCACCACCAAACGAACTTAAATCGCAAGATTCATTTGGAGAAAAACGTTCACCTCGCGGAGAGCTACCTTTCTACATTTTCGGATTTCGCTCGCGTTAACTACTAAGAATCCCGACACTTTCGAAAACTCTTAGGGTGTGTTTAGTTGTGGAAAATTTTCCACAATTTTCCATTTTCAATTTTCTAAAGAAAATCGTTCTTCAGAAAAGTGTTGAAAATTTAGAAACTCATTCGAATGTTGGAAAAGTGGATTTTAGAAAATTAGTTGTATCTTGAAAAATTTGGAAAAGTGTGGGGGAATTGTATAAAGGAAATTTTGGAAAAATGTGGGGGAAGTGTTTTCCACCTCCAAGTTATATTTTGGAAAAGTGGATTTTCCATTTTCTTGGGAAAAAATTTCAGGAAAATTCATTTTGAACGCGTTTTTCAATTTTTCACTTTTCTTGGAAAAATATTCTAGAAAACTCCCCATTTTTTCCACAACTAAACACCCCCTTAGAATTTAATTATTTTGCTTGAATGTTGTTCATCTAGGCTTGTGATGTCCTAATATATGTTTAAAACTTGATTTCAAAACCTTTGTCTGAAAATGTCGGTTTTGGTCATTTTAGAGAACCGACACCTCAGGATATCCCGGCACAATACAAACACTATAAACTATCCTAAGCATTGTGTAAAAATTTCGGGTCAAACCGAGGTCGTTTGACCACAAACCCGACACTTGTTGTCTTGGACAACCTGTTATGTCGTAGAGAGGCTGGGCCTTCTGCGACACAAGCCCTTATGTCGTACTACATCACGAATGTCGCATATAGCGACACAAATGCATATGTCACAACACTTTCGGATGTCGTATATAACGACACAACACCTTATGTCGTATTAAATTGCGAACGTCGCATAATGCGACACATACACTTATGTCGCAGTCATGACCTGCGACACAACAACCTGTGTCGCACTTGGTGTCGCACCCAGTGTCGCACAAGTCAGAACCTTGAAAACACTGATTTTTACTAAGTGTCAAGACTCGAAACTTTATCACTTTACGTTACCCAAATTCATATTTTAGGTGCGTTTTTCACTAAATCAATATAGTAGAAATAAAAAATTTTCGAACTGACTTGGCACCTCGACCTCAGCCAGGGGCTCTGCCCCTTGGACCCCGTCAGGTGTTGCCACCCCTGGAACCCCGCTAACCAGGGGCGCTGTCCCCGGACCCCCGTCACCTAAAGTTATAAATACATTTCACACCAAGTGTCAAACATTTACAACCCTTAAACCACATACGATGTACTCGTACATGATACCCATATACTTTGATAAGCATACGATACAACGAAACATATAAAAATAATACCTTTGAATTATTGTTACAAACCGTTACCAACGGGCCGTACATGTTTTCAAAACACAAACAATCAAACAAACCAATGTATTTGGACATAACTAGTTGGATGAACAACTAGCCTAGGTGATCTTTTGAGATACCTACTCACGAATTAACCAACGCGCGTCTTGAACGCCCTCAGGTTACAATCTTCGGACATCACTGCTTGGTTTAACAACGCACGTTTATTGAATAGACGCATATGATTCAGGTGTGTCTCATAGCCCCACATTTTTACTGTTTTTACTCTCGGGGTGGGAATACATGCTCACATTTGTTTACACGTGAACACAAGTACAAAACTCGATATATTGACTGCATGAGTTGTTTTACTAATCATAAAGTCCTCCACCACATAGTTTGTTAATATGGATTTAGCATTAATGTTAGTGTATCGTACCATATGGGATTGACAATCCCTGTCCGGGGTAGTCGCGCTACCATGATTGTGATGTCAAACGAGCACATTATCATTTGTTCACACGAGTGTGAATTAGGCACTCGCTCGGAGGCACCTCACTCAGGTTCTTAAAGGCGGATCCTGACCTCTAAGTTAAGCTCGAACTATGGGCTCATGGCAGTAATATACACATTTATTTGATTAATTTCAAACACATTATTAAATCTTGTGGTTCATACATTATGGTTTTATCGTTTACACCTATGAGCTCACCAGCTTTTAGATGACCTTTTAGCATGTATTCTCAGGTACACAACAATAGTAGGACTACTCAGGATTTATATAGCTCGAGTCGCATGCAAACACGAACATCAAGAGATTTTTCTGCATTATTATATTTTGTATAAGTAGTAATGCCTTAGAATCTTTCAGATCAGGATACCGAGCTTATGTAATCATTATAACTATTGTAAACTTTTATTACAATCAAATCAATGTATTTTGTTAAAACGACGCATATAGAGTCGTTCATTATATCTTATGTGCTGTGATTACCGTATTAGTCGCCCCCGACCCGAATCGCTTCCGCATCATAATTAGGGGGTGCGACAGAAATGGATAATTTTCTCTATTTATAATTGGGAAATGATATTGATAGCCTTAAATGCGGTCAGTAAGAACTATTATTAAACTTAAAGTTTTTTTTGATTATTATCAAAAATCATATTTTATTCATCACATATCAAATGAATGTTTAAGTGAATTAAATGTAAACATTTAAAGTATTAATTATAATTTTGATTGGATAAGGAAACTTTAGCTTTAATAGATGAACATTTTTGTCTTATTAACAGCCCTAAGGGTTGTCATTATCAATTATCTTTATAATTATATTGTGCGTCTCTTGATCACATTGGCACTAAGGTCGATCCCAAAGGGCTTTGTCGGTTGACCACCAACATGCGTCGGTTGACCGGCATCGTTGACACATGTGTGTTGGTCCCTTACATCTTTATAGCGATGCAAACGACGCGAACGGTGAGCCTACAACAATTTTATGTAGTTTACTTTTTATTTAATGTATGTAAATAAATGTATATTGGTATATGTGAAATTTAAAAATTAAAGTGACACACTGGTTCTTAGCACTGTTGTATCAATTGTATCACTTTAGGTTCTGATATGGTGTTAAAGCGGCGTAACTAACACAACAACAACAAAGTGGTCTAATGTGCATTAATTTCATTACCCACAATTGATGAATTATTATGAATTATGAATTATATTCAGTCAAGATCAGATAAAAATATTTGATTTACTCTATATAAAATGTACACATTTTAGAAAAGTTACTACAATGTTGAAACCTATTGTGGGAGTAGAGTTATTTTGGGGAAAATGAGAAAAATAAAAAGCTCGTTAATTAAGCCCCTTAAACCCTATTTCTCTCACAAAACCCTACCGGGAAATAACTGCATCTCTCAGATTTGGCAATTCACAGAACCTTCTTCCCCTTCCCACCAACTGCTGACTGCAAAACATGGCGGCGGCGATATCGGAAACGGTCCAGCGATTCACCGCCGAAACGCTAAAAGCAGCAAGCAAGCAATCTAAAGGATGCTACGTCGTCCCCCTTCGTCTCCGGCGAGCCATCAAAAAGTATATTCGAGGTCATTTCCCCTCATCCTCTACACGCTCACTATTTATGACCTAATTTAAGTCTCAATCTCTATAACTGTAATGCAAATCGCTATACCTAGTCTAACGATGAGGTGAAACTAAACCCTAGATAGAGCTGAACAGTTGATTGTCGGAATTGGTCAACTATTGATTATATTTGTATAGCAGTATGTGTGAAAATGTAATCTAAGGAAGAAGAAAGTTACAAGAAATGAAATTAGATAGCTGAACCATGTTATGTGATGTTACGATTTTCGTGCTGTAATCATTGTGTGTAGTACATGCTATACTTGTCATGCCTAACATTATACTGTAAATCATACTAGTAGGTATTGGTGTGATACTTACCTTTTAGTTTTAATAGGGTTTTATTGTTTCACAAAAGGCTCTTGAAGCTTGTTGCTTCTTCGTTGTCTGTAGTTCTAACCTCTAACATTTCCTTTAGTCTCTGTCTCTCTACAATATTACCTCTAAGTTGTAACTACTAGACAATATCCTTTTTTGGGGTCGAATAGTGCTTGCCATAATACCATATATAATTCTCCACAACAACACAATCGGAAGTTGCACTTGATATAATTGGTTGTAGCCTTGCTAATATATATAATGAAGAGTTCTGTTCTGTGCATGATTGGGTTGCATAAATTACATATTCCATCAAACTATCAAAGTAAATCATACACCCATTAGACTTTGCAGTATTTGTCTTATGCGAGCTCATCCATAAGACCATAACCAATGCATAGAGAGAAATAATAATCTGACATTTGTTGCAGTCTTATTCTAATATGAAGTTACTAGCATTACTCTTACCATAGTTGCCACAACATTGTATATTTATGTGTGTGTCACATCAACATACTCCCAAGGGACTTCATTCTTATAAAGGACCCGCTATGACTGTTTATAGTATCCACAATCGTAGGGTACAGGAACATGCGTATATACTGCCAGGTTAGAAGTTTGTCGTGCTTAATCGGTTTTTAACAAAAAATATACATAATTGTGAACTATATTTATATCAAATGGGTATCTTGAACATGAGCTATAGGATTTTCACTGGGTTGATTGCTTTGATATATTTCTATATTAATGCAGTTTATATATGGAATTACAGACCAAGAAGACCAACACATGAAAAGGAAGGTGTCGAGGTTATCAGAATCGTTCAATACTATCAAGGACGTTAATTTGCAGCTAACTGCGTCTACCGCCAGGGAGCTGATTGAAGATCCTTTCAAATATGTTGGGTGCTCAAAGCGATGGAAAATTAAGAGCAGCTATGGTGACATTGGTCTTAAATACAGAGATGACCAGACGATTGCTTATGTTGCTTCTCGGATGCCTGCAGTTTTCTCGGCTTGCCATAGAATCCTTACTGAGGTACGTCCATCCTCAATTTGCTTAAAAAGAAAATAATGTTTAAAATATATTTATGTTATTATAGCAACTTATCCACATTCTCCTTTTAAGAGAATAATCATGGATAACATCTGTTATTCATATATCAAGATGATATTTTGTTTTTGTTTGGATGTGGTTGAGTAAAACTTGGTTATTTTCAAGACCCAGTAAGCATACACAGAAAATGCAAGGAAAAATAATAATAATTTTATAAGCTGATTGTGAAAAGAAGTTACAGATAATGCATTTATTTCATACGCTGATTATGTGATCCATTTTTCACTAATTATCCGAGAAACTGAACTTCCTCTCAATTGTATTGAGCTTTATTTTAGCTTAAAAGAAGGCTTCCTGGGTTTGCTCCGACTAGAGTGTTGGATTTTGGGGCTGGTACTGGCTCCGCTTTCTGGTAAGAATTAATACTACATCATATTAATTGCTGAAAGTCTGAAACATTCTCAAGATTGTACTTCTTTTCCTTTAGCACACTTGCTATATACAGTTGTATAAGTAGTCTATCTGAGTTGATATTTTATCTATTATGTCTAGAGAAAGTAACTTAAGAAGAGCAAGCTATACTTCTAGGTTATTTGAAATTAGTGAATTTGTCTAGTAGAACATCAATTTTGTATATTTGTAGAACAGTTGTTCATTAATAGGTAATTTAGTTGTGTGCACAATGATTTGTTGAAAACATTGTCCAGGGCTTTGCGTGAAGTATGGCCGCACTCTTTAGAAAAATTGAATATAATTGAGCCATCACAATCTATGCAACGTGCAGGTCAGAGCCTTATAAAAGGTATGTGTCCTGACCCATCTGCGATCTCTTTCATACAATAATCAATATAAATATTGCATCTTCTGTGCTTCAGATCTTAAGAATTTGCCACATATTCAGAGCTATGGTAGCATTCAGTCACTAAGTCAAAATATAAGCAAGTCTGAAAGAAAGCACGATCTTGTCATTGCTGTAAGCACCTTTTCGGTCACCGTATATAATTCGTGCGGTGTGTGTTTATGGTCTTACATAAACCTCTCTAATTACGTTTAGTACGTTTCTATCTAAATGTTTTTTTCTTTTATTATCGGTTGTTTAGTCATATGTACTTGGCGAAATACCATCATTTAAGGATAGAATAACCATTGTGCGCCAGCTGTGGGATCTTACACAAGATGTTCTGGTATATTTTCTCCGCCTTTTTCAAATGTTAATTATTATTATAAGCATGAATATAAGTTAAAAAGATAGTTTGACATAAGTAGCCACATTTAAACTATATGCAAATACAACCTATTGTTGATAAAACTAAATGTGGTTTTTATGCAATTACTTCTAATGTAGAACAGGTTTTGATGGAACCTGGAACACCACATGGATCAAATATTATATCTCAAGTGCGATCGCACATTCTCTGGATGGAGAAAAGGGTGAGTGAGTTTACTCTTAATTAAATCAACGAAGTGTTGTGTATGTTTTTATCTGTTTATATTGATTTATCATGGCTGCACATTTTATCTTGAAATTTTCAATAATTGTGTCATTGGCATTCCAGAAAAGTCGCAAATTAGCAAAGGCATCCAATCAAGTCTCCATGGATTTAATGACACACAAATGTGGCGCACATATAGTAGCACCAGTAAGTTGAGAAACTGATACTATTGGTTTTGTAAATTTCACTTTATGATATGGTTGCGTTTCATTTTCGTATATTGTAATTTTGTTGTTGCAGTGTCCTCATGACGGAGCTTGTCCATTAGACAACACTGGGAAATATTGTCATTTTGTTCAACGCTTGCAGAGAACAACATCACAGCTTGCATACAAGGTTTCTATCTCAACCATGCTCATAAAATGTAATAATTATATTATTTTATAAAGCATTAAAGTGGTATGGTATATCATTTAGAAAATGTAATGACTGGTAGTCTGTTACTATTTCTTGGAAAGTCGGAAGTAATATAAAAGTTAGCTTGAGACTGAGAGAAGCCGTACATAATTTGGTTGGGTAAAATATAACTGATGGTTCTCTAAATTCCTGCAAAATTCAACATATCAGCCAATGCAAAAAAATTGGTCCACATGTTAAAGACTTGTTAACTTAGGAGGGCAGAAATTTCGAATTATGATAGTGATAGTCCAAATTGTTTTTTTCTATTAGGCTTGGGTCAATCAACGTCAGCCAGTTTTCATTTTAGGAGTATAACTATGTTTGCTTGGTATAAATTGGGCTCAAAGTAACTGGACTACAATAGTTAGAAGCTAATTTTAACATGAACGAGTCTGAATAAGTTTTTTTATGGATGAAAGTTACTAAGACCATTTGATCCATCGTTTAACTAATAGGCTCAAGTATCGATTTAAAAAAAGAAATTAATATGATCAAGTGGATTTATCTCCAGATTGCTAGTTTCCTGCATTAGTTTTTTTGTATAAGCTTAAAATGCATAAACAAATTGCCGGTATTTAATTTATCACGTGTAATCACTTCTATAATGTTAAGAAATAATTCAATTACTATTTATTTGGCAATTTGGTTCGTTATGTAGCAATCTAATGGTGTGCCTCTACGTGGATTTGAAGATGAGAAATTTTCTTATGTTGTATTCAGACGAGGTCCTCGGCCCAGGCAAGTGCTTATATTACTTAATATTATATTTTATTTTTAACTTTGGTAGATGATATCATAATGCTCTATTAAAGATTCTTGATAGGGTCAAATTCACATCGTAACATACTTACAAAAGATTCAATTTCCTTGTGACATCTGATCACCTTTGGCCCATGGATATTGCAATGACTCATTAGGTACATGGTTTCATGAATGCATTTAATCATGGGTCATATGATAATTGCGTAATAGTAAATCTTATGAAAGCGCTTTTAGAACAGCATAATTGCATTAGACTTGTCATATGATCACAATATTAGTGAATCTTGTGAAACTAGATCAACCTTATAAAACTTGAAATTTTTTGAAACCGAAAGAGATCTCACTTTCACTTGACATGATAATAATTAAGTTATTGCAGTTTTAATGTTACGGACAGAGTATATTTTTCTAGTACAATATCAAGTACTTGTGGCACTTATGCATGTCAAGCTGTGTGATAGCATGTTAGTGGTTGGTCCATAAGTCCGTACATTTTACGCTTTTATATGAAGAAACCTGAAAATTTTCTTGCAAATCGTACTAAGAACTTTCTTCACTTGGAGTGGAGTCACAATCACCACTCTCCTTAGCTTTAGGTCGTGACACTAACCACTCTTGTGTATAATAAATTTCTTTCCAACAGTGAAGCATGGCCACTTAATGGTATGAAGTTTGATACACTAAAAGAGCAGAAAGCTAAAATGGAACCTGAGGATTTTGAGAGCGACTATGGTTGGTACCTCTTTGCCATTTTCTTATAATTCAAAATAATTGTTGTACTATCATTCCGAAAAGGCTAAAGTTGCCTCATCATGTTAGGGGTCAGAAATGGTATGATTCAAAGATTGCACAATTCAGTAACTCATACCCCTCCCCACACACCATTATTTGTTTATTTTATGGCCAATATTTAAATAAAAATGTAGATAGTGAGGCCCAGTTAATTTATCTTGTAATTATAATTTGTGTCAAACAGATGACGAAATTGATTCCGAACCCGAGGAAATAGTTCATGATAAAACATTGATGAAGTACGAGTCAGATATCAATGAACCATACGCCACAACTGAAAGTGATGTTGCAGAGGGAGAAACAGCAGACGAGTCCACACGTGCAGATCTTGGAAGTGGTTGGGGAAGAATCGTTTACTCTCCAATAAGAAGGGGTAAACGGATTGAAATGGACGTTTGTCGAGCCGTTGATCATGAAGGAACCGAGGGTCGTTTCGAGAGGGTGATTGTCACAAAAAGCAAAAACCCGACACTGCATCATCAAGCACGAAGATCGCTATGGGGTGATCTCTGGCCCTTTTGATTGAAGTAACTTTTTATGTACTGTAATTAATTTTGTTTGCTGAATCTGTAAAAAATAAAATTAAAATGAAGTCTAGTTTGACCATTGACAACATGTGGCTTACCTGAGTTGTACCTATCTCAAAAGGATGGTACAAGTTATATATCCATCATGAGTCCTTTAAAGCATAAAAGGGTACTTGAATTTCTGTTCATTGAACAAATTACAAAAGACACGAGACTAAAACAGAGAACTTTTTAGCAGGGTATGGTCATTGGGTTCTGAGGTTCAGTTTTTTTCTGGTCAGAAATCAATGATGTGATTAATGCTTCAGTAATAATTCATTTTTTTGCTGTTAAAAAGTTACTCTTTTTTCACCTTTTAACAGAAACGAAGAGATTCTTCAAGGCAATTATCAATGGTTAGTGATATTTTCACAAAAGTTTTTTACAAGTAATAAATCCACTAAACCTGTACATTAAAGATTTGTAATGTGCACAGAAATATTGCACAATTTGTACTAGACTGAATTGAATAAAAATATCCGGTTTGACAAGTTTTGTTTATTCAACGTCAAGTTAAACGATCTCGTTTAGAAAACTATGACAATGATGTGGTACTATTTAATAACAACTCTTGTCCCTTATTCTAGCAAGTTTCTTTCATGTCAATTATATCATTTATGATTGTTGGAATATGCTATAATCAAGTCCATTTCCAAAGTTACTGAAATGCCTCTATGGCTCTATGTGCATATGTTGTACTCATCACAGATCAAATCAACACTCTCGTATCCATTTGTTATTATTGTTTATGTTTATGTTTATTGTTTGACGCGTCTTTGTCTTAAATCTGACATGATATATGTTTCACTAAATTTGGTTTCTTTTCGTCATTCATACGAGAATTCATTTTTTAGGACTTCGTATCCACATATTTTAAGAGCACAATGACTTACTTGCCTCAAGTTATGCTTCTTTTTATCTGATTAAAAACGTAAATACGAAGGTTATCAAGATATCGATTTTGATCGCAAGATCTTAGGATCTTTATGTTAATGAAAATATAACCGGATCGTAATAGGATTACTTTTGAGATAGATCCGGAGATAGAATCACAGGAACGGATGAGTTAGGACAACCACTCATTTAAGCTTTCGGTTTTTCAATTAGTTTACTTATGTGGCCCAAAATATGAAATGCTTAAGCTTAATTAATAGCCTATTTAATTACTAATGATAGTTGTAAAGTTAATTGGAGGTCACCAAAGGCGATACATAAAGGTTGGTTGGAAGTTGCAATCACCGATTTTTGTTTGATCTACATAACTTAGAATCTCGATTCGATCTTGCAAATATAAAAGTTATCCTACATAAGATCTAGATTTTGACAACATTGATAGATAGTTAGATACACAGTTTTATTGTTTCGCATAAGCTCCGTTAGATATACAGTATACTAATAGTTTGTTTCAATCTGGTATACATGCTGCAGTTTCTTCCTTTTAATAATATAATGATGATTATGATTATTACTAAAGTTTCAATCAACATGACAGATTGACAGGTAAGCGACATATTAAGCTGGTTATTTGACAATAATGTCATTCTTTTCGATTTGATGTCACTAAAACTTCAAAGTATAAACAGTATCACTTTAATGTTTTCGATATGGAAATACTTTTAACAGTTTATCATCTTTAATGTATTGGAATAATGACCATTATAGCACGTTAAAACTTGAATATAAACGTAAAATTGTAATTAATAATATTTTGACATGCATATTATATTATAGTATGTAAAAAAGTACTCACGGTTACATTGTATGCAATGCACTTTTAATTTGTTGCTATTGTATGTATTTTGGTGACGTGATTACTTATAAGTTGGTGCTTAATATAAAGGAAAAACACATTGTTTGAATAATGCAACACCGAATGGACACAAAGTCATTCGGTGCCCCAGACCTGGCTAAACTTTTTGATAAAAAATAATACAGTTCAGTGATACGGGTCCTAGAAAGGCATAAATAGTTGCGTCGTTTCATGAAACAATGTGACGTTTTATAACATTAAACCAACTTAAACCATCTAGTAACCGCCACATATGACATATAGATACGCCATTTGGGGGTGTTTGAAATACCTCTTAATGATCCCTTAATCTCATATACACACATATTCATGTTATATTTTCTGCAAATTCACAAAATGTTCTTAGGAAGAGATTATAGATTCGTTGCCCGCATCTCTTGAATCAAGATGGTTCAGGGAGAGTGGGAGGGTCTTAGCCATTAATCCAACAACGAAAGTAGTGAGCCCTAATTATCCTTAAGGATAGTGCTTATATCATGATCTTAGTTCGTTTATATTTCTATTAGTTTGTAGTTTCTACATAATTTCTGCACTACGGTTCTAACAATCACATGTCTGTAAATAAAAATATAAAAACTACATAACAATAATGATGAATAACAAGTTTAGTACACACTAAAAGCTCGAGCTCGAATAGTTTGTTACATATTAAGAAATGCAATTTACATTGTAGTTACTCAAATGAGCTCTCATTATCACTTATAAAAATATGAATTAATTCCAAATATATTACGGAGTATATATGAACGTGACACCTTTAGTGTTTTTAATATGGCGAAAGAAAAATAAAATAAAGACAGGTATGTACAGTAGTTGTTATTCGTACGATTAGAAACAAAACAACAGGTCGTCTCCAAAAGGTCGTTGTGATTGGTCCACTGAGTGACCGAGTTGGGAAGGTTATGGGAACACACGTGCCTCCATCTGTTCTTGACTTCTTGCACGAAACTTGTTACTCACCACTTTAATCTTTTTTCCGAACAATATTTTCTTAAATTGTTAAGTGATTATATTCATGTCTTTTGTTGAAAAACAAAAACATTTCTATATATTAAATGGGAAAATCTAAAGCCACCCCTTGAAATTACTGGGGGATACCCCCTGGCCCACTTTGGCCCCGTGCAGTTCTTTTTTAATTCAGTTTTATTTTAGATCAATTCTAGTTCAGTACAGAATCAGTTCCAGTTTTAAACTAAACAGGGGGTAGAAAATTAGACAAAGAGGGGGTGTACCCAGAAAGTAAAAAAGAAAAAACATGACGTGATTGATTAGATGGGTGAATGTGGGTAAGAGATGAGAAAAAGTGGGTCAAGGGGGGTATCTTTAGTAGGACCCATATTAAATTTGCCAAAAAGTCATTGTTTACAATAATAGTATAGGGTGAGATTTAAATCATACTAAAATTTTATGTGAGACTAAGGGAACCAATGATATCATGCCACATGTACAAAGAGAATGTTCCATACTACAAAACTCATTTACCTCAAACATCAATTATCTCACAAACGACAAATCGAAAAATCATGAAACTTGCACTATAATTTTTAGCGTTTTATCCTCTTCGATTTGCCGTCCCTCAAGGCATACTTCCGACGAATTTTTTTTTTCTTCATTTTTTTGGTGGGTTTCATGTGTTACTAACACATGTGTTAAAGTGTTGCGTTTAGGGTTTAGGGTTTGGGGTTTAGGGGTTAGGGTTTAGAGTTTGGGTTTTGGGGTCCCTCCCCGAAACCCCAAAACCCCAAAACCCAAACCCTAAACCCTAAACCCTAACCCCTAAACCCCAAACCCTAAACCCTAAACGCTTTATAAAACTCTAAACCCTAAATCATACTAAACCCTAAACCCTACTAAAACATAAGATCTAAACCCTAAACCATGAACCCAGCTAAAACCTAACCCTAAACCCTAACCATGACCGTAAATAAAATGTACACTCAATCACTAACACATGTGTTACTAATTTATAAAACCCACCAAAAAACCAAAAAACTTTTTTTATCGAAAGTATGCCTTGAGGGACGGCAAATCGAAGAGGATAAAACGCTGAAAAATATGGTGCAAGTTTCATGATTTTTCGATTTGTCGTTTGTGAGATAATTGATGTTTGGGGTAAATGAGTTTTGTAGTATGGAACATTCTCTTTGTACATGTGGCATGATATTATTGGTTCCCTTAGTCTCACTCAAAAATCATGGACTCATTTGAACCTTAAATAAGTTTTTATAAGTATAGTACAATACGTATTTCATTAAATAGAATAAGTTTTTATAAGTATAGTACAATACGTATTTCATTAAATTAGGTAGATCAGCTATTAGTTGCATCCAGCTAGTGCATTGTGGGCCTTAGAACGAGACATGTGCGACATGAATGTGAAATTTAATTGCTCGTATCACTTCAATACGGTACTATATATAACACCATACCCATTAGTGGGCGTTGGTGTGCCGTCACCGAGGAACCGACACCGATAGTATCAAGCCGTCGGTTGAATACGGTCAGGAGCGTAAAGTTTTTGTGGGGCCCGTGTATTTTTTTCTTACCGTTAAAAAAAGATAAATTAGAAAAATTCAAACGGATATATAACGTTTATATATATATATATATATATATATATATATATATATATATTTAAAAACACATTTTTCAACTATAAGTACACACGCTCTATTCCAAACAATTCACAACATCTTTCATACAATTCACACTACAAATATTCATGCATGCACTTTTCCACTTTCATATAATTTGTAAAATGTCTTCCGATCTCGACCTTGAAGATTTGCAAGCGGTCACGACTGTTTTTGATGCAAATTACGCGATCAATACTATTAATTCAATATCCTCCGAATCGTTCGACGAAGAACAAATTTCGATCCTAAGAGCTCCCCGGGATACTTTCCTAGAGATCGTGAAGCAACGAGCGAACTTTTGTTTCTAGACTACTTTGCCGAGAACCCAACGTTTCCGACGGATATCTTTCGATGATGTTTTCGAACGAGTAAGTTATTATTTATCGGTATATGTCAATGTATTTTATCATTTCCCTATATCCGGTACTGGTATACTTTAAATATTTTCATCAACATCCTGACCAACCGATAGACCTGGTTTTAACGTTTTCCAAAAATGCACTTCCGTCGTATGACAATTGGCGTACGTTAGTGTTGCGGATGCGTTTGATGAATACTTGCATATGGGTGAACAAACATCATACGAGTGTTTGGATAACTTTTGTAAATGTATATTTCATTTATTCTCTACCAAGTATTTAAGAACACAACACTACTAGATGTGTAACGTTTACATCAACGTTATGCCGAGTCACATGGTAGTCCGAGTATGCTCGGAAGTATGGATTGTACGCATTGGCCTTGGAAAAATTGTCCAGTAGCATGGAAATGTCAATACACTAGAGATGGTCAAGGTCGTCTAACAATCATGCTCGAAGCGGTTGTCTCTTACGATTTGTTGATTTAGCAAGCTTTATTTGGTACAGCTAGCTAGAGCAACGAAATTAACGTCCTTAATTAATCGGACTTTAAATATAATTTACTATGAGATTGAGCTCCCCAAGTTAATTTCACGATTGCCGGCTAAGAATTTGTTGGGTTTTCTATTCCCTAACTAGATTAACATATGCAACGGAAAATAACAATTAATCTAGAGCAATTAGGAAACTAAACCTTAAAGGACCTTGACTTAATAAACCTATTAACAATAACAAAATAAATAGATAAATGAAAAATACTAACCTTTGAGAAAACCAATTTCTCATGCACAGACCACCTTGCAGAACCTTCACGCAGACTCCTTGCTCGACCTTCCATGCTTTGGATGGCAAGTACCCAAACCAGAATATCTCTAATGGTTCACACCCATGAACCAAGAGAAACTCCAAATCCTAGGGTCCCGACTCTAAGTCAAGTAAACTCTCACAAGGATTAGGAATGAGAAATAGAGAAAGAAATGAATTCAATTCGACTATGGGGTGATTGGAAAGCTTAGGGATGACCTCTATTTATAGGGGAGAGGATGCCCTTGGGTTTGGTCTTCTGGCCGATGTGGGATAACTGATTTCAGCCTCCAACCACCGGTTGGAGCATCCAACCGCCGGTTGGACTTAATTCCTGCCCAAGTAACAACACGTGTCACCGAATTACAAACCCTAGCCTTCAACCGCCGGTTGAACCTGTGACACCCGACATTTTAGGCCATCATTATTTCACTTGATCACATCATTAATATACATATTAGTTAAAATTCGGACTAAGTACATATATTCATTTCGTATATTTATATATACACGCGAGCACGATTTATTAAAATCACGCGACAACAAATCTAAAAGAACTCGAAAGTACAAACCCGAATGTTGGTGACAAAACTTTACTAAATGATGTCATATTATTAGAAATAAACATCATTTACTCGGATGATATTATTTCATTTAGAAATATATTTTGTTTTAGTAAGAACGTATTCTACGCAACAAAACCATACGAAACATATCCGTCAAACTAATCGGAAACAAAGTTATATTTTTATAACTCAAGTAAAGTATTTTTATAAAATACTTTGATCAAAAATATATACGAATTCGGATTAACAAAAATTTATGATTTTAAAATATTAAATTATTTTACGATCGGGTACACAAACACGGGCTTTTAGCGCAACAATTGGGGACAATCAACCCCCACTAAAAGTGAGGGCCAACCATCCCTATACCCCCCCCTCCCCCCCCCCCCCCTTTTCTTCTCATTTTCTACAAAACAAAACACACACACACATCTATATCCATCTCTCTCTCTCTCTCTCTCTCTCTCTCTCTCTCTCTCTCTCTCTCTCTCTCTCGGTTTCTCTCTAAAATCACCACCACCAACAACAAAAACCAACAATAACAACAACAGATCGTCATCACCATCATCATCATCTTCACCTTCTTCATCATCAAGCTCAACATCACCATTTCCTCACTCGATCTCCAAATCGAAGGGATTTACTCTCTTTTCCTTGTTATTTCGAGTTAGAAACACTTAAAACAACATGTTTTAACATTATATCAACAAGATTTGGCCCGAAAATAGTTTAGATTGCGTTTTTGGTGAAAAATCGTCGAACAGATCGTTGTGTTGCAGATGGACCAAAAACAGTACTGCGATACAGCCTGTGTCGCAGGTTAATTTCACAGGATTAATGTCGCAGCCTATGTCGCATAACGGCGACACAAATACTTGTGTCGCACACCACACCATTGTCGCATACTGCGACACAAAGCCTTATGTCGTATTAAATTGCGGATGTTGCACATGGTGACACAAACCCTTGTGTCGCAGAACCCTTTAGCGACACAGTCCTTATGTTGCAAAACTCAGAACCTTAGAAACACATGTTTTTCACTAAGTGTCGAAACTAAGATTTTGCCACTCGATTTTACTCCGAATTTGGATTTCACGTGCATTTTTACTAAAGCAATGTAGTAGAAATAAAAATTTTCCAAGCTGACCTGACAGCTCGACCCCAGCCAGGGGCTCTGCCCCTTGTACCCCGCCAGGGGTTGCCACCACTTGGACCCCTCTACCAGGGGCGCTGCCCCCGGACCCCCTTACACGGTTTCCAAACCTGAACGACAAATGAATATTTACACAACTCTCTTAGACAAACTGATTTATCTCTTACTTATATAACCTCACGTGTTTAGGACACTAGGAGGTTACCATTCAGAAGACACGCGTATCTTAGGATCGTTGACAACTCACAGGTGAGTTCATAGCCCCACTCTTTCAACTGTTTTACTGTTTTCGGGGTGAGCCACATGCACAACTAGTGTTTTGAATTATAATGATAAACTTTTATAATTCACACTTATCTACTTTACTGTATGTAATACGAAATGTGTAATGCTTAGGATTACACCTACCGTATTGTCGTATAAACAATATCAATACTTAACCTAAGTAGGTTACAATTGCACTTCACCAGATCTTAAACAATGACTACCATTTCATAACCTGATTAGGTTATCACTACACTTTGACCGTATTGTTGCGGGACAACCTTATCGAATAAACTAGAACTGGTTAGTTCTACCTACATTGGATGACAGCTAGACTTTTACGGCATTAGTCTTCCTTTTAGGAACTAAGACTGCCAATACACTCTATGAGTATTAGAATGGAAATTGTACTTAAGTGAACATTTCCACGAGACCTCAATATATTTGCTAGGCTGAGGCTAGGAGTATACGTTAGTAACACACATTAGTATAGCTCTTTATACTATTATTAAACAACTAGGTGATGAGTTATTCATACCTAGGCTTACTGTGCTACACCTTATATCTAAGTATTGTGTATACATATTTAGATACAATAAATTACTTCCATGCGCGGCCTGATACTCTGTTACTTGTGGTTGTGAATTGACTTATATAAATATATAAATATATATATATATATACACACACACACATACTCGTATTCTATCTCGAGCACTTGGTGCTACCTACAATCTACATATGTACATTGGTATACGTACACTTATATAAACACAATTACTATAGTCGGGCATGTCGTGGTACTGCCGGCTCTCAATTACCCTAGTCGGACATGTCGTAGTACTATCGGCTCTCAATTACCCTAGTCGGACATGTCGTAGTACTGTCGGCTCTCAATTACTCAAGTCGGGCATGTCGTGGTACTGCTGACTCTCACACATTGCTTGCGAGCAATCAAGTCGATGCCAAGTGGGTACAAAATGATGCCACGGTAAAGTGGGCACAAAACGATGCCACGGTTAGAGTGGGCACAAAACGATATCGCGGTAAAGTGATACAAATCACAAACACATGGATGGGCGACCTTATGCTCGTGATCCGCACTCATTCACGGATTGGCGAGTTTACACTCGAGATTCGCATTAGTTAACGGATCGGTGAGCTTTCACGCGAGGTCGTTAACTTAGTATTTGATTTAAATACTCAATCATAGTTCTGCGGGACTACAATTTCATGTTGCTGGAGGCAACACAATATGCTAGGGGGCACACTAACACTTTACTACTGAATAAGTAATATTAATACTTGTTACCATATGACGTGGTTATACACATACTCAAATTGTACTTACGCATGGATTGCCACACCCTCGATATGACTATGTCATACACACACTTGTTAGTATCTAGGCATGTATTGCCTGACATCATCATATACATACCATTACCTGATAGGTAACAAGGCATGGATTGCTGTTTTCCTCGATGTACTTATGTACGCTACTAAATCACTTAGGTACGAGATACCTCGGTAGGTGTATTACACATGGATTTTACAATACTATAACAATACAAATCAAAATCGTGGATTTTGAATCAAGTTTTCCAAAACATATAAGATTTATACTTTATGTTTTCAACTAACAATCCTATGAACTCACCAGCTTTCTAGCTGACTCGTTTTAGCATGTGTTTTCAGGTGCCCAACAGGATTAGGATTGCTACAAGATATGCTAGCTCGAGTCGCATGTTTTTAAGCATCCAGATTTCTCTGCATAACTTTTGTATTACAAATTATGTACTGAAATTATTTTGCGAACTCGCAACTTATATACACTTTTATTTTGGAAATGTATAACTATTTTCAAACGTCTCATTTAGAGTCGTTCATTATGTACCTTTATGCTTGTGATATTTGATTTGGTAATACCCGACCCGACCGCTTCCGCAACCCGAAATTTGAGAATGTTACAGAATCCTCCAACCGCCGGTTGGAACTCGCTTTCAGAATATTCCTTTTAGTTTCTAATTAATATTCAATGAATAAACTAACTGAATATTCTTTATAGTTTCTGTTAATTTCTTTTAGCTTCTAATTAATTTATCAACTTTGATAAATTAACAAACTAATTGATTTAACTTATAATATTAATTCTAATTAATATTATCTCTCTTATTGTTTTTCTTACTGTTCATTGAGGGCAACCCAAAAATGACTCCACTTTTAACGATAGTCTTACCAATTAGTTACAACCTTGGACACTGTTTCCAACAGTCTCCCACATAGACAAGTTATCAACTACTATTGGTCTAAGTCTCTATCCTATTAACTAAGCAGAGAGTGCCATGCAATGCAACTGCCGAACTTTAAATCATATCTAGAGACAACCCTTTAGATAAGTGATCATATATTATGTTGTTTCTGATATCGTATGAAACTGGGACATGAATTTTAATCAATCTCCAGATTCAAGATTATGTTTTCTTATCTCCGATCAAATTGACTATATGGGACTACATAATTGTACATATCAATTTAGTCCTGGCTTGGTCAAGCACTTTATGAGTCAACATTTAATCATCAGAGGGCCCATAGATATCGCTTTTCCTCTTAGACAAAAGGAACAAATAAATTTCGCATACATAGCACTAGCCAACTCATCATGTCATACCTAGCGTATCCTTTATGACTGGCATTTATGCACAACATTTGAATAAGCTAAAGTACAACAAACTTGAAAACTAGAAACTCAATGTATCTCAATTTTAAGAATATAAGATATTATCATCTCAGAGTTATACGTGATTTCAATCCATGAAGTAACTTCCATGAGTGCGTGTTTCTCCTATACTTAAATTTCCATTAAGTACTCATGAGTGTTGCAGAAATCTCCATAGAATGTCTAATCTTCATAGACAATCTACTAACACTCCATGACAGTCTTAATTCACCACATACTTCCTATAGTGTGATTGACTGAGGAGGTTTGAGTAAATCTGATTACTTTGGAAGTGGTGTCTAAACATGTAAAACTGAAACACAATGATAAACAACAGTAAATGGTTGCATACTCCTTGCATATAAATAAATCTCCATTATTTAATCACCAAGTCTATTCAACTTTCCATCATCATTTGTAGTGTTTCAAAAGCAAACTAACTAATAAACTTTATCTCTTAAACCTATTCTTCTAGCATGTTTACTGATTATATGTCTTTCACAATCATGTGTCCCTTTTATACCTTCATTTGAACAAAATGGTATTTTATTTTAATGTGTTTTGGGACTTTCCATTATCACATAATATTTCATTGGGATTCATACTATTGGAATACCTCCAAGATCATCATTGAAATTCCTCATTCTTATAACTTCCTTTGAAGTCTTGCAAGTTTCAATATACTTAGATTCCCATCTGTTATTATATGTTGCTTTGAACTTTTCAAAGATATCGTTCCCCCATTCAGTAAGAGTACCCAACCAGATTGTGAACGACTATCATCTCTATCTGTTTGTAAACTTGCATCAATATAAACCGTTACTCTAAGTTTCTCTTCTCGACTATTAACTAAGAACCTATCTTTAGTATTTCTCAAATACTTGAGAATATTCTTTACAACTGTTTTATGACCTTTACCAGGATTTTTCTGATATCGACTCCCTATGTTCCAAGCAAATGAGACATCGGGTCTTGTATACTTCATGGCATGTATGATCGATCCTATAGCCGAAGCGTATGGGACTCGACTCATTTAGTCCAATCTTGTACAGTCTTTAGACACTAATCTTATAACACCCCTCTTTCCAAAGATAATAATTTATCATTTTCAACCACGGAAGCGTATAAAACAAATCATTATTTTATAACTTATAATATTAACATACACTATATTTTCAATATTTACAAAACCATCATTTACATAATATAAACGGGGTATTATGTTGTACAAAATATAGTTTCATTAAAACTATATCAGAGTTGCAAATTATCAAACATTCTTCGTCCCCTTCTTGCGACTCACATATCAAAATAACACCTGCAAGAATTAGATTGATGGGTTAGCATGAAGCTAAGTGAATGAATTCAACACTCTCTAATCAACTTAGTATAATCCCTTGAATACACCAAATAAGGATATACATCTATATCAACAATCAACAATTCAACTATGAGGATCGGTGGTCCTTGAGAAACCCTACTACCGCGGTGGCTCTCAAGAATACTTGTCCAACAATCCATATGGCCAATACGGAATAGACCGATAACTAGTGTTTATTGTACTCAAACACAAGTCTTACACACAACAAATGAAGTAAGACTATGTGTAATTCACACAATAATCAACTAACTCAACCAACGTGTTGACCTCAAAATAACATGTAATCACATGGCAAATAGCATATAAGATTCAATCAATAGCACAAATTAAATAATTCTATCAACATATCAACTATCACTTGTTGTAATCAAAGTAATTATAACCAAATCAAAGAGTGAGTTATAAATCTACTCACCGATACCTCTTTCGCCTCCACACTCAGGATGTCTATATCACTGAGTCTTTTGTTGACCTGAGAACATAAAGTCAACAAGTTAATAATTCATTTCTTTTGTTCAACATATTTAAATACTAAGTAATTAGACAATTAAACAACTTATATTCATAATCACAATCAACTAAATCAAAATATTAGATTTTAACTAAACTTTCAAATTTACTCTTGCATACGCGATCCAAGAAATCCTAGCCGGATCGCGTAGCACAGTTAAAATATTTCTGTTACCAAATTACACTTGCTTACGCGATCCAGGAACAAAAGTTGGGATCGCATATCCAAGTGCATTTTCTTCTGTAACCAATTTGCACTAACTCACGTGATCTAGAAACATCTGTGGGATCGTGTATCTAAGGCAAATTCTGACTTTTAGACGAATTTTAACTAGCTTACGCGATCCAGAAACCAAAGCTGGGATCGCGTGAGCAGGAAGAAAATGACCTGCAACTCATTTCTGCAAAATCTCAGCTCGAACCAAACTAAATAAATAACACTTTTCAAGATACAAAATCAACAATACCATGTTTTTAACATCTACAAACATTACTTTACTTCTAGAATCATCAACTAACCTCATATAACATCAAAGATATCAATTTCTTAACCTCTAGGTTTCAAATTCAAAACCCATTTCAAAGATAATAAAAATCAATTTATTTATCATCAAACATCACCAATAGTTTAATAACTCATTTTCTAAGGTCATGAACAATCCTATTTCACCATATATCATCATCTACTAACAACCCAAACATCAATTAGCTACTAGTTTCCATATAAACAAGTTCATGAAATTAAAACCAATTACTTACAAAGTTGAGGATTAAGATGATGATGATGAACTTTAAAGAATTTAACTTCCTTTCCAATTCAATCTTCCAAGAATTTGATATATGTGTATGTATTCTATGTTCTGGAAATTAGAAGTGTGAGGGAGAAGTAAAATGAATTTGGGGAAGAATTAGTGTAGTTTAGGTCGGTCTCCTATCAAAACCGACCCAAATTGGGTATTTTTTAATACCCATTCTAAATCTACAGTCTGAAACCTAAAAACCGATTGCGAAAATATTTATTTTATTGTATTGTCACCTATAACTATTTAAAACAAATAATATTATACTATTCACAATAAGTTACACATAAGCAAATAATATTTAATTTACTTATACTTATTAAATAATTAATAAAAGTAAAGAAATTACCAGACCGGTATTGACGACGTTACAAATTTCTCCTCCTTAAGTGGATTTCGTCCCCGAAATCTCATCATGGTCAAATAATCCAGGATACCTGGACTTCATACTCTCCTCAGTCTCCCAAGTAACGTTTGCACCTAAACTATGCTTCCACTTTACCAACACCATGGGAATTTATTTCTTTCTAAGTTTAGTAACCTTACGATCTAGGAGTTCAACCGGCTCTTCAACTAGTTTTTGACTATGGTCTACACGAAGGTCTTGCAATGGAAGGATTTGGGATTGATCCTCCACATTACATTTTCTTAGGTAACAAATATTGAAAGTGTCGTGAATACCAGACAATTCAAGAGGAAGATCTAAGGCAACTGTCTGATCGTTTACTACTTGTCTAACTCTGAATGGACCAATATATCTAGGGCCGAGCTTTTCTTGCTTTCCAAATCTGATCACACCTTTCCAAGGGGAAACTTTGAGTAAACCATTTCACCCTCAGAAAATGACACGGGTCGTCTTCTTGGGTCTGCATATTGTTTCTGTCGATCACGTGCAACTTTCAATTTCTCACGTGCAATAGCTACTTTATCCGCTGTCATCTGAACGATGTCGGGCCCAGCAAACTGTTTCTCTCCTGCTTTTAACCAACAAGTAGGTGTTCTACAACGACGCCCATATAACATTTCATACGGTGGCATACCGATACTGGAATGATAAGAATTATTATAGGCGAATTCCACTAACGGTAAATGGGAATCCCAAGAACCACCATACTCCATTACACAAGCACGCAACATATCCTCGAGTGTTTGAATCGTTCTTTCCGACTGACCATCAGTTTGAGTATGATAAGCAGTACTTAAATTCACACGTGTGCCTAACTCATGATGTAAACTCTACCAGAAATGTAAAATAAACCGAGAATCTCTATCTGAAACAATTGATAATGGAATTCCATGTCTCGATACAATTTCGTTGACATACTGCTGTGCAAGTTTACTTAAAGAGGTGGTTTCACTAGTAGTAAGAAAATGCGCACTTTTGGTCAGACGGTCAACTATAACCCAAATCATATCATTTCCACGTGGCGTTCTAGGAAGTTTGGTTACAAAATCCATAGTCAAATTTTCCCATTTCCATTCCAGAAACTCTAACTGTTTAAGTGATCCGTACGGTTTCTGATGTTCGGCTTTATCCTGAGCACAAATATGACAAGAACCAACAAACTATGCTATATCGGTTTTCATCGTAGGCCACCAATAAAAAGATTTCAAATCATTATACATCTTGGTACTTCCGGGATGAATAGTTAATTTCGATTTATGAGCTTCAGTCAAGATTATATCCCTTACACCACCAACAAGGGGAATCCAAACTCGAGTCTAAAAAGCTTTCAATCCTCTAGAATCATCAATCAAGTCATCTTTTATTTTCAACATTATTTCTGATTTCAAATTACAATCCAACAAAGCTTCTAATTGTGCAACTTTGATTTTATCCACTAACTCCGAAGAAATATCAACTCTCAAAAAATAAAGTTTATTAGAAGTACCTTTTCTACTCAAAGCATCTGCAACCACATTTGCTTTACCTGGATGGTATCGAATCTTACAATCATAATCCTTGATTAACTCTAACCATCGCCTTTGTCGCATATTCAACTCTTTCTGAGAGAATACATACTGAAGACTCTTATGATCGGTATAGATAACACACTTTGTACCATATAAGTAATGTCTCCAGATTTTTAATGCAAACACAACCGCTGCTAACTCTAAATCATGAGTGGGATAATTCCGTTCATGAGGTTTCAATTAACGAGAAACATAGGCGATAACTCTATCCCGCTGCATAAGAACACAAACCAATCCAGCATACGATGCATCACAATAGACAATAAAGTCATCAGATCCATTCGGTAATGCCAATACTGGGGCCTGACACAATAATTGCTTTAAAGTTTGAAAAGCATGTTCTTGTTGATCACTCTACACAAACTTTTCATCTTTACGGGTCAATTTAGTCAGCGAACAACAATTTTAGAAAAGTCTTTAATGAATTTCCGGTAATAACCCGCCAATCCCAAGAAACTCTTTATTTCGGATGCTGTCTTTGGAGCTTTCCAATTCATCACAACTTCAATTTTAGAGGAGTCAACTTTAACACCTTCTTTACAGATTACGTGACCTAGAAATTGCACTTCCCGAATCCAAAACTCACATTTAGAAATTTTTGCATATAATTGCTCTCTTCTTAAAGTTTCTAACACTAATCTCAAATGTGTTTCATGTTCTAATTCGGATTTAGAATACACTAAAATATCATCAATGAAAACAATCACAAATTTATCCAAGAATGATCGACATACACGATTCATCAAATCCATAAAAACTGCTGAAGCATTTGTTAAACCGAAAGGCATGACCAAGAATTCATAATGACCATACCTAGTCCTAAAAGCAGTCTTTGGAATATCTTGTTCGCGAACCCGAACTTGATGATAACCCGATCTTAAATCAATTTTAGAATAAACCGATGACCCTTGTAACTGATCAAACAAATCATCTATTCGAGGCAAAGAGTATTTATTCTTTATCGTCCTCTTGTTCAAATCCCTATAATCAATACACATTCGATAACACCCGTCTTTCTTTTTCACAAACAACACCGGTGCACCCCACGGTGAAGAACTAGGTCTAACGAATCTCTTATCTAACAACTCCTGTATCTGATTCATCATTTCTCTTATCTCAGATGGAGCTAATCTATAGGGAACTTTTGCTATAGGCATCGAGTCAGGGATAAGGTCAATTTGGTATTCAACTTCCCTAATAGGTGGCAAGCCAGGTAATTCATCTGGAAATACCTCTAGAAATTCAGAAACTACCCGGACGTCGGAAATAGCCTTCATTTCCAGTTTGGCATCAATTACCTAAGCTAGATAAGATTCACAACCTTTAGACAACGACTTCCTAGCTTTCATCATGCTAATCAAAGGAATATGCCCTCTATCCCGTTCTCCTCGAGCCACAATGTATGACTTTTCAGAGATTGGGATCCTTATCAACTTCTGATGATAATCTATACTCGCTTTATGGTGACTCAACCAATCCATACCGATAATTACATCGAAACTGGGAATTACCATTAACAAAAACGAGATTGGGAAGATTTGGTCATCAATTACAATATTGGCTCCAGTCATCGAGGTTGTAACATGAACTAATTTTCCACTAACAATCTCTACTTCTACGGGCTTAGTAATTAAAGTAGGGCTCAATTTCAGTTTATCACAAAAGCACACAGATATAAATGAACAATTTGCTCCTGAATCAAATAGAACACGTGCAGGTACAGAGTTTATAAGGAAAGTACCCGTAATAACATAGTGTGCACAGCCTCATCGACTGACATCTGAAACGCCCTACTAGTTGCTGGAGGTGGATTCTTTCATTTCTGACCGGAAGATGATGAACCTCCGACCGAAGATGAACCCTGCCTCCTTGCCTCGGGATAATTACCAACTCGATGTCCCTTCTTTTTACACGTCCAACAAACAAAATTAGGATACCTACAGCTCTTGATTTCATGCCCTAATTCACCACATTTGAGACACTTATTCGTTTGGGGAGTATACGGACCAGTGTGTTTTGACTTGCAAGAACTGCACCAGTTAGAATTAACAGACACGCCAGAAAATCCACTTTTGTTTCCACTTTTCTTGCTTTTTCGATTTTGTTGCCATCTCGACTTTCCCTTGCTTGAAGAATCACCTTTATCTCTAGAAGATAATATACCTTTCACATGAAGATTTTGAGCTCTCATATCACTGTCAACAGATCTAGCAAGCGTAAATGCTTGTGACAAAGAACCCGCTAACCTCACGGTGGTACGGTAATTTGGTGGCAAGGTTTCAACAAACTGTTCAACTTTAGTCTTTTCATCAGGTACCCATTGTTGAACAAATCGCAATTTATCCGAAAACTGTGATATCAACTCATCAATCGTCATATTCTCAGTTATCTGCAAACTCACAAACTCTCTTCTGATACGTGCCATATCAAAATCTGAACAATATTGATTACACACGGCATTGCGAAAATCATTCCACCTAATTGACTCTTTTTGTTGTTGGATTAAATGGCCGGTGATAGAATCCCACCACACCATAGCTTCATCCTTTAAACATTGAACTGCATAATTAACCTTCAATTCTTCCTCACAACGGGTCACATCGAATTTCCTCTCCATATCTCTTAACCAATTTAAGGTCACTGAAGGATTTGTACTCCCACGAAATTCAGGTGGTTTGCTAGCCATAAAGGTCTTAAAGGAACAATGTTTACTTGATTGAGATTGAGATAGTGGAACATTACCAAAAACAGGTCGTTGTTGATGAGACGATTCAATTTCATCTTGGCATTTATACTCCCTCAAAGTAATTATCTCATCCTCTAATTGATGCAAATAATCATCTCGGTTTGATTCTCCATGAGCAAGATTAGATGTACCCTAATGATCGTGTCTTTCGTTATGAGTATCCGACGGTGGAGCATCAATTCTTGAGGCATTATTAGGGTTCACGGTCGTTTGTTCGTTATCTGCCATCTCTGGAATCAACACAACACTCAACACTCGTCAATCGTTAGTATTTATCTACTAACTAATTCACATCCATACTAATCCCAATCACCAGAATGTTTGACTCAACACACTCAAAGTTTAGGATTGAACATTTGACAATGCTTAATTCACCCAAAACTTTGCTCTGATACCAACTTATAACACCCCTCTTTCCAAAGATAATAATTTATCATTTTCAACCACGGAAGCGTATAAAACAAATCATTATTTTATAACTTATAATATTAACATACACTATATTTTCAATATTTACAAAACCATCATTTACATAATATAAACGGGGTATTATATTGTACAAAATATAGTTTCATTAAAACTATATCAGAGTTGTAAATTATCAAACATTCTTCGTCCCCTTCTTGCGACTCACATATCAAAATAACACCTGCAAGAATTAGATTGAGGGGTTAGCACGAAGCTAAGTGAATGAATTCAACACTCACTAATCAACTTAGTATAATCCCTTGAATACACTAAATAAGGATATACATCTATATCAACAATCAACAATTCAACTATGAGGATCAGTGGTCCTTGAGAAACCCTACTGCTGCGGTGTCTCTCAAGAACACTTGTCCAACAATCCATATGGCCAATACGGAATAGACCGATAGCTAGTGTTTATTGTACTCAAACACAAGTCTTACACACAACAAATGAAGTAAGACTATGTGTAATTAACACAATAATCAACTAACTCAACCAACGTGTTGACCTCAAAATAACATGTAATCACATGGCAAATAGCATATAAGATTCAATCAATAGCACAAATTAAATAATTCTATCAACATATCAACTATCACTTGTTGTAATCAAAGTAATTACAATCAAATCAAAGAGTGAGTTATAAATCTACTCACCGATACCTCTTTCGCCTCCACACTCAGGATGTCTATATCACTGAGTCTTTTGTTGACCTGAGAACATAAAGTCAACAAGTTAATAATTCATTTCTTTTGTTCAACATATTTAAATACTAAGTAATTAGACAATTAAACAACTTATATTCATAATCACAATCAACTAAATCAAAATATTAGATTTTAACTAAACTTTCAAATTTACTCTTGCATACGCGATCCAAGAAATCCTAGCCGGATCGCGTAGCACAGTTAAAATATTTCTGTTACCAAATTACACTTGCTTACGCGATCCAGGAACAAAAGTTGGGATCGCATATCCAAGTGCATTTTCTTCTGTAACCAATTTGCACTAACTCACGTGATCTAGAAACATCTGTGGGATCGTGTATCTAAGGCAAATTCTGACTTTTAGACGAATTTTAACTAGCTTACGCGATCCAGAAACCAAAGCTGGGATCGCGTGAGCAGGAAGAAAATGACCTGCAACTCATTTCTGCAAAATCTCAGCTCGAACCAAACTAAATAAATAACACTTTTCAAGATACAAAATCAACAATACCATGTTTTTAACATCTACAAACATTACTTTACTTCTAGAATCATCAACTAACCTCATATAACATCAAAGATATCAATTTCTTAACCTCTAGGTTTCAAATTCAAAACCCATTTCAAAGATAATAAAAATCAATTTATTTATTATCAAACATCACCAATAGTTTAATAACTCATTTTCTAAGGTCATGAACAATCCTATTTCACCATATATCATCATCTACTAACAACTCAAACATCAATTAGCTACTAGTTTCCATATAAACAAGTTCATGAAATTAAAACCAATTACTTACAAAGTTGAGGATTAAGATGATGATGATGATGAACTTTAAAGAATTTAACTTCCTTTCCAATTCAATCTTCTAAGAATTTGATATATGTGTATGTATTCTATGTTCTGGAAATTAGAAGTGTGAGGGAGAAGTAAAATGAATTTGGGGAAGAATTAGTGTAGTTTAGGTCGGTCTCCTATCAAAACCGACCCAAATTGGGTATTTTTTAATACCCATTCTAAATCTACAGTCTGAAACTTAAAAACCGATTGCGAAAATATTTATTTTATTGTACTGTCACCTATAACTATTTAAAACAAATAATATTATACTATTCACAATAAGTTACACATAAGCAAATAATATTTAATTTACTTATACTTATTAAATAATTAATAAAAGTAAAGAAATTACCAGACCGGTATTGACGACGTTACAAATTTCTCCTCCTTAAGAGGATTTCGTCCCCGAAATCTCATCATGGTCAAACAATCCAGGATACCTGGACTTCATACTCTCCTCAGTCTCCCAAGTAACGTTAAACCCTCCATCCGCCGGTTGGAACTCGCTTCCAGAATTTTCCTTTTAGTTTCTAATTAATATTCAATTAATAATCTAACTGAATATTCTTTATAGTTTCCGTTAATTTCTTTTAGCTTCTAATTAATTTATCAACTTTGATAAATTAACAAACTAATTAATTAATTTATAATATTAATTCCAATAATATTATCTCTCTTATTGTTTCTCTTACCGTTCATTGAGGGCAACCCAAAAAGGACTCCACTTTTAATGATAGTCTTAACAATTAATTATGACCTTGGACACTATTTCCAACAGAATTCACCAAAGGCTATTATCTAGGGGCCGATATTTATCCGGAATGGTCGACAATTGTAAAATCGTCTAAGCATCCACGAACTTAAGCCCATATTCGCATCAAGTGATATGAAAAATCTGCAAAAAAAAGTGGAATGAGCATTCGGTGTGCTTCATGGCCGTTGGCAAATCATCCGTCAGCCAACTAGACCATATAGCACCAACAAAATAAAAAGGAATCTTGTATTGTTGTGTTATTCTACACAACATGATAACTGAGGACAACGGGTGAAATATGTGTGAACTAGATGGGGATTATCCGTCAGACCCGACATATAGACCAAGGCGCTTGTGGGAAGAAAGGGTTGCACCTTTATTGCGTATGGACAAGGAATAACGCGGTCATGACGTTAATCATTAACTTTGCAATGCTCTAATTGAACATATTGCGCAACTTCCACCAAATTATCGTACTCCTTAATTAATGTAATCATGTTTTTCCCCAATAAATGTAACATTTATTTTATCATTATTGTAACTTCTTTTTTATTTATTTAAAAGTAATGTTTTTAATTAAATAAATGTGTTTGATTTTAATTATTGTGTTTTAATTTTTTAATTAATTAGTAAGTGGGTTCTAGAAAAATGAAGTGACAGAGTACTGATGGGAATAGTTAGTCAGTTTCTATCTATTTTTAAAAAAAAACTAACGTAGCTAAATCATGTAAATAAATGACCTTATTTACACGGAATCATTTGCGTAGTTTTACTCTATGGATACTTTGCAAGTTTTTTATTCATACGATTTTGTTAGAGCCATTTGAGAATATTGACATATGTTGTATGTACCAACGTGCGTGGCCATCAAATTTAGAGGGCCTCTAAATTTAACGAGTACAAGTTATATGAGTAATGATTATGGTTTTGACGTGAAGAATAAGACTATTCACTACATCCAAGATATTATTTATCAACACATTTTTTCACACTTTATAATAATGTGTGAAAAGATGTTAAATTATTCACACTTATATTTGTGTAGAAAAATATTACATGAATAAGTGTGAAAATCACCACAATTTTCACATATAGAATGTAAAAAAAAAAAGTTTACATTTGAAAGTGTGAAAAAATTACTACTTGTCAACACTTAAAAGTGTATAATTTTTTTTTGTAACACTCGATTTATCCACTTTCGCTAATGTGGGAAAATCATGTATTATAATTTTTCCTCACACTTTTAAGTGTTTAAAGATTATAATTTCACCACAATTATAAGTGTGAACTTTTAATTCTTACATATATATAAATGTGAAATTTTTTATCTTTTTCAAAAAGCTTTACACACTTTTTAAAAGCGTGTAGAATAAAGTGTAGTAAAATTACATATTTTTGTTGTGATCGTTCGTAAATATACCTTCCACTAAGATATTTAGATGGGTAATTAAATTTGAAGACCAATAACGTACTGCATATATTCAATTGAAATTATGCCGATAATTTTTTTAGTGCTATCGTGCTGGTATCCCTTTTGTATAGCGTACGTACTAATATTGTATTTTCTCTTTCGTGTAGCTACTTGATATCTTGTGAAAGTGGACTTTAATATCTAATTTTCCGTCCTTTTAAAAAAACTATACTTAACGGTGATAAGTTCCTTTAGATGATGTTGTATCTAATTTAATTGGATATAGTTTATTAGCAAATGACTGTTATATGTTGGACTTACCAATGGGAGCTGATAAATACAACAAATAAACTTATACTTACACCAAACTAATGCATTGATGTATTTGTACTATATGCAGAAACTGTTGTACCATGTGGTGTAGGTATAAGTTTTTTTTTTGTTGTATTTATCAATTCCCTTACCAATTTGTACATTGACAAGTCATGCTAGTTGTTCATGTGTGTATGTACGTGTTTCATTTTTATAGGTACAAATGTTGAAAGATGAACTTGAGATACAAAAATGAGAAGTGACCCAATGTTGTGAGATATATCAGTTGATGGAAGAGCATATGAGAAGTTGAAGAAAGATGGTACAATTCTGACACTTTTAGATCTATTTTGCTATCTGAACTAATAATCTATGAGTTTATTATATATACTAGGTTAAGGACCCGCGACAACACGGACGTCTTAATTTTGTTTATACATTTATTATTAATTATGTAGTATCCTCACCATAGTTCATTAATATTAATATATGTATAATTTAAAAGAGTCATTTGCATGAATCCGAAAGTTATGTTGTTGTATTGTCTTGTTTGAAAAAGGCAGGAAAAGGTTGATCATTTGAAAGAGTCGTAACAGAATTAATGTGTATGTATAATAGAAGTTCCCAATATATTTGTTTAACAAACAATAATAATACAAAATGGATGTTCATGTGGCAAAGTAGTCATAAAGTAAAGTATTATTGTATTGGTTCGGGCAGTTAGTTTCTAATTACTTGTGTTTAGATATATATTATTTAGGTAAAAATATACTCCGTATTATTTAGGTAAAGATTGAATATGTAAATTGAGATGTTGGCTAGAATATCAATAATGTTGGAATGACTAAAATTTATCGAAGAAGTTGACATCAACAATGTAGTCGTCGTCAATGTCATGTCCAAGTGATCGGATGTGGTTGATAAGATTATCGGCCTTAACGAATTGACCATTATTTTTTGATCATCTTGCACAATTTCATCTTTAGAGATGTTTTCTTTTAACCAATCATTAAATCCGTGTAAAAGCTCTTTATTTACCAAATTTTTTTTTGAATCATTTGTTAATTAAATTATTTTATACACATCATTAGTAAATAGTGTGAAGACATAGTAATAAAAATATTTGTATTAATTTACATATAATACTTTTTGAACCTTAACGATTAGTAGTTGTCGCTTTTTCTAAATTTTTTGTGAATCCTTTGTTAATTAAATTGCTTTATACACATCATTAGTAAATAGTGTGAAGACATGATAATAAAAATATTTGTATTAATTTAGGTATAATATTGTTTGAACCTTGACACTTAATAGGTATCGCTTTTTCTTTTGATGCATGATCGTTAAGGTGAGGGTGATTTTTTTGTATATAGTTGCACATGACAATCCAAATTCATATACAACAAAGAGATAATAATTTGAATAATAAAACAAATAAACCTTTTGTGCCTCCATTATTAACGGTAGAAGAATTGTCTTGTGCATTAGAGTGTTATTTGACATATTTATATAAAAATGTAAAATTTTGTTAGTAAGCATAAAAATACAAAATTTCGTAAGTAAATTAAAACAATATGTATACCATAAAAATTGTATGTAACATACCTTTGAATTCTCCCTTGAGATTCATTGTGAAATAGTGGTGGTGAATTGATGAATACATTGGAAGTGGAATATAATGTATATAAATAGATGTATGGTGTGATTAGGGTTTGAATTTTTATATTTGGCCTATCGTAATATCTGACATTGTGAACTCGGCCTTTTCTTTATTTATTTTTTGTAGAATTGCATTGGTTATTCATTTATCTAATTGTTTTTTTTATTGTGAAACAAAAGGCTTTTTTATTGTGTTGGTTATTTATTTATTTATTTTAATTGTGAAACAAAAGGTTTTTTTGGGCCGGAAGATTCTTGGCCAGTTTCTTTTTTCCACCCTTTTTGTTTCTAATAAAAAAATATTTTTTTATAATTAATATTTAATTAATTGAATTTTAATTTAATAATAATTTGTGGGGAGGAAAGTGTAACTATGAAGATTAAATATAAACCATTAGATCGCATGGAAAGAACCCATCGAAGGGTTCAAATTGCTCCATGACATGTCGATTTTAAAGTTTTTATTATTTAGTTTGTAAACATTTTGATTATAACAGTTACCTATTGTATGAAGTGGCAGATAATCAAACATTCATATATATATATATTATACATATAATAAGAAAACAGTATAGAAATTGTAACCCACAAAACATTTTTTTAAAACTCAAATTAACAATGAATTCAGTTAAAGTCAAATAACTGCATTTTGTAATTCAAACCAAAATTTCTATCCAAATCGTACATTATTGTGATCATATACACATATAGATAATCATTGACAATAGATTTTGAATAACGATAATAATAATGCATATAATATAATAATAAAAATTAAAACATAATGAATAATAAAGATGAAGATAATGTTATTATTATTTGGGATTACAAAAGTGGAATACATATATTACAAAGATAAGAAATAATATTATTTTAAACTATAATTTTCTTTAAAAAAGTTGAGATCCACGACATAATCATCATCAATCTTATGTTCAAATGAGCAAAATTGTTTAGTTAGTATATCAGCTATCATAATTTTTCTTCATAAGATCTATTGTTTAGCTAAATGTATATTATTTAAGGAACTATTATTTGAATTCATAAAATATCATATTACGGTTGTATGGCTATATGGATGACCAGCAAAATTATTTAGTTAGTATATCAGCTATGACAAATTTTCTTCATAAGGTCTATTGTTTAGCTTAATATATATTATTTAAGGAACTATTAGTTGAATTCATAAAATATTTTAGTTACAACTTTAACGCATTCATCATATTACGGTTGTATGACTATATGGATGACTAGTTTTTAGTTTCATGATGTTGATAAAACAAAATCATGTAAATTAATCTATATAGATAAATATTTCAAATACGGTTGGTTTATTTATATATTACCACTTAAAACGTCATGATATTTAAACAATAAGGACTAAAAAAAATATGAAAGTACTGAAAGTTCCAATTTCAATAGTTGTGGTTAAACATTTAAAAATTAAAAAAAGATGTAAAAGTAATAAGGATTAAAAAGATAAGGAAAAACTGAAAATGTCAATTTCAATAGTTCTGGAGGACATATTTTAAAAATTGTAAAAAGGTGTAGGAAATAATTTTAGTCGTAAGATCTTTATGGATGGACTCAATCTAAGGTCCAAATTGCTCCATGGTATTCTGTTTTATATATATATATATATATATATATATATATATATATATATATATAGTGATCTAGGGGAAGTGCAAAAAATGAGGGAATGGGGAAGTAAATCACCACTAACCACTAATATGATAAAGTCTATAATAATTAGTGTGAGGATGAACACATGTGATCATCTCTATAATAATTAAAACTCATTTTTCCATTTACCCCTAAAACAAATTATCTCACAAACGACAAGTCAAAAAAATATGAAAATTGCACCATTAAACTCAACGTTTTTTCCTCTTCGATTTAAGATCCATCAATGCATATTTTCAACGAGATTTTTTTTTCTTCGTTTTTTGGTGGGGTAATAGTATGCATTGTGATGCATGCAAATTTATTCTTACATCAATGCATATTCATGTTATTGTGTACTAATAGTATACATTATGATGCATGCAAATTTATTCTTACATCCTAGTGGTGTATATTCATATTTTGTTATAGTTCATTTTAATGTGTACTAATAGTATGCAACGTGATTCATATTAACTATAGTTATATATATTTATGTATTTTAAATTTTTTGTTGATTAATAATAATATGCATTACGATGCATGTTAAATTAGTTTTACATCGGAGTTACGTATGTTAAATATATGTTAATATTGGTTTTAATGTGTACTAATAGTATGCAAATGGATGCATATTAACTTATGTTTACATTCTAAGACAAAAGTTCAAATGAGTACAACTTTTTTAGTGAGAATGAAGAAACCAATGGAAATGTGACATGTGTCATTTTTTCTCTTTCCTCCACATTTTTAAAAAATGAATATCTCTCAAACGGTAAATCAAAAAATCATAAAAGTTGCACCATAATAATCAGCATTGAATTCTCTTCAATTAGAGATGTGATAAGGTATATTTTCGACGAACTTTTTTTTTTCGTTTTTCGATGGGTTTGGAAACCGAGTACCACACGTGGTACCGGTGGTAACACATGTGGTACCGGAAGGTACTACATGTGGTAGCGGCTGGTACCACATGTGGTATATGCGAGTACAACATGTGGTAACGGCTAATAACACATGTGGTACTAGCGAGTACCACATGTGGTACTAATTTTGTACAATTTATAAAACCCAAAAATAAAAAAGTCGTCAAAAGTATACCTTGTCGCATCTCTAATCGAAGAGAATTAAACGCTGATTATTATGGTGCAATTTTTATAATTTTTCGACTTATCATTTGAGAGATATTTAATTTTTAAAAATGTAGAAGAGAGAGAAAAAAGTGACACATGTCACATTTCCATTGGTTCCTTCATTCTCACAAAAAAAGTTGTACTTATTTGAACTCAACTCTACATTCTAATAGTGTATGTTAAAATTAATGCTGGCGATTACTAATAGTATGCACTTAGATGCGTGTTAACCTAGGTTTACATCATAGCGGTGTATATTAATTCAAATTAACATTCATGTTTTTGAGTATTATTAGTATGTACTTTGATGCATGTTATATCAAAGTAATGTATATTGATGTTTTGTTAACACTCATGGGGATAAGTATTATTAACATGCAATGTAATGCATTTTAATTTAAGTTTATATTCTACTTTTTTAAATTGATGTATGTTAACATTTATGTTCACAAGTACTAATATTATGCATTTTGATGCATACTAATTTGTAAACCCATCAAAAAATGAAAAAAATAAAGTTGTCGAAAGTATGCCTTGAGTGATCTTAAATCGAAGAGGAGAAAACGCTGAATTTTATGATGCAATTTTCATAATTTTTCGACTTGTCGTTTGAGAGATAATTTATTTTAGGGGTAAATGAGTTTTCTTTATATACATGACGTATTCTCATTGGTACTTTCATGCTGTCACTAAATTCCTATGAAGTGCATACCATAATAATATGGTGCACCTTAATTTGATTAGATGAGATTGATGGTTAGATCAACACTTCCCCCTTCCCCCCAAAATTGGGTGTTCCCTCTGAATCATACCACTATATATATATATATATATATATATATATAGAGAGAGAGAGAGAGAGAGAGTTTGGATCAAATGAGAACATTTCAAAAATAAGAACGGTGAGAACACCTCATAAATGCACAACTAACCAACAAAAATCATTAGATTCATAGTTATACATCTCAAATATTCAAAGAAAAATAAATGCACACTTCTAAAAATGTACAAAAATCGGAAAAAATTGATGCACGATTATCTCTATAATTGTGCATCAATCATTTTTCGATTTTTGTGTATTTCTGAAAGTTCGCATCTATTCTAGTCAATTTTTCTACACATATTTGAGATGTATGAGTGTGAATCTAATGATTTTGTTGGTTAATTGTGCATTTATGAAGTGTTCTTACCGTTCTTATTTTTGAAGTGTTCTCATTCAAACCTTACCCTATATATATATATATATATATATATATATATATATATATATATATATATATAGTTTTGTTATTTTGAAGAAATACGTGCTAAATTGATCCATTGTATGATTATGATATTTTTATTGATGTATTTTACTTTCTAGGTGAATAAACTATAACTTTGTTATAGCGATACATGTACAGTTTTATATAATAGGAGAATACTGATCTTTGTTGGTTAATAACCGATAGGTCTTTTTGTGTTTGGCGGTAATGTAATTGAACAGGGGGAAAATACACACATGTTATTTTGAAGAAAAAAAACTAGTTTCTATTCTTCTAATAGAAATCCGTTTACAGCTGGTCTTTTTGGTTGAGACCTGTAGTTGAAGAGACCTCTTATATAAATGGTCTCTAAATAAGCTTTCAATAGCAGGTTTCTTAGTGCTTTTTATGTCGTAGTGAATTTATAACAAAAATAAGAAACTGGAACCTTCTATTGTTAATTATATAGTCTTCTAATTTTCTAGCTCAAGTCATATAAGGTTGAATCCCTATAAAAACTCATGACAACCTTGCATAATTTTTTCAAAGTTTTTAGGAACTTTAGCTTTTATTTTTGAAATTAAAAGCTCGTATCAAAATAAAAGCTCCGTTTGTTCTAACAAGCTTCAAGCTTTTAAGTGTAAACTAAAAGCTCATAATCCTAACGCTCTTGAGAGTAGCGTTTAGAGAGGAGCTGTAGCTTTTTGTTACCATATTACTTTCGTACCCTTTCATAAATTAAAGGATATATTATTTTTTGTTTATGCGTAATTTAGTTATTTAACAACCTGACCATATTTGCATGCTATAAAACTCAAACATTACCTCTATTATTTCAACATCTTTTTTCTTGTTTTACGTGCTCAATTTAATCAAACGTAAGGCCACGTGACTTGCATCATAATTCATAACACATACAATAATCAACAAGATAATGAGATATTTTTTTTGTTCTCTTTTATATTATACGAAGTATTTTATTAATATAATTTTAAAAAGTACATAAACTTTATATATTCTATGCAAACAATATATTTATATTCATCTGCACAAAATTGCATAATATTATTTCGGAAAAGATAACATCCTTATAAATACACATATAATGATTTGTTTAATTTAATGTTTAAGTTTATCATTTTTGTCTTTTTTATTCATTTTATACAATTTAGTTATAGCTACAGCTATTGTACCAAACACACATATACAAATAAAAGCTACAACTTTCAACTTACAGCTACAACTCACAGCTTACAACTACAGCTTAAAGCTATAGCCAACAGTTAGTTTTATCAAACATATCCTAATTGTTATCCTATTCATAAAAGGAAAATTTAAAATCTTTTTCTTCCAATCACTTCATCTACTTGACTCCTCATCTACTTTAATTTGATAAGTATATAGAAAATTATGCTTTTGATTATTAATATAATAAGTTATGTTCTCTTGAATGAAATCTTTTAAATAGATGTTGCAGTTTGATCTTATTGATACATAAGTCTTTTTGTAGTTAACGTGTTTTATGTTTACATAATTTAGGTATAACAACTATGTAGTAGATTATTTAGATTTCTCTACTATTTTTTGGGTTATGGCAAGAGAAAAAACATACGAAAAACGTAAGAGAAAAAGAGACACGAAGGAATTTTTTATTAGGGGACTATTTTTTAATATTGTACGGAGCCATTGAAATTTATTTGCCGGTCCTGATTAAAGCTTGTATTTGTTAGGTTCTCATTAGGGGTGAGCACCATAATCATTAACCGATCCATAACCGATTAACCAAATTAACCGAACCAAATTAATCGACCTAAACTAATAACCGACGTTTCAGTTTTGAATTTTGAATTAACCGACTAATTTGGGTCGGTTACGATTAACCAACTATAACCCATCCAAATTAACCGCCATTAACCGAACCGCCCAATTATATGTATTTGTTAGTTTTTCATAAATATATATATATAGATATATACAGCTAAATGCACATAACGTTATAAATGCTATACAATATAAACAAATATATATGAAGGCACAAGATTAATCATTCATAATTTAATGATATAATCATTCAAACTTTATTGGTATAATCATTCATAAATTGTTTTGAGGCTTTACACATACATTTAAGTTATCGTTTAACGGTTTTTAGAAATGCCGATATCAACAATAGATAACGGTCGATATTTAATAAGCAAAAATGATTTTTTATTTACTTTATAAAGTTATTTTTTTCCACCATGGTGTTGCATTTTGTATTTTTATAATTTTATGGGAAACCGATGGTTAACCGTTAACCAATCCATAACCGTCAAATTAACCGATTAACCGATAGGGGGTTAAACGTTAACCGATGGATTTGATTTCTCATTAACCGACATAGCGGTTATGATTAATTTTTATCTATTAACCGACCCATAACCCACCCATGCACACCTCTGGTTCTCATTCAGATTGTGATTCATTTTTGGTACGTTCGGGTTTTCTATTGGTAGACTTTTGTGTTTTGAATTTATATTAAGTTACCTTTAACACAAAATCGTATTTTAAAAAAGTTTTATGAAAATTGTATGTTGTCATCAACCTTTATTAGTTGGCAGAAATGTACATAAATTACCTTAACTTACCGAAAAGGCGAAAACCCCACAAGTAAAAAACATAAAAAAAGGTAACACAAATTTACAACCACAGTGTGAACAAAATAATTTGTTTTTCTTTTCCTTTTTCCGGAAACATCGGATACATGTTTCTTTAAGCTCATTTAACATGTGTAAAATGTAAACATAGATAATTGACAGTAGTTTTGTTTTGTAGTCATTTTATGTCATACTTTTTTGTGTCTCATGTTACTGTTTTTTATCAAACATGTGAAGCCTGTGTAAGAAAAACAAATGTACGTCACGAAGGAAATGTACGTCGAGTGGTTTCACATGTCACGTGACGTCAACCATCCTAGTTACTTTTTTTTTTCGAAATTACAGTATATTCCACCCCCAAATCAATTTTCATTTGGAAAAATGATCCGTAATGTTAACATTACGCAAGCTTACGTAATGTTAGTGAGAATAAGAGATCATTTAAGTACATTTGAGAAAGTTAGTGATCAAACTGTAAATAATCTTCTTCCTTTTAACCTTAACATTACCTAACTTAGGTAATGTTAACATTACGTATACTTTCCCCTTTTCATTTACTAGTCAGAAGATCATACTTTACGTGGGATATATGACTTAATGACTGATCCAAATCAATCAAATAATCTATATTTACCTATGAGATGAGATCATTAGAGTACAAGAATTATTGAAATAATTGAAATACCAATGATAATGTGCTATGTGTACAAAGAGAATGTTCCACATGTACAAAACTCATTTACCCCCAAACTTAAATATCTCACAAATGACAAATCAAAAAATTATGAAAATTGCACCATTAAATTCAGCGTTTTATCCTTCGATTTGCCGTCGCTCAAGGCATACTTTCGACGAGTTTTTTTTCTTTATTTTTTGGTGGGTTTCACATTTTATTAACACATGTGTTAAAGTGTTGCGTTTAAGGTTTAGGGTTTGGAGTTTATGGGTTAGGGTTTGAGGTTTGGGGTTTCTCCCCGAAACCCCAAACCTCAAACCCTAAACCCTAACCCCTAAACCCTAAACCCTACTAAACCCTAAACCATAAACCCTACTAAATCTTAAACCCTACTAAACCCTAAACCTTAAACTCTAAATCATAAACCCTAAACCTTATATCTAAATTTAATGTTCAACAAAATATTAACACATGTATTAGTAAAATGTGAAGCCCATCAAAAAATGGAGGAAAAAAAACTCGTCGAAAGTATGCCTTGAGGGACGGCAAATCGAAGAGGATAAAACGCTAAATCTAGTGGTGCAATTTTCATAATTTTTCGATTTGTCGTTTGTGAGATATTTAAGTTTGAGGGTAAATGAGTTTTGTACATATAATACACTCTCTTTGTACACATGGCACAATATCATTGGTATTCTCATTCTTTCAATAATTCTTCTACTCTAATGAACTTTTCTCTGAATAAATATTAATTATTTAATAATTGCAATAATTAACGGGAGAAAACACGGTGGGAGTCGCTAGATGATAAAGCCCAGACCGGCCAAGTGAAAAGTTAGCGTGATGAAAACAACATGGAAAAGTATTTGACGTTATCTTTTCACACGAATTCCATACCAATAAGTCATAATTACTACACAATTAAACTTGCCAAATGCCAACTATAACTAATTATTCAACATTTTACTTTAAATATTTGCTGATGCCTTTCGTTGCATATATAATCATATCCTTTGATGTTTACATTTAACTAGCTAATCATATCACATTCAGTGACGTAGTCAGGATTTGATTTGTGAGTGAGACAAATGATATTAACCATCGAATAACAAATTAACATTCTGTAAAGAAAAGCTAAATTCTTATTTCTAAGTACAATTATAAGGGAGAAGTTAATTTCAAATTAAAATTTAATAACTTTGAAAATGAGAGAAAGCAGAGCAAAACTCTAAGATTGCTTTTGATTCGTTAGAATTTTAAAAAATTGAATATAATTGTAATCTTAATTTCATCCCATAAAAGTGTTTTGCTCAAAGAACCATAATTTAATTACAATTAGATTACTTCAGTCACTGAAGTCACATTCCTTAAATTTTGAATTCTTTGAATGTTTCAATATTATCAAAACAAATGCACGTACCCTAAGTGAGATGAATAATTCAATCTTTTTCTAAAAAAAATAAAATGTATATATAGTTAAAATTAAAAAAGCTGACGGATCCTAAAGTTAATGAAATTCTGAATAGCTACAAATAAATGTAAATATATAAACTAATATGTATGAATTTAGGACACCAATACATATGCTATATGTCCCAGTTTGATAAAGAACAGATACCGAAGTTTGAATAATCACAAATTAATTCATCTATTTAGAAAAATACTTTCAAATTCAAATTCATACGTAAACTATCTAATAGTTGGGTCAAATAAAAATAATATATGAATGGGTGGACCAGTTATTATGTAGTAAAAGTGCATAAATGTTGCAAAGTTTATTATAGATTGACCAATTCTCACACCATATTATAGGTAACGAAAGAAAATTTAAAGGTGGGCCATGGCACACCCTTAATCCCATATAGCTCCGTCACTGATCACATTAACAAACTCTGCTCAGATGTTCAATATATTGATGTGGAATTAGTGAATAGTATTTTGAACATTTAAGGGAATGGAAAGACATGCGATATCAACCGGTGATCTATACGTATCTATATGCATTAAGATACTGTTAATAATTATTAAGTCTATCACTAGTTTCTAAGATGTGTATAATTAGTTATTTTCATGAGTAAGGTTCAAATGAGTTCATGATTTTTGAGTGAGACTAAGGGAATCAATAATATCATGCCATATGTACAAAGAGAATGTTTCATACTACAAAACCCATTTACCCCAAACATCAATTATCTCACAAACGACAAATCGAAAAATCATGAAACTTGCACCATATTTTTCAGCGTTTTATCCTCTTCGATTTGCCGTCCCTCAAGGCATACTTTCGATAAAAATTTTTTTTTTGGTTTTTTGGTAGGTTTTATAAATTAGTAACACATTTGTTAGTGATTGATTGTACATTTTATTTACGGTCATGGTTAGGGTTTAAGGTTAGGATTTAGCTGGGTTCATGGTTTAGGGTTTAGATCTTATGTTTTAGTAGAGTTTAGGGTTTATTAGGGTTTAGGGTTTAGTATGATTTAGGGTTTAGAGTTTTATAAAGCGTTTAGGGTTTAGGGTTTGGGGTTTAGAGGTTAGGGTCTAGGGTTTGGGTTTTGGGGTTTCGAGGAGAAATTTTAGTCTATTTTCCGGTTCAGTACACAATTTTAGTTTCACACAAAATTTTAGTCTCATTTGAACCTCACCCTATTTTCATAGCATAACTAAGTTGACGAACATGCCACCCGTTCTAATCGGTTAATTAGGATATGAATGTATGCACGCGCGAGCATTTTAGTGACAAAAATGACAATCATACTTATCGTCGTCGATAAAAGTTAAAGAAAAATAACGATTCTCCGGTTCAGTACACAATTCGATACGGACCATGCAAGATCTAAGCGATTAAAAGTGAATGACATTATAAAAGTAAGTGAGGAAACTATATGACATTATATATGTTCATAACCAATCACAAAACTCGTAAATTTTAAAGATAAGTTAATGACTACATGCAACGAGGCAAATGTATGTGATCAGAAAGAATGTAATTTTCATTCAGGTCCAATAATATATTTTGAATTGATCATTCTATTTTGTTTGTGTTTGATCGACTTTTGGTTATAAAAAAAATAACAAGGGCTCCAAGACGGAGCACACCTGAAAAAGTACTACGTACACTAGTGAAAGGCCAACAAAAAATTTACAAAACTAAAAGAATTAGAGGTCTATGAATCCAAATTCCAGTCTATTAACAATCCTCAACAAATTTGTAAACGGTATAAAAAATTGCAGTTAAACTCAATTTCTTATCACTAGTTGAAGTAAAGATGTTGCCGATGAAATGTTCGCAAATCTTTAATTAATATATATAAAAAACAGAATACTATGGAACAATTTGAAACTTTCAATTGGGTTTTTCTAATCGATCTAATGGTGTATAAAAATTTTTCTAATTTCACTTTACACCCCTAATGATTTGTTAAGCTTTAAAAATAATAAAATCAAATTAAAATTACTATGGAGGCATAATAGGAATATTAAAATAAAAATATATATACCTACTACGTTTACATATATATTTATACATTAAAAAAATCCAAACAAAATAGTCTCCAACTCTTTCTCAATCTTATGGAGGCATAATAGGAATATAAAAAATAAAAATATATATCCCCACTACCTTTACATCTATAATTATATACATTAAAAAAATCCAAATAAAATAATATATTCATTTTTTACTAGACAATCCTAGAATTTTTGAATATTTTAGTAATTATTTATTTATTGTTTCTCTGGGACCTATATATTTACATTGAGATTTCAAAAAAATTATTATTTTATTATTTTTGTACTGGTCCCAAGCTCGGCCCGGACAAATTATTAATTTTATCGAGGTTATTAACTTATTGAGTATTAAATTATAAAAGTTCTACTATAGAAGGTTCTAACTAATTGGCATATTGCATTTATTCCACTTTACTTTTTCTTATTCTTCTTTGAAGAAAAATAAAATGCAAAAGATAGAATGTAAAGAAGCTCGGGACCTAAATTGTTTTAAGTGATAATCTGGAGGTCTAATGTTGCTTTTATAAGGATTTATAGACAAGGATTGAATGTAGGAACCATAGCTTTTCTCATTCTATTGTTTTTTCAGACACAAATTTGAATAGGTCATATTTCTCAATTCATCTAATTTTATGATGATTCATCACTTCGGGGTGACTTAGTGTGAAGCTAAGCCACTTTTATTATTGACATCGAATTTGAAAGTTTATAGAATTTCGTAACTTATAGATTATAAATCCACTTTCAACATAAATGGTGGCTTTTGTTTCAATTTCACATATTGTTATCATTTGAGAAGACTTTACAATTGAAACAACCGAAAACGTAATATTTTTTTATTTTTCTTTTGACAATGTCCCACAACTACTCATTTATATACTTGATCTATAATAAAGTTCCATAGTTAAAATGGGCTTTTAAAAATCAAAATATTCATTTTCTACATTGATACGCAATCCTGGAAAGAAGTTGGATTGCGTAAGCACTTGAAAAACTTTCTGATACAAAAATACACTATCATACGCGATCCAGAAAAATTTCTGGGATCGCGTAGCTATGGCTATTTTGGAAGTCAGCAAAAGTCAACTTTTTAGCCAATTTCAAACACGCATAACTTTTTACTCGTTATGAATTAAGACATGAAATTTTGCAGGCACCTTTACTATATCAATATGTAACTTCCCTCATTTTCAATTTTTCAAATTTCACATTTTATCAGGATTTGACCCGTAGACGAGTTTTAGGCCATTTTTGACCAAAATCTTGACATACTAACTTTCAAACCACTCACATTCTGATTCTAAGCTTTTGACCATACTATCAACACATTATTTACAACTTATTAGTGCCATAACATTTGACTATATTCAAGTATAACTCAATTTTGACTCGTAACCTCATTGGTTGCCCATTTGAACACCAAAATGACCCGATTGGGTCTTTAACCATATTGACCCACTTTCTTGGTCAATTCTTACCCAATTGACTTATTTAAGTCAAACTCACTTACTAACATCATCAATTAACCTCAACATCAAAATATGACACTTTTGACTTTCATAACTCAAAATTTCTCATTTCACATTACTTTCACATTTTTCATACATTCAAGCTTTTAACATATAAGTCTCACCATGACTTAGACTTTAATCATAACTTTGACTTTCAACAAAACATCATGTACCATTTCAAGTAAGACTTAACATTCTTTACAAAACTTGGTTAGTGTCATAAACTTTACAAACGGGGGTGTAGCATATCTAGAGCATGATAAAAGGAGATAAGACTTGTTACCAAAACCGAGTAACAAGCTCCACCACTAGCATCAAACGTGTCCCTTGCCCAAGTCACCCTTATTAACACTTGGCTCACCTGAAACATTTAAACATAACATATAAGCAATTGCTTAGTAAGTAATGGAAGCTTTTAACTTTAACTTTAACTTTAACATAAACATCATCACATTAAGGGTTCTTAAACATCATCATCATGTTAACTACTACTAGTTAACATCAATACCGAGCTAATGTTCATGACTCATTACTCGGAATATGTCAAGCTAATGACTCGCTCATTACTTGACTCATCATTCATTCATATCCATCTACTTACCTTTTTCTTGACAAAGCAATTTACTTGACTTTACTTCACTTTCTTTATCACCTATACACATAGCATATAATACAAATCAATTAACATAACACTTTACATATTTTCTTAACTTTAATCTCATTAACAAGGTGCTAGACCTCTAGCACCTATCTCAACACTTTTACTTAATCTCATAACTAGGTGTTACTCATTAACACCCATCAATTTCACAAGTGTTCCATATACTAACTTCATAATCATAAGCAATTGGGTATTACATCACTTCTACACCATAATTTTCATCATTTATTATCTCTTTACATCGTTACTCATATGTACATAAACTATAAAAACCCAATTACACATGATCATGACTTTTTTTTAACCAAACTATTATCAATTAAACATACTACATAACTCATAAATACATATGGAACACTAATTAATTAGTTTAATTAACTTTCATACACCTTCATGATTCTAGGGTTTATAGAATTACATTCAAACATCAAATTAAACTTAGCTAAAGATCACACATACCTTGTAGAAGCTTAATTGAAGATTATAAACCCTAGTTCAATCATTTCTTCACTCAACTTCTGATCTTTCTTGTTCCTTGGTTTTATTCAATGACACACACACACATATACGTATTTGATTTTCAGTCTAGAAGAAATCAGAAAGCTGTAGGAAGTTTTATTAATTCAATTTACATACTCCTCCCCTCTACTTTTCATATATTCACATTTAGTCCCTCTAACATACCTTTTCTTATTTGGTTAGTCCTACTAACCCAATTCTAACTATCTTGTTACCTTAAACTTTTAACATATTAAATACATATAAAACTAAAACATAAACGTATATTAAATTATATAAAGAGTAAATTCTATAGATGGTCCCCGTGGTTTACACCGATTTACGAAAACAGTCCCTTAACTTCTTTTTTTACTTTTTCAGTCCAATAAGTTTATGTTTTGCTCGAAAATGGTCCCTCATCCACCTAAAATGACTAAAGTACCCTTCCTTTTGTCATTACTGGATAGTCACGATTTAAACGGTCAAAGGGTACTTTAGTCATTTTAGGTGGATGAGGGACCATTTTCGAGCAAAATGTAAACTTATTGGACTGAAAAAGTGAAAAAAGAAGTTTAGGGACTGTTTTCGTAAATTGATGTAAACCACAGGGACCATCTCTAGAATTTACTCTTATATAAAACTTACGTATTTTAGGGGTGTTATAACTCTACCCTACTAATTTAGGATTGTGTCCTCACAATCCATTCTTGATACAAAGCCGGATAATAAACTATAATTTCTTCCTCTGGTTCCCACGTGAACTCTGAACCCTTTCTATGCTTCCATTGGACTCTGAACAACCGAATATCTTTATTTCTTAACTTTTAATCTTTTCATCAAGAATAGCAATTGGTTGTTCCACATAATTTAAGTGGTCATTGATTTCTATCTCTTCTAATGGAACGTATGATGCTTCATCTACCAAGCACTTCCTTAAATATGACACGTGGAAAGTGCTATGAATGCTTGCTAACTCGTTTGGAAGCTCAAGACGATAAGCTACCTTACCAATTCTTTTCAAAATCTTAAATGGACCAATGAATCGAGGACTTAACTTGCCTCTTTTTCTGAACCGTATTATACCTTTCCATGGAGATACCTTTAACATGACCATATCTCCAACCTCAAATTCTATGGGCGTCTCCTCTTATCAGCATAAGATTTTTGTCTATCTTGTGCTATCTTCAACTGATAGTCCTTTGTAGCGATCTTGAATCAAGTTACACGAACCAATTGGTTGCGGAAACACCAATTGATCAAAAACACAAACAATCAAATAAACACAATACTAGTAAACCAAATTCAAACGTATGTTTATTGATAATATTCGACTAGTTTACAAGTAATTTCGACAGATTGCGTTTAGGGTTTCTCGTTAATACTTCGTCAACCCTAAAACTGATTACAAAAAGTGTTTTTATACTAAACACTCGATCCTGCGACGTTACATACAACGTCGCAGGTCCAGGCCCATGCGACATAGACAACGTCGCAAGCCCAAAACCTGACGTCGCACCTGCGACATTGTGCACAATGTCGCAGGAGTCAGAAAACTCAATTCTAAATACAAAACTATAACTAGACCAACTGACAGACACTCTAACATGAATCAACAAACTCCCCCGTGTCTTCAGCTTGGTCTTCAAAAGAATCTTCAATCAAACCCAATTTGCAGGAAACTTCCCATCTGCATGAATTCCATTGTTAACGCAAACTTCAACAACTTTCTGATATTGTCGTGCAAGCTTCTTGTTGAATTCGTTATTCTCATTCACCCGAATCCTATTATCGAAGAGTTTTCTCAAATCTTTTTCGTGAAGATTTATCAAACTCATAGGATCAAAAACCCGAAATGAAACTTTCTTTAAGTTCCAAATACCCCCATATTCTAGCTGCGGCTCTGATTCAGGAACAAACACAATCACAGCTTCACCGGTATGTAGATCAAGTTCCCAATAAACAAATCTTCTTAGAAAATCATAAGGAACCTGCTCCAAAGGTATTTCAGTCAGACAGTCAGCTGGTGGATAATGAACTTTAACCATAGGGCGTCCTGTCGTGGGATCCAACTTTTTCTTATATGTATACTTCGTTCCCAGCGTCGGTTTCAGCTTGTTATATCTTTTGGTTCTAACCTCTTGACGCAATGTTCTCTGAATATAGTTAGCATAATCATCATTAACCGGATTAATCAGATTTAACTAAGCTAACCTGTTTATTTCCCCTTTCGGCAAAGTACTCAATTTGTTGAATCTTCCATTGAAGTATTGAATACCATCTAATCTCTTAATCATGAGCATCCTTTGACTAACCTTCCAACTCTTAATTACACCGGTATAATCTCCACGAACCTTATATGTTTTGCAAGTTACAGGCACAGGTTCTGCGGATCTACCTTGAGGCCACCACTGCTTATTTCTTTCCATTCTTTCTTCAGCAGTTAAACTTTCAGATGCCTCTTGAGTTGGTTGAGTAGATGTAGAATCTTGTTGAGTAGGAGCTGCCTGAGTTGAACTAGATTCTCCATGAAAAGATCCAGCAGGCACATCATCATCAGATGAGTCAGTTTCAATAACCGGTGCATCATCATAATATTCATCTGATCCCAAATGCTCATCATCAACCGATACCTCATCATCCATATCGAATACATACCCTTGATCATTACCCGTATCATCCCCATTAACCATTCTCTGAATGAATGTCAAATCAGCAAAAGAATAATCAACCGCTAGTGGTCTCGGCTGACCGGGGATGTCATCAACACAAAAATAATCCAAACGCTGAACATTTTCATTAATAACGTTTTCAATTACAGGAGGGTTTACAAACTCTGGTCCTAGTGACTCTACATTGGGACCCTCGGACCCTAACTCCCCCGAGGCACTAGACCTAGCCTCTAAAACATTCACCCTAGCCTGTAGTTCCGTAAGCTGCTTAGATTGAACCTCGATTATTGCAGCCTGAGAAGCATTCCTCTCAGCTTGTTCCCTCAGCTGTTGCTGAATTTGGCGCATGTCGTCCATCATTTTCTGCAAAAAGGCCGGAGTTGGCTCAACGACAAGTGCCTGAGATGGAGGTGGCTGAATAGTGGACGGTCGACGTGCACGACGAGAAGATGGTGCAAACTCAGTATCATCGTCGGCACGAGAACGTTTTCCCGTGTAGCGTTTGCCCTGTCGAATACGTCGTTGAATTCTCAAGTATCGACGTGAATCGTGTACCCGAATCCGTTCCATTTGCGATGGGTGGGGCACTTCACCATCGGAATCCGTTGGAGTCTCACCACCATCCTGCGGTCTCACAGAATCAGAATCCGAATCAGATGAAGAGGATTCGTCAGTTATGCGGTGAGGTGAATCCTGTTGCTGAACGTGTCCAAATTGATCAATCTGGACCAGCACATCCTCAATATCCTCCCCCGCAGCTTGAACAGGTATATCAACAAATGGTTGCTGCGGTTGCTGGGGTGCTTGAAGATCCATATATTGAGGGTCTGGAGGTGGCACGTAGTGTTCATCAGTAATTGCACCAAATAAAGGAATATCTGGTGGTGCCTGAACCCCCCGTTCCTGAGCAGAACATATAGCAAAGATCCTGCTCATCATCGGCGCAATCTTGAGAACATTGTCCATATCGCCTTGCTGCTGAAGTTCTGGATGATGATGATTGATGAAAAGTTGCACAAATCGAGGATACAGGCCCCATTTGTTAGCTCCAGCATTGGCATTATCCACCATAGCCTTGAATATGAGCCCTGAGTAGTTGTAGGGCTTGTTGTAGACCAACGCAAGCAAAGCTGAGGCCAGACGATGGCTTATACCATCAGTGCCTGCCTTCCTGTTTCCCAAACAGACGATAAAGATATGCATCAAGTATCTCCACACACGCGTAAGGTTCGACTTGCGGTACTGATCAGTCGGAACCCCCGGATACCCCATCCTATGCATCCCGCCAGTGATAAATGAATTATCAAAGAGAACTGGCATATCAGGTCGGTCGTTGAGCTGAAGCAGATCCCGAATACCCTGCTCAGTCATGACGATCTGGGTACCAAAAACCGTAGAAACCAATCGTGGAATATCATCCTGAGTGGCGACCGTGACATTCCTCCAGAACGGACCCACCAAGTTCTTGTACACAACTGTAGAGTAAGAAATCGGATGAAATATGCGTGAACGTCTGAGAAAAGCGATCATTTCGCGAAATGGAGCCGCGTTCTTGTGCGTATCATCCAAAAACGCCACCGTGTTGTGACGAGGCTCATATGCTAACGCCATATCTGTAAATAATGCAGTATATAGACTCGAAACACGTTAGAATAAACGACAAACACTTGTAATTAGGTTGGTGAAAACCTTCTGGTTTATGCGACGTTACGTATGACGTCGCACATAAAAGTGCAAAATTGTAAAAACGTCGCATAAATTAACCTAAAGTTGATAGCGACGTAGAGCCTGACGTCGCATATCAAATGAGCGACGTTAAGGGGGACGTCGCATTTTGCAATTAATTGTGAATTTAATCACTTTAAAGCAAACTGCGACGTAGAACATGTCGTCGCTTGTGAGGTCGCACTAATTTGCGAAATAACACAGGACGTCGCAGTACTGCGACGTAATATAAGAACGTCGCAGTTCTATGCGACGTAGCATGAGGACGTCGCATATAAATGTGAAGTCAATCATGAAATGCGACATCGGGTGCTACGTCGCAGCCGACGTCGCAAAGATGAACGTCATCCCCAACCCAGAAACCCTAACTGCGAAAACCTTAGTTTTTCAAATCTATCTATATCAATAGGTGCGGCATAGCAAGTTATCAATAAAACCTAGTTATCCTATCATTTTCACATCACATAGTACCCAAAACCGAGATCCCCAAAACCGTAATATATAATGAATCAATACATGTAAATTAGACGGTTAAAAGAGATGAAAAAGGTACCTAATGATCAAGTAAAGAGCGTAGAATAGGAAATCGTGAATGAATGGAAGGAAAACACGGCCGAATAGCACAATCAAATGCAACGTCGCAATCGCTGGAGTGAGGTCGAAGGCTACGTCGCAAAGTAATTTGAATAGTGTACTAATGACGTCGCGGGTTGGACTATATATAGTCTAACCCTAAATGCGACGTAGCGAACAACGTCGCATGCGACGTTGACAATGATGTCGCATGGCAGAAATTTTGAATTCGATTTGAAGTTCAAATTTTCGACGCGCGATTTGAAAAACTAACTTGTAACTTGGAGTTATAAATAACTAAGTAACAAACAGCAGAAATACATAAATATAAATTTAATGCAAATTTACAAATATATAATAAACACATTCTTTTTGGTGACGGAGTTGAGTTAATTTGATTAGGGATCATATCGGAATAACATGCATTTATTAGGAACAGTAAGTGTTATTTCGAGCATCAGTATTTTTGTCCTCTTTAAATTTACTTGACATACTGAAAACACTTTTTATAAAAATTATTTCAAAACGATTATTAGTATATTTGTCCACTTAAACATGTTATACTCACATCTAGGAGATATTTTATTATTATTGGTATGTTCATTTCGCTGTGATTCCCATCATAGATATACATCTTAACTTAAGACATAGATCATGTTTCCATTTACAGATAGAATATAAGAAAATCAATTTTTTAAGAATCAAGTCAGCGGTGACAGGTCTGTACTTACGTACAACAGAGCGACATAACTTGATTCAGGTTTAAGCAAAACCAAAACTTGGTCAAACCATTTTGGCGACCTTGTAAGGTATCTTAATTTTAAAGACTTTTCAAGTACTTTGACTTGCGTTTGCTTAATTTTAAAGTATATATTAATAGAAGCCAGGTCTATACTTACGTATAACAGAGGAAACTATCAATATATACCCCCAAATGATATCAAATAAACATCTTTTACGAAAGCATGTCTAGTATAAGTAAGAAATTAAGACTTTTGTCATACATCTAATGATGTTATACCACTTGAAATAGACAATTAATGATTAGGTTTCTTAAGATTTCTCAAAGAGTTTTGCATAACATGCCTACTAAGAATGAGGATCACCAATTATGTTTTCAACTGGGTGATTCCTATGTATCCAAGTAACTGGAATAGCATCTGGCACAAGATTTAATTCCAAGTTGTTCAAATTACCTTCAGTGGCAGAAGTATCTTCGTTCTCTTCATTAGTGAAGAAACGAGAATAATCCATGTCTTCTTCATCCTCTAAGAGAGGCATATCTGGATCATGGGGAAGATCCTCAGCATTGACAGTTTTTGAAGAAGAAGGGATGGCAGTAGTTGGTGGTGTAGGAGTAGGTACAGATGCAGTAGAAGTGGTGGATATAGATGCAGGCGTTTGTTGTGTGGGAGTAGGTGTGGGAGTGGATGTCGTATCGGGAATTGGATTGGATATAGGAGGAAGAGAATCAGATGTTTGTTGAAAAACATCGAGTCCATGAAGCATTGTAATTAACTCTTCTGTATCGTCGTCCTCCGGAACATTAAAAGAACTAAAGAGTTTCCCATAATTAAAGAACCAATCCGGACCCGTTCCTTGAGGTGGTTCCGTATACCTTAAGCATTTGACCTCAAAGTGTTCCTCTATCTCGTTTGTTGATTTGTTGTATACTCGTTTATTTGGAGAATTGACCGAATATCCAAGAAAAATCCCTTCAACGGCTTTATCACCAAACTTAGAGACACGTTCTTTGGTAATCATTATCAAACAAGGACATCCAAATTGCTCCAGAAACTGCAGATTTGGCTTGCGGTTATTGAATAGCTCATAACATGTTTTGTTCCTTTTCTTTACCAAAAGCACCCGATTCAAAACATAACATGCAGTATTAACTGCCTCAGCCCAGAAGATGATAGGCAGCTTGGAATCATGCGAGCATAGTGCGAGCAGTTTCAATGATGGTCCTATTCTTCCGTTCTGCAACCCCATTCTGTTGAGGAGATCTCGGAGCACTGAATTGATGATCAATACCCCTAGAAGCACAGAATAATTCGAGAGTTGAGTTTTTGAATTCGGTTCCATTGTCACTTCGCAGTCTCTTCACCTTTAAGTTGCACAAATTTGCCAACTTATCCAACAAGTAGACCAAAATTCCCGCTGTCTCATCCTTCGTTGCGAGAAAGTATATCCACGAAAACCGTGAGTAGTCATCTGTCACTACCAAACAGTAAGAGCGACCACCGATGCTCTTTGTAGAAACAGGACCAAAAAGATCCATATGCAGTAATTCCAACGGAGCATTAATGGAATTCACAACCTTAGACTTATGGGACTTCTTGTGGAGTTTGCCCTTGTGGCAAGAAACACAGTCATCCTTCAAGGCGAAGGACTGTTTCGGAACTCCACGAACCAAATCGTTATTAACTAGAAAATTCATTTTACGGAAATGAATATGTCCCATCCGTCTGTGCCAAAGGAGTGATTCCTTTTCTGAAGCTTTCGAAAGGAGACAAGTGTACTCGCTGGTTGTCTCCACGGTTCGCATGTTCATTACATAGGTATCATTTCTTCTAGGTGCACGCATCAACACCCATTCCTCAGGAATGACATCCCCGGCTTCAAGATGACACACTCAGTCTTTGTAAAGGATGTGGTATAGTCCTTATCACAAACTTGTGAAACACTTAACAGATTATGTTGAAGTTCGGCCACATAATTTACATTCTCAAAGCTAACCCTTCCATTTGTTAGCGTTCCTCTCCCCGAAATCGTTCCTCCCGTATCTCCTGCAAAGGCCACATGTCCTCCTGCGTATGGTTTAATATCCACAAGTAGAGACACATCACCAGTCATGTGTCGCGAGCAACCGCTATCAAGAAACCATTCGCTATCTTTTACACGTTCAGACTGCTGCAACACAAAAGAATGAGGAGATTAGTGAGAAACGGTGACCCAAGCCTTTACAGACTTAGGTCGACCATAGTCATCAACAATAAGCACATCAGATAAAACTTTATTTTTAAACAAATCAGATTTAGTATCTGATGTGTTATTATTGATGATAATAGAGTCCGCAGTAGACTCTTTTCTTTTCCAAACCTTTGATGGTTCGGAATTTGGCTTATTGGTAATGTCGGGTTTTGGAATTGACAAAGAATTTTGCCCAACATTACTTACTTTCTCGGCAGGCTTAGGAGAGTTGGAGTGATGCCTAGAAGGTGATTTTGAACAAGAATTTTTGTAGAATGATGTCCTAGGCATATCTCTCCCATAACGCTGATGAGAAAGTTTGGGACAGTCTTGGATCAAATGTCCTTGTTTCTTGCAGTAGAAACAAGAACGAGTCTCTCTAAACTGTTGAGGCGAAGGATTTACTGCAGGAAGTGGTGAAGCATTTCTAGAACATGAACATTTCGTACACGTGTTAGAGAATGCTTGCTTTGGTTTAGAAGTTGAGGCAGAAGTTTTATCAACATGAACCTTTTCATTTGTCACCTTTTGTTTTAAAACGTTTGCCGGTGACTTTTGAGTTTGAAGTTTCACATTTAAAACTCTATTTTCCTTTTTATTTTGAACCTTTGATACAGGTTCAACTTTTAAAATTTGTTTTTCAGGTTTAGCCTCAACCTTCTTAAACTCAGGATATTCCTGATCAGTAATATCCTCTATCTCAACAATCTCATCAGTATGAACTTGAGGCTTACTTTCAGCTTTAACAAACTGAGGCAATGGATACTCTTGCCTCTTGGTTTTCTCCGTCGTCAGTTTGTTTAGCTTGGCTTCTTTGGCCTTAATACCATACAGTTTGGTATAATCAACTGAAATCTCCTCAAGGCCTTCTTTAGCAAGCGGGGGACAATATTCAACATTAGAAGGTGGTGGTACTTGGTTATAGCCAAGACTTTCCTTCTTTTTGCCGCTTGCCCCTTGCTTACTAACAATTTCATTAAAGACTTGAGTTGCAGATGTTGAACCTAAGATTTTGCTTTTATGATTCTCAAACTCATTTTTCAAATCAGATAATTCTTTAGTCAACAATTCAATTTCGACAAGATAACTCTTAATTGCATCTTGCTGGCTAAAGACCTTTGCTTTAAAGGTTTCGGTATCTAATTTATGATCTTCAAGGTGTTGTTCATAAAGTTTTTCATTATCTAGCAAAAACTTATTAGATTCAGTAAGTTTCACTATCTTGTCCCGCATATTTAAATTGTCTTTCTGATAGACCTCAAGGGATTCAGTCAATTTAATACATGAAACATAATTGAAAGGCTCGTTAGGTTCATTTGGTACCTCAGGAGTAATGTGAGCCATCAGGCATTGAAACTGTGCAGCCTGAGCACTCCAATCAGAAGCAGTTGGCTCAAAAACAATCAAAGCATTATCTACAGCCAACGATTTAGCTTCTTCTTTTTCATTTGCCTTGGGTGGATCTGGCTTAGTAAGACCCGACGATGGCATCCTGGGTTTCTCACATTCCCTTGCAAAGTGACCAAGGTTCTGACAGTTGTAACATCGAACCTTGCTTTTATCGAACCCAAACCCCATCTTCCCATTACCTTCCAAGCTCTTGCGTCCCGTCTTCTGCAAGAACTTCTGAACCCTCCTGGAAATCATAGCTATGTTCCAGGTTAAATCCATCTGTTCCAAGTCATCATCATCGAGCTGAGCATAATCTTCTTTGGTCATTTCCAAAGTAGTATTTGGTTGAGTAACCAAATCTTTGTAAGAACTGAGGAAAGCTGTATAAATAGCAGCTTGCTCTTGAATTACTGGTGATGCTGAAACCTGCTGTTGTGTTCCTTGATTTGTGCAGGTTGTCCCGGAAACATAAGCAGCATGTGTAGCCCCAGCTGAATAGGATGGAGAATTGGTATCCGATATGAATGTCATTCCTCCATAACTCTTACCAGAGTTTACTTGGCTTCCATATAGTGAAGGATTTTGTACAAATCCATTCGACTTGCACTCCTTCTTCTTCAATTCCATAGCATGGGCTTGAAGAACTCCTATAAGCTGATCCAAGGTCATCCCAGCCAATTCTTGATTTTCCTTCAAGAATTGGACTTTCACATCCCATGCACTTGGTAAAACATCCAACAACTTTTTATTAATCTCAAGTGCAGTGAGAGTATATCCTCCTTCAGTTAATTCACTCACCAGTTGTGAGTACCGAGTAAACAATCCAGACGTCGTCTCATTAGGTAAGGAGTCAAGCAGATCGTACTGTTTCTTAATCAATTCCAGTTTAGCCTCCTTATATTTCTCATTTCCTCCACACCTCGTCTCTATCGCTTTCCATAAGTCATAGGTTGTGTCATGAGTTTTAAACAGTCTCATGACATCCTTTGTCAAACACATACAGATAGCTGAATGTGCTTTCCTTTCCATTTGATAATCTTTCTTTTCTTGAGGTGTCATCGCAGTGAAAGATTTTGGTGGAGGAACACCGCGATAGTTTCCTTCAGACACTGGAGCCTCATATCTTTGTTTTAATGGACCCCACAGTTCCGGACAATGAAAATCCACAAACTGTTCAAATCTATCTCTCCAATAAGCATAGTCCATGTCTGCAGTAAATAATGGAGGTTTATTGTTGGAACCAATATCATTTCCCTGTTTTATCATCTCCCTAATCCCTCTGATATCTTCCTTGTCAGCGGCCATTTATAATTATAGAATTAATTATAATCTGAGATTTGCGACAATAAGGATGATGTCGCAAAAGGTCTATGCGACGTAGTGAGTGATGTCGCAAAACGGATAAGGATTCAATTAAGAATCAAAAATGCGACGTAGTATATGACGTCGCTGATGTCGTCGCAGAGTAGCACGACGTCGCAAAAGTACGACGAAGAATGTAATGTCGCAAAATTGCACGAGGTCGCAACAGCACGTCGCAAAAAACCAAATTAGGTCAAAAACTGTGATGTCGCAAGCTACGTCGCAGTTGAAGTCGCAAAAATTACACGACGTCGCAAAGTCGCAAACAGTTGCGGCCCAAAAACCCTAATTCGTAAAAAATCAAAACCTAAATGATTTTTACGAATAGCAAACGAACAAACCCTTCAAAATATCCCAGAAAACGCAATTGTTAACCTGTAAACAAGAAGAACACGAAAAACCACACGAAAAACAAGATGTTAATCGTTAGTTTAAATCAAAAACTTGATCCTATTCTTCAAAAACGAGCCCCGTGGCTCTGATACCAGTTGATAGTCCTTTGTAGCGATCTTGAATCAAGTTACACGAATCAATTGGTTGCGGAAACACCAATTGATCAAAAACACAAACAATCAAATAAACACAATACTAGTAAACCAAATTCAAACGTATGTTTATTGATAATATTCGACTAGTTTACAAGTAATTTCGACAGATTGCGTTTAGGGTTTCTCGTTAATACTTCGTCAACCCTAAAACTGATTACAAAAAGTGTTTTTATACTAAACACTCGATCCTGCGACGTTACATACAACGTCGCAGGTCCAGGCCCATGCGACATAGACAACGTCGCAAGCCCAAAACCTGACGTCGCACCTGCGACATTGTGCACAACGTCGCAGGAGTCAGGAAACTCAATTCTAAATACAAACCTATAACTAGACTAACTGACAGACACTCTAACATGTATCAACATCAACCTCTCTCTAATTTGATCTATCTATTCTGTCATTTTCTGTACTATATCGGTACTGCCCATTTCTCTCTGCCCAACTTCACCCCAACATATTGGAGTTCTACACTTTCTCCCATATAACATCTCGTAAGGTGGCATACCTATGCTTGCGTGATAACTATTATTATAGGAGAATTCTGCCAATGGTAAATGCACATCCCAATTACCTCCAAAATCTATAGCACAAGCCCGCAACATGTCTTCTAAAGTCTATATCGTCCTCTCACTATGACCATCTGTCTGCGGGTGGTAAGCCGTGCTAAGATTAATACGTGTACCAATATCATCCTGAAACTTAGCCCAAAATCGTGAAGTGAACCTACTATCTCTATCCGAGACAATAGAAACCGGCATGCCATGACGTGCAAGTACTTCCTTCACATACAAATCTGCTAATGCCTCTGAAGACATCGTTTCCTTTATTGGCAAAAATAAGGCACTCTTCGTTAATCTATCTACTATCACCCAAATTGTATCATGTTGACGTTGAGTCTTTGGCAATTTGGTAATAAAATCCATCGTTATATGTTCCCATTTTCAAACAGGTGTGTCTAAAGGTTGCTGTAAGGAATTATTAATTTGATGAGACAAAATAAAAGATGAAAGTTGAGGGACTAAAGATGAATTATTTTATTTTAATTAGTTTCCTAGTATAATTATAATTTCTTGTAACCCTAATATCTCTAGTATATAAAGAGACATAGGGACGTAGGAAAAAGTGTGCACACATAATGTAGACGTCTAAGGGTTTGTTTAGCCTCAAGATCAAGGTTTCTTGATCCTGTTATATTTGTATAACCGTTTTATTCTGATCAAATAAAATTGGGGCTTGTTGTGATAACATTGATTTGTTCTTATTCCGCTGCATATTGTTGTCAATGTTATTATATCCTAGATCAAGATCTAAACAATCTGAGCTAGATCTTTATTACGTTTTCTCAATGAAATCAAGAGTTAAGGGGAAGTTTGTGCATGAAGATCGATATTTTATCATCATAAAATATGGGAAAATTGTAAGGAATTATTAATTTGATGAGACAAAATAAAAGACGAAAGTTGAGGGACTAAAGATGAATTGTTTTATTTTAATTAGTTTCCTAGTATAATTATGATTTCTTGTAACCCTAATATCTCTAGTATATAAAGAGACATAGGGACGTAGGAAAAAGTGTGTACACATAATGTAGACGTCTAAGGGTTTGTTTAGCCTCAAGATCAAGGTTTCTTGATCCTGTTATATTTGTATAACCGTTTTATTCTGATCAAATAAAATTAGGGCTTGTTGTGATAAAATTGATTTGTTCTTATTCCGCTGCATATTATTGTCAATGTTATTATATCCTAGATCAAGATCTAAACAATCTGAGCTAGATCTTTATTACGTTTTCACAGTTGCATTTTCCAATAAGGCTTTTGATGCTCAGCCTTTACCTATAAGCAAGTTAAACATTGTTCAACATATTTAACTATATCTCTTTTCATACCTAGCCACCAATAATCTGATCTTAAGTCGTGGTACATCTTTGTTGCGCAAGGATGGATGGAATACTTTGATTTATGGGCCTCATCCAATAATAATGTCTTCAAATTCCAAGAATTAGGAATCCATATTCTACCATAACGTGTCTTTAATCCACATGAGTCTTCCACTATACTATCAACTTGACCCTTGATACGTTCTGATCGAATATCTTTCTCTCTCCAAGCTTTTTGTTATGCTTCTTTAATTTGATCAATCAAGCTAGGAGTGACAGTGATTCTAAGAGATTTAACCGTTAGAGCAAAATGGGTTGCCTTTCTGCTTAAAGCATCAGCTACAATATTAGCTTTTCTCGGGTGATACAATATTTCACAATCATAGTCTTTAACAAGATCTAGCCATCTTCTCTGTCTCATATTCAAATCTCTCCGATCGAAGAAATACTTTAAACTTTTATGATCAGTATAAATAGTACTCTTCACATCATAGAGATAATGCCTCCATATCTTTAAGGCAAAAACCACTGCTACAAGTTCTAGATCATACGTTGGATAACTCTTCTCATGTTCTTTTAACTGCCTAGAAGCTTATTGTAACACCCGCCAAATTAGGACTAGTAATTAGTGCCTAATCCCCTGTTAATACATGTAATTAGTTCTGTGTTAGGCTAATTAATGTATCAAGTAATATATATTGTTGAATATGTACAATACGCGATTTGGCTAAATCGTACGCATTTCAATCGAATGTGATTCGGTTCAATTAATACGGACGTTGGTGAACAATTTTATTAAATAATATAACTTTATTTAATAACGCTATTATATCTAAAAATATTATGTTAATAATATTTTGTATTCATTTTGTATCGTATGAACAAGTCTACGCGATTAAAATATTCAACACGCAAACAAATCGAAACAAAGTTAGCTACATTTAATAACCCGATCATTAAATAATTAGAAAAATATTTCAAGTAAGATATTTGATAAATAGTCATATTTTTTTTTAAAAAAAAACGTATATTTAACGCGTGTAAAACTATTAAAACGAACGAGGAAACGAACACCGCGCGGAGCGCGATTGCACGGGAGTAAAGTGGAGACCCACACCCGGTGGGCCCCCACTGAAAATCAGCCAAGGTGAGGGTCACCACCTCCCTCACCCTCACTTTCCCATTCTCACTCTCTCTCCTTCTCTCTTTCTTCTTCATTTTCTCTCAAACAAACCCAAAACACCATCACCATAATTCACAAATTAACACCATCAAACGCACTCGAATCACTTAAGCCATTTGAAGAAAAACGACCACGGCATCACGATCTACAACTTTATCTTTTCGGAATCTCGATTCACCACTTTGTAAGTTTCCGACAAAACCCGAAACCCTCCGTTTTTACTTCTTTTTACTTGAAAGTTGTTCGAATAGACTTGAAATGTCCAAATATGGGTTGGGTAAAAGTTTCACGCCAAACGGTGGCCGGAAAACACGTTTTTGGCTCAAAAATCCGTCATCAGACTTAAGTGTCGCATAGGCAGCAACAGCTATGCGTCACTTCGTGCGTCACTTAAGTGACGCATAGAGTGACGCATAAAACCCTAATTTTCCGTCACTTGCTTAAGTGCCGCATAAAACCCTTTTTCCCGGCACTTCTACAGTCACTTGACTAGTGACGCACAACAACTTTAACCGACACTTCTAGCGACACTTCTTAAGTGACGCCTACAATCAAATTCTGATTTCAATCCGTCACTTCCTAAGTGACGCCTAGACCCATACCCGACACTTATACCGACACTTACCTTAGTGACGCCCTATCATGCGTCACTACCCATAAGTGACGCACATGTTCAGATTTGCTATTTTTAGCAACACTTCCTGAGTGTCGCATAAGTCACCTAAGTGACGCTATAAGTGACGCATAAAAAAGAAGGTTTCAAACTATTTTACACTAAGTATTAAGGCCCAAATTTGACACCCCATGGACCCGCTAACCAGGGGCGCTGCCCCCGGACCCCCGTCATTAACAGGCTTCGCCCCTACTCTAGGGACACAAGTAACAGTTTTATATCCAAACTTTATATGATACGACATGACACATATACTTTTGTAAGTAAACAAACAACTCAAGTATAGTAATAATAGTTGAGATTATTATTACAAACAATCACCAACGGGTCGTACACATTTTCAAACACTTAAACAATCAACCAAATTGTAATCATTTGGACATTCTAGTTGGACAAACAACTACAAGGTAGTCTTATTAGATACCTTCTCATGTATATAACCATCGCGTGTCGTGGACACCCTCAGGTTACAAGTCTTTGGACTTCAATTCTTGGCTAATCAACTTCAGTTTATTAAAATAAACTCTCAAGACTCAGGTGAGTCTCATGGCCCCTCTTTTACTGTTTTCTCAGGGGTGTGATTCATTGCTTATTTTTAACATGTGAACGTAAGTACAAAGTTTTCAATATACTACATGAGTTGTTTTCAACTAATCAAACCAAAGTCCTCCGTCAGTATAGTCTGGTAATACGTAAGTAGCGTGAATATTAGTATATGGTACCATATAGGATTGACCCTTCTTGTCCGGGTTAGCAAGCACTAACCGGGTAAACGGACGTACTAATATTTGGGAAGACGAGTGTAGATTAGGCACTCGTGGAGGCACCTCGCTCGGAATTCTCTATATGGGACCCGACCCTCGAGTTAAGCTCAGACTATGCGCTCATGGCTGTATACATTATACATTATCATTTGCTGGATTGCAAATCAATATTTAAATCTTGCAGTTCATACAATACTATTCGATATTTAAACCTGTGAGCTCACCAGCGTTAGCTGACCCATTTTAGCATGTATCACAGGTACTCAGCAGTAGATTTGGACTGCCCTCAGGACTACTATAGCTCGAGTCAGCATGCAGACATTAGAGATTTTCTTGCATTAGTATATTTTGTACAAGTACTCATGTGCTGAAATCTCTCATTTAATCGAACATGAGCTATGTACAGCTTCAAATGTTGTAAACATTTCTTATATTAACATATTTTGTTAAAACGACGCATATAGAGTCATTTTCTATATATCTATGTGCTTTGATTATTGATTAGTAACACCCAAAGTATAATTCTGCAAATCATTAAATTTGGGGGTGTTACACATATGCTATCACTCTGCCACGTTGCATGAGAACACAGCCCAAACCGTTATACGAAGCATCACAATACACCACCAAATCTTCAATACCTTCTGGAAGTACTAAGACTGGTGCTTGACTAAGTTTCTGCTTTAGAGTCTAAAAAGCTTGTTCTGCTTGTTCATTCCATTCAAACTTAATATTCTTTCTGGTAAGCTTTGTAAGTGGCATTGCAATCTTTGAGAAGTCTTGGATGAATCGTCTATAGTAACCTGCCAATCCAAGAAAACTTCTAACTTCTGTCGGAGTTGTTGGAGCATCCCATTTCATAACTGCTTTAACTTTAACTGGATCAACTTTTATACCCTCGTTATTCACAACATGCCCCAAAAACTGCACTTTCCGAAGCCAAAACTCACACTTTGAGAACTTGGCATAAAGCTTCTCCTTTCTCAACATCTGTAACACTTGCCTTAAATGAAATTCATGTTCATTAGCTGACTTAGAATATATCAAAATGTCGTCAATGAACATGATTACAAACTTATCAAGCATCGGACGACATACTCTATTCATTAGGTCCATAAAAACTGCAGGTGCATTTGTGAGACCAAAAGGCATAACCACAAATTTATAGTGACCATACCTTGTTCTAAAAGCCGTTTTACAAACATCTTCTTCTCTGACCTTCAATTGGTGATAACCTGATCGCAAATCAATCTTTGAACCCTGCAACTGGTCAAATAAGTCATCAATCCTAGGTAATGGGTACCTATTCTTAATGGTTACCTTGTTCAACTCTCTGTAATATATGCACATTCTCATCGAACCATTTTTCTTCTTTACAAACAAAATAGGAGCTCCCCATGGAGAACTACTTGGACGAATAAAACCCTTGTCTAATAATTCTTGCAACTGCTTCATCAACTCCTGCATCTCAGTTGGAGCAAGCCTATAGGGTGTCTTAGCAATAGGTGTAGCTTCAGGCATTAACTCAATCTGAAACTCAACTTGCCTATCGGGTGGTACACCCGGCAACTCATCAGGAAACACATCAGGAAACTCTTTTACTACAGGATTTCTTCGTTCTATGTCATATTTACCGAATCACTGACATTAGCGTGTTTTCATGTATCAAATATTCTGAACTTTTTAGCCATATACCCTTTAATCCTAATTTTAATATAGGTTGTTCATTTTAAAAAGTTAAAAATATTTGATACCCCAAAACACAAAAACGAGAATAAGTTGTTCATTTTTCGACAAGAACCCCATAATTTTACATTGACATATACTTTTTTTTATCTAAACAAATAAATAAATCTTTCCTCCTAAAAAAGGGTCCTTTGTTTACTAAATTGTATTTATCTTCAAAACTAATATATATATATATATATATATATATATATATATATATATATATATATATAAAGGGATCAACCAATTGAATGACGGACAATAACAATTAGGCTCAATTTCCACTATTTATTTGCAAAAAAATAAATAATCCAAACCCTAATCACACCAAACATCTATTTATATGCATTTTATTCTACCTAGAATATATTCATCATCTCCACTATTACACAATGAATCCCCATAGAAACTTCAAAGCTATAAATATTTTATATTTTTATTTGTGCATTGTCTTTGTTTTAATCGCAAAATTTAGAATTTTTATGTTTAATAACAATTTCACTTTATTGTAAGCTCTCAATATTACTAAACATTAAAGTACTTTTGCTTATAAACTTACATTATGCAACATAAACAAGTAAATCATCTCATTATCTTAGTATTGTTAATTTTAATTACAAAAATATGTTTTATTTTACAATGTTTTTTTTCTAATTCGTGTGTTCATCGTTGAATTATAAATACACATACATAGTTATGTAAAAAAGATAATAACCTCATCTTCAAGTGTTTGAACAATTACTCAATACATTGTACTTTAATGGAACTTTATGCCTTCCTAATATCTAGAATTAGCTTCATTTGAGTATCACTTTAATTTGAAAGGAATAATAGTTTAAATAAATATTCACTCTTACAATACAATTGTGCATTAGAAACAAACTATCGGAACCATTTCGACATGTTCCAGTGAATTTTTTCATATATATTAATGAACCATGGTGAGGATACTGAATAGTTAATAACAAATGCATAATATAATTAGGAAGCTCGCGCTGTCGCGGGTCCTTCACCTAGTACTAAGATACTAATAAAAAAAACTATGTCTACCACATACGTGAAGTGCTTTTTGATAAACAAACCCCCAAACTAAATAAATTTCTACATTTGTAATTTTGTATATATAATATTTAGAAAAAGAAAAGTTGAAATAAGAATGATAAAAAAGAATGAATAGATGAATCAATAGTATTGCTCCATTTCAAAAATTCATTTTCACCTTAAAAAAAAAGCTAAATATTTTACAAATCGTATTTCTAAAAATTATAAAAAATACATATTTGGAATCAACACTTTTTTCTCTTCGATTATATATCTCACAAGCTATACTTCTGACAAAGTTTTTTTTCATTTTTATTGAGTTTTTAAAATTATAATGTGAAATCACATATAATTTAACACTAAAAAGTAATCACACACGCTAATATCTCCAATTAAACTTTAACTTCAAATCATTGATGATTTAAAAAGATTTAAACATGAATAACTAATTCATAATCACATGCGATTGAACATCAAGGTATCAATCACATGTGATTAAAGAGTAATCAAATATGAATTTTCAAACCATTGATTATCATTATACAATTATGTAAGAATCAAGCTGAAATCATACATGGATTATCATACATTGGTAAATTGCTCATCATATATCAACTTTTAAATGAAAATTATATGTTATTATATATAAATTTATATGTGATTATATAATAAATAACATGTGATTGAATGTACAACTAACAATCAAATGTAATTTTTAATAAAAAATAATGCAATTTTTTTGGGTTAATTGTTTAATTACGTGCTCAACTTTACACTAATTATAATTGTATGCTTCAAACTTTCGTACCCTCTATTTTATAAGGTTAACTTTCTAAAAGTTTTATTGTATGCTGCAAAATTTCATACTTTTCTATGAGATGAACCAGTCTAATAAAGTTCTTACAATGTCTAATTTATATCATATTTAATAAAGTTTTGAAAAGTTCACCTTATACAATGGAATTTATGAAAGTTGAGAACATACAATAGGATTTTTAGAATGTTAACATCATACAATATAGAGTATATAAAAGTTGGGTGCATATACTAGTAATGAATGTAAAGTTGAGCGCATAACCAAACAATAAACTTTTTTGTATCATAAATCACATGTGATTATATATTGTAGAACCCGACAGAAAAATAAGAAAAATAATATTCTTCGAAAGTATAACTTTTGTGGTCTCTAATCGAAGAGAAAAAGACACTGGTTTTAAATATGTAATTTTTATAATATATGGACAGACGATTTGTGAAATATTAAATTTTAATGGTAAAGTAAAAAATTATTATTTTTTAAATAGATAGAGCAATTATATTGGTTCTCATCTTCCCTATTTGTTACCCGTTCTTAATTATATATATATATATATATATATATATAACATCTTAAATTATATATAGAAAACATATATATAATGTCATTAACTTAATAAACTTTAATTATATCAATTTGGTTCCTAACAAAGTCTCAACTTCATAAAATATCTTGCAATTATCGTTTGAACAAATATCTCAATATATTTTTTTTATATCTTTTTTTGCTTATTATCAACCGATTGCTACACTAAAATAATATTATAATTGCACAATAATAACGATAAATATTACATACGTTTGCACTTTACTTCCCTAACTTAAAACCTATTCAAATTGAATTATGCATGAGTAGTCAATCATGATACAACCTATTTTATAGATATAGTATATGAAAGTTTTTCATGATTTTATCGTTTAATATAATTTTTCAATTTGTCAATTAATCATTTTTATTGTTTGCATTCACATTACGTTATCAATTAAAAAGTAACTTAAATATTATGTTCAAACAAATTATAGACAAAGACTAGATGTACATGAATGTAAGAAATACTACTACTTTTTACTTTTACTTAATAAGATCACAATGCCAAGATATTAACATATATTTGTTAATTAAAAAACTATTACTAACAAAGTCTACAATTATATAACTCTAATGGTAAAGTTTGAAATCTTTTATTTCTCGTGATACAAATGACATTTACATATATATATATATATATATATATATATATATATATATAGTAGTGATTTAACAGGAAGTGCAAAAAATGAGGGAAGGGGAAAGTAAATCACCACCACTAATTTCATAAAATCTATAATAATTAGTGTGAAAGTGCACACATGTGATCATCTCTATAATAATCAAAACCCATTTACTGATTTACCCCTAAAACAAATTATCACACAAACGAAAAGTCGAAAAATTATGAAATTTGCACCATTAAACTCGGAGTTTTACTCATAGCTTTTCTGACGATCACGTGCGGCTTTCAGCCGGTTTTGAATAGTCACGATTTTCTCGGTTGTTTCATGGATGATTTCAGGACCAGTGAGTTGGCTATCGCCGATTTCGGTCCAACAAATAGGTGATCGGCACTTTCTCCCATAAAGTGCCTCGAATGGTGCAGCATTAATGCTGGTGTGGTAACTGTTGTTGTAGGAAAATTCACACAAGGGTAGGTGGTTTTCTCATGTGTTTCCGAAGTCAACTACGCAAGCTCGTAGCATGTCTTCTAAGGTTTGAATGGTCCGTTCACTCTGACCATCGGTTTGTGGATGATAAGCAGTATTCAAATCGAGGCGAGTACCGAGGGCTCGTTGAAGTGTTTGCCAGAATCGAGAGGTGAAGCGGCTATCTCTATCTGAGATGATTGAAATGGGAATACCATGCCGTGCCACAACCTCTTTGATGTAGATGCGAGCCAGACGCTCCATCTTGTCATTTTCTTTGATAGCTAGGAAATGGGCAGATTTCGTGAGACGATCAACGATCACCCAAATGGTGTCGCAACCGCTCGGTGTTTTTGGTAGTTTCGTGATGAAGTCCATGGTTATGTTTTCCCATTTCCATTGAGGTATCTCGGGTTGTTGTAGCAATCCGGAGGGTTTCTGGTATTCGGCCTTAACCTTGGAACAGGTTAAACATTTGCTAACATAAGTGGCTATGTCAGATTTCATGTTGGGCCACCAATAAAGTTGCTTGATGTCATGATACATCTTGTCAGAACCAGGATGTATAGAGTATCGAGATTTGTGAGCTTCATCCATCACCAAATTTCGTAGGTTTCCATGGTTTGGTAACCAGATTCGGTTGGAGAAGTATCGGGTTCCGTTGGATTTGATTTCTAATTGTTTTTCCATACCTCGCAAGGCCTCGTTTTTGATGTTGTCGTTTTTAAGTGCTTCGAGTTGAGCGGTGTGGATTTGAGTGGTGAGATCATTGTGAATGGTTAAACCAAGGGCTCGAACACGAAGGGGTTTTGAACGTTCTTTTCGGCTGAGGGCATCAGCAACAACGTTTGCTTTGCCAGGATGGTATTTAATTTCGCAGTCATAATCGGTAAGCAACTCGACCCAGCGACGTTGCTTCATGTTGAGATCTTTTTAATCGAATATGTGTTGGAGACTTTTGTGATCTGTAAAGATGGTGCACTTAGTGCCATAATGGTAATGCCTCCAGATTTTGAGGGCAAATACGACAGCTCCGAGTTCAAGATCATGAGTGGTATAATTCTTTTCGTGGATTTTGAGCTGTCGGGAGGCGTAAGCAATGACTTTTTCACGTTGCATTAACACACAACCTAGTCCCTCGCGTGAGGCATCGCAGTCAACTACGAAATCATCGGTGCCTTCGGGTAAGGACAGGATTGGTGCACTGCAGAGTTTCTGTTTCAGAAGTTGGAAAGCGGACTCCTGCTTATCGGTCCAGTCGAATTTCTTGTCTGTCTGAGTCAGTGAGGTTAAAGGTAAGGCTATTTTGGAGAAATTCTCAATGAACCGCCGATAATATCCGGCGAGACCTAAGAATTGTCGTACCTCAGTTGGTGTGGTTGGTGCTTCCCAACACTTAATGGCATCGATCTTGGCTGGATCAACACGTATCCCTTGACTGTCAACGACATGCCCTAGGAATTGTACGATTCGCATCCAGAACTCATACTTGGAGAACTTGGCGTATAACTCCTCATGTCTGAGTAATTCCAAGATGGTTTTCAGATGTTGGCCATGATCGGTTTCGTTGCGAGAGTAGATCAAGATCTCATCAATGAACACGATGACAAACTTATCTAGATAGGGTTTGCACACCCGATTCATAATGTCCATGAATACAGCCGGTGCGTTGGTTAAGCCAAAAGGCATCACTTGAAATTCGTAATGCCCATAGCGGGTTCTGAAAGCTATTTTTGGGATGTCGGAGTCTCGAACTCGAAGTTGATGATAACCCGACCGTAGGTCGATTTTCGAGTAGAAGCTCGAACCTTGAAGTTGGTCAAACAGGTCATCAATTCTTGGAAGTGGGTATCGGTTCTTGATGGTAAGTTTGTTCAGCTCGCGGTAGTCAATACACATTCTGAAGGATCCGTCCTTCTTTTTAACGAATAGGACCGGAGCTCCCCAAGGTGAAGAACTCGGTCGGATGAATCCCTTGTCCAGGAGCTCCTGTAATTGGGTGGATAACTCCTGCAACTCGGATGGGGCTAATCTATACGGGGCTCGTGCCACGGGTGCAGCACCGGGCACAAGTTCAATTTGGAATTCGACTTGTCTAGGTGGAGGTAGACCTGGAAAATCTTCGGGAAAGACTTCTGGATAGTCTCGGACGATGGGCACATCCTCAAGTCGCTTTTCAGTCGACTTCTTTTCGGTTATATGAGCGAGGATTGCCGGGTACCCTTTCCTTAGGTACTTTTGAGTTTTCATACAAGAAATGAGGTTCAAAGTTGGTTTACCAGTCTCCCCTTGTATGATCAAGGTTCCACCGGTGACGAGGGGAATACGAACGATTTTCTCGAAACAAACGATATCGGCACGATGTTTGGACAACCAGTCCATGCCTACAATAACATCAAAGCTTCCGATTTCAACGGGTATGAGGTCTATGGGGAACAGTTCATTAGCGAGGCTTAAAGTGCAGTTAGGTATTACACTATCGGCCTCAATCAGTTTGCCATTAGCTAATTCTATGGTGAACTTAGCATCTAAGGCAGTGGGTGTGATATGGAGTAATGGACAAAACTCATCAGATATGAAACTTTTATCAGCACCGGTATCGAATAAAACTGAGACAGTTAGATCATTGAGGAGAAACATACCAGTGACAATGTTGGGATCTTGACGGGCTTCCCCAGCATTAAGTACGAAAGCTCGACCGCGAGGGTTGTTGCTGTTATTGTTGTTCCTGTTGTTGTTGTTGTTTCAGTTGTTGTTGTTTTTCAGTTTTGGACAAACATTTCGGAAATGCCCGGTGTTACCGCACTCGAAACAAGCCTTTGGTGCGTTAGGGTTAGTGTTTGGGTTGGGGGTTCTGCAATCTTTGGCTAGATGTCCCTGTCGTTTGCACTGGGTATAGGTACAAGGGCCATCATGGTGTCGCGTACACTTGGAACAGTAAGGTTTGTTCCCAACGTATCCTCTCTTGTCCCCCGACCCTGAACCAGAGGGGTAGGCCTTAACAGTTTCGGCCTTTTTGTTTGGTTGCTGGTGTTGCTGGTTTTGGTTGTTACCGGACCATTTTCTTTTGTTGTCCCCGATGGCTTTCTCAGCGGTCGTCCCTCGGCGGACAATCTGAGCCGTGAGATCATGAGCCATGCGCACAGCACTTTGGATGGTCCCGGGCCATGATGAGATGACGTTACCTTGGATTGATTCTGGTAGCCCCCAAATGTATCTCTCGATACGTTTGTATTCGGGGTCCACCATGGATGGGCATAGGACAGATAGCTGGTGGAATCGGGTGGTGTAGGTGGTGATGTTGTTTCCCTGAACAGTAAGTTTCCAGAATTCTTCCTCCAGTTGTTGTAGTTGCTCACGGGGACAGTACTCTTCCCTGAGCATTGTCTTGAAGTCTTCCCATGGAAGTTGGTATGCGGTATCAATACCCACAGTTTGGGCATAAGAATTCCACCAGGTGAGAGCTCCGTCAGAAAGGGTGCACGCAGAGAATTTAATCTTGTCTTCCTCAGCGCAATTGCAGATTCGGAAAACAGATTCTGTCTTTTCGATCCAACGTATCAGACCGATAGCTCCTTCAGATCCCTTAAAGTACAAGGGTTTACAGTTCAAGAAGTCCTTGTAGGTACATGGTTTTGGAGTAGATGTATTAGCAGGTGCGCCTCCGCCGCCCGGATTTTGTTGGGCAGCAAGGACTTGAGCTACGCTCTGTGCAATGACTTGAGCGATTTCGGTGTCGGTGTAAGTATGTCGTCTTGGAGGCATGATGCTGAACAACAATGAAATGAGACATATAAGGGGTTTGCTCGAGGTTATGATATATCAGATGTGTATAGATATAATGAGATAATATACAACAACTCAGAATGATAACCATATTTCATTAAACAGAAAAGTTGAATACAGAGTACGAGTTTCAAGAGACAACAATCACAAGGATTACAAAAGATACCGGGAATGTTACATCCGGTCTGAATTTAAAAGTTTACAGAACAAAATAAAAGATAATAAGTTGAGCACACCCTGTCTCAATAGGTTACAATAGGGGAAGTAGATCTAGTCCTGACGCAGGTTTACTCGTGACATTAGAGTGACGAGGTGATTTATAGTATCCGCAAGTCTGCTTGTTTGCCTGGCACCTTCTTCAGCTAAGGTTAGTCGCTGCTCGAGTGCACGAGCATACTCCTCAGCCTCCCGTGAACGTTGTTCACTTTCTTCCAACCTTGCTTGTAGGATGTCGGTAGCGCTCCTGTCGTCTATGACTTGTTGATGAATCATTTCCAGAGTACGGTTCGTGCCTTCCTGTTCTTGAAGAAGTTGTGTTATGCGATCATCGGTTCGGTATAACAGGTAGTTTTCTACTATATAATGATCTCGTTCTAGGGTTTCGAGCCTTTCTTCATGACGATGAAGTCGGGCTGCTAACACCGGTACAGTATGGTGTATTGGTTCTTGTGTATACGGGGAGATGTCCATGGGTTCAGCAGGAATCTGTATTGCTTCCTCAGACCTCCAAGTGTTTAAAGTTGTGGGTAGCCAGTCCCATCTACGAGCGTAGGCCGAACAACGGGTATTAGTCGTGGTGTTACCAATGGAGTTTGAGTAAGGGTTTGCTCGGGATGATCCGGCATTCCCTCGGCGTCTTCGTACTACCCGAGCTTCGCCGGTCATGTAGTAAAGAGGTTCGGGAGAGTTTGGTGTCGTAGGGATAGGTAAGGGAGTAGTACCCCTAGTAGTGGACAGCGTTTCAGTTTCGTTGTTCAAGCCGGTTGACGATACGTTAGAGGAGTCTGCCATTTCTGTGGCAAGGAGTTTAGTATACGAGAGGTTAAGGTCATATATAGAAATATAATAACCTAGCACATAAGCACGTATAGGGTTGGTCCCGTTTCTATCCTCGGTCAAAGTCTTCTAATGCATTCCCATTCACTATAACCATTTCAGGTCTTGCATCAATTCTCCTTTAATTGTACATAGTTGATCAGGCTATGTTAAATTAAATTCAAATGATGCAATCGCTGAACCAGTCATACTAAACAAGGAATACTAACCTAATGGTTATAGTCTAGGTCACTAATGCAATCCTAGTTCGCTATAACCTTTGGCTCTGATACCAATCTGTCGCACCCCCAAAACACGTGGCAGCGGAAGTGGGAGGTGTCACGGGGGCGCCGACCAAATCAAATATCATCAACACAAAGATCAAGCAAACGACCTCTATATGAGACGTTTGAAAATATTACATTACCATAATTCAAATGTTTACAAAATAATTCTGGAGTTCGCATAAACCGTTTAGAGATTTCTAATACATTACTGAATTTACAAAATACAGCTACATGCAATCTAATCTCTTGATGTTTTGAAAACAATACGACTCGAGCTAAACTTTCCAAAAGCTTCCTACTGCGGCGGGTTACCTGAGAAATACATACTAAAAGGTCAACATAAAGTTGGTGAGTTCATAGGTTTGTTAAGTAATCAGTTGCTAAAATGATCCACAAGATTTCACAAGTTTTGCATCATTCGTCAATGATAAGTAAAAGTATCGTTAGCCAACGACAAGTAAAAGTATTGCATACAGCAATATAAGTATACCATTTGCATGAGTCTCATAGTCAAGCTTAACGTTGTTTGCCTCCGGTAAGTGTACTAATCCGATACACTTCTAAATCACAAGTAATACTGCGCCCGTGGATTGGCTAGCGCGACTAGCCCGGACGAGGTTTGTCAAACCCTGATGGTACCACCCAATAATACTCACGCACAAATTTTAATGACTATGATAAGTAGAGGACTTTAGTGGATTATTCAGGTCTCATGCAATCCGTACAAAAAGTTGTTTCCAGTACTTGTGATCATAAAGCAGTTTATAAAACAGTTGTATGTATTCTCACCCCAGTGAAAAACAGTAAAAAGGGGCTATGAAACTCACCAGAGTTGAGCAGGTAGCAAGCAATATCAAATATTAGCAAGTAGTGGGTGTTCTCGTTCCCGTGTGCAACCTCCTAACACCCTAAACGTATGAGGTTGTATAAGTATATGTCTCAAAAGACCATCTATAGCGATTGTATAAGTGGGGGTTAATGTCCACTTAAGCCAATCGGGTAGGTGGGGGTTTTATGGCCACCCAGAGCTAGTTCATCAACTAGTATGTCCAAATAGTAGTTCAAGTTCGTTTATCGAAAGCGTGTACGGCCCGTTGGTGAAAGTTTGTAATAATAATTCTTTAAGACATTATCATTATGATGTTGTATCGTGTGCTTACAAAGCATGTTTTATGTGTTACTGAGTTATATCGTATAAGTTTAAATGTTACATCAAGTTCAACACTTAGTGTGAAATCTAGTTTTTAAAGTTTCTGTTTAGGCGTCACTTAGGGCGTCACTCAGGGCGTCACTCAAGTAAGTGTCGCTATAGGCGACACTCGATTGGTTAGCGGCACTAGGTCAAGTGACGTTAAATGTGATTTTTAGATTGGCAGCGTCACTTGGGGTAGTGACGCTATATGCGGCACTTGGGCTCAGGCGGCACTAAGGGTAAGTGACGCTATATGCGTCACTTGGGTAAGTGTCGCTGGTAGGGCGGCACTTGTGCCTGATCCGATTTTCGATTTTTAATCCAAGTGTTCTAAGTGTCGGTTTTTCATTCGGTAAACTTTCTAAATTTAGTTTTTGGTCCAAGTTACTAATTAAGTCACCCAAACCCATTTTTGTTACCACTTTCTAAATATAGTAAGTTTTTCGAAATCGAGCCACTTTTGTTGACTTGGTCAAACTTCTCGGTTTGAACCGAAACTTTCACCCAACCCAAATATCAGTTTATAGAGTCCAAATATAGAGTCCAAATATATTTTCGGTTCATGCTGGAGTTCACCAAAAGTGTCGGTTTTTATAGAATTCCTAAATCTTCAAGATTTCACATTTTCGACTTTTTGTCGGTTTATTTCACCAAGTGTTTTACCAATTTCTGGTCCAAGTCAAGTCTCACAATTTTTATCAACTGATCTAATATGTGTGTAGTGTCTAACTTATGTTTTCCAAGAGTTTTAAGTCCCATAATCATAGAGAAGCAAAATAATTAGTCATGCATAGTCTAGGTTCTGACTTTACCCAGGTCAGTCTTAAAAATCGTCCAATAGAGAAAAACGTGTACGTTTCTGGTAAAAGTGTAAAACACGAAAGTTGTAGATCTTTTCAATAAGAAAATTTTGAAAAAAAATGCATCTTCTAACTCTTCCTAGAACTCAAGATATGATGTTTTTAGTAACCTGTGTTTTTCTGGGCAGATTGTATACCTTTGTGTATAAATTCATAAAAACGTATTTTAAGCTTACATTTGGACATAATCTTGTTAGATGAGCTTAATAACATGTAAATAAACAATATAATAGTAAGAAAAAAAGTTTCCTTACAATATTTTTGATGGAGATAAGATGAGGAGAAGGAGGAGTTGTTGTTGAGCTTGTTTTCCTTGTAAAATAGTGACTTTTGTGGTGGTGGTGCTATGGTGGTAATGGTGGTTCTTGGGTGGGGAGGGGCTGAGCTTTTCTGGAAATAGAGAGAGAGAGAGAGAGAGAGAGAGAGAGAGAGAGAGAATAGAGAGAAGCTAGAGGAAATGTGGAAGTGAAGTTGAGTGTAAAATGAGAAGGTTGCATGTAGTGTAAGTGGTGTAAGGGTTAAAATGCAATCATGTCATTTTGCATGAAAATCTATAGGGGGAAAAGGGTGGTGACCACATGGGGCAGGGGGGCCGGCCATGGGGGCCCACACAAGGGTATTTTGGTCATTTTCTTGTTCCCAATTTAATTTGTCGCGTTTTACGTTCGTTTACTCGGTCGGTTTGATGCTAAACGTTTAATACGCTTATTTAAGTGACGATTTAAATTTCAGTATTTTTACTTGAAGTATTCATTCTTAAATACTTGAAAAACATTTATAAAAATGATTCGTTAATTTATCGGTCTCGATTGTCGGGCGCGTTCTGCGCGTTTTCGTTGCGTTTGAGACGTTTTAATCGAAACGTCTAGGTTTTTCGGGTATTATTATATTAAAATAATAATATATGATAAATAACTTCTAAAAATAGATTTAAGTTATTTATAGAAATGTTTTCACCAACGTCGTATTTTGTGTCGGACTCCGTCCGGTTGTTTTGCACAATTTTACCAAATTGCGTAAGCGTAATTACAATTAATTACGTAGCGTAATATATATCAATTACGGAGGTGTATATTCACATAAAATATACAAGTAGTTTCAAGTAATTACAAGTATTTAGCCTAAAAACAAAACTAAACACACGTAATTAGGGTTTCTAGAGGGTAAATCAGTAACCCTAAATCGTCGGGTGTCGCATTCTCCCCCTGTTAGGAGAATTTCATCCCGAAATTAGCTTGCTGTTGTGGTCTGTGAGGTATCTATGAATAGATGTGGATGTTTTAGTCGCATTTGGTCTTCCCGTTCCCAAGTGAATTCCGGACCGCGCCTAGAATTCCACCGGACTTTAACGATGGGAATACGACTCTGTTTCAAGCGTTTGACCTCATGGTCCATGATTTCAATAGGTTCCTCGACGAAATGGAGTTTGTCATCAATGTGGATTTCGTCGAGCGGGATTACAAGTGTCTCATCAGACAGACATTTCTTTAGGTTAGAAATGTGGAACGTGTTGTGCACGCTACTTAGTTGTGGTGGTAGCTGCAGTTGATATGCCACTGGACCAATTCTTTCAAGAATCTCAAAAGGTCTGATGTACCTGGGGTTTAGTTTGCCGCGTTTGCCAAAACGAATAACACCTTTCCAAGGTGATACTTTTAAGAGTACTCGATCCCCAACCTGGAACTCGAGTGGTTTGCGTCTCACGTCAGCATAGCTTTTCTGACGATCACGTGCGGCTTTCAGCCGGTTTTGAATAGTCACGTTTTTCTCGGTTGTTTCATGGATGATTTCAGGACCAGTGAGTTGGCTATCGCCGATTTCGGTCCAACAAATAGGTGATCGGCACTTTCTCCCATAAAGTGCCTCGAATGGTGCAGCATTAATGCTGGTGTGGTAACTGTTGTTGTAGGAAAATTCACACAAGGGTAGGTGGTTTTCCCATGTGTTTCCGAAGTCAACTACGCAAGCTCGTAGCATGTCTTCTAAGGTTTGAATGGTCCGTTCACTCTGACCATCGGTTTGTGGATGATAAGCAGTATTCAAATCGAGGCGAGTACCGAGGGCTCGTTGAAGTGTTTGCCAGAATCGAGAGGTGAAGCGGCTATCTCTATCTGAGATGATTGAAATGGGAATACCATGCCGTGCCACAACCTCTTTGATGTAGATGCGAGCCAGACGCTCCATCTTGTCATTTTCTTTGATAGCTAGGAAATGGGCAGATTTCGTGAGACGATCAACGATCACCCAAATGGTGTCGCAACCGCTCGGTGTTTTTGGTAGTTTCGTGATGAAGTCCATGGTTATGTTTTCCCATTTCTATTGAGGTATCTCGGGTTGTTGTAGCAATCCGGAGGGTTTCTGGTATTCGGCCTTAACCTTGGAACAGGTTAAACATTTGCTAACATAAGTGGCTATGTCAGATTTCATGTTGGGCCACCAATAAAGTTGCTTGATGTCATGATACATCTTGTCAGAACCAGGATGTATAGAGTATCGAGATTTGTGAGCTTCATCCATCACCAAATTTCGTAGGTTTCCATGGTTTGGTAACCAGATTCGGTTGGAGAAGTATCGGGTTCCGTTGGATTTGATTTCTAATTGTTTTTCCATACCTCGCAAGGCCTCGTTTTTGATGTTGTCGTTTTTAAGTGCTTCGAGTTGAGCGGTGTGGATTTGAGTGGTGAGATCATTGTGAATGGTTAAACCAAGGGCTCGAACACGAAGGGGTTTTGAACGTTCTTTTCGGCTGAGGGCATCAGCAACAACGTTTGCTTTGCCAGGATGGTATTTAATTTCGCAGTCATAATCGGTAAGCAACTCGACCCAGCGACGTTGCTTCATGTTGAGATCTTTTTAATCGAATATGTGTTGGAGACTTTTGTGATCTGTAAAGATGGTGCACTTAGTGCCATAATGGTAATGCCTCCAGATTTTGAGGGCAAATACGACAGCTCCGAGTTCAAGATCATGAGTGGTATAATTCTTTTCGTGGATTTTGAGCTGTCGGGAGGCGTAAGCAATGACTTTTTCACGTTGCATTAACACACAACCTAGTCCCTCGCGTGAGGCATCGCAGTCAACTACGAAATCATCGGTGCCTTCGGGTAAGGACAGGATTGGTGCACTGCAGAGTTTCTGTTTCAGAAGTTGGAAAGCGGACTCCTGCTTATCGGTCCAGTCGAATTTCTTGTCTGTCTGAGTCAGTGAGGTTAAAGGTAAGGCTATTTTGGAGAAATTCTCAATGAACCGCCGATAATATCTGGCGAGACCTAAGAATTGTCGTACCTCAGTTGGTGTGGTTGGTGCTTCCCAACACTTAATGGCATCGATCTTGGCTGGATCAACACGTATCCCTTGACTGTCAACGACATGCCCTAGGAATTGTACGATTCGCATCCAGAACTCATACTTGGAGAACTTGGCGTATAACTCCTCATGTCTGAGTAATTCCAAGATGGTTTTCAGATGTTGGCCATGATCGGTTTCGTTGCGAGAGTAGATCAAGATCTCATCAATGAACACGATGACAAACTTATCTAGATAGGGTTTGCACACCCGATTCATAATGTCCATGAATACAGCCGGTGCGTTGGTTAAGCCAAAAGGCATCACTTGAAATTCGTAATGCCCATAGCGGGTTCTGAAAGCTATTTTTGGGATGTCGGAGTCTCGAACTCGAAGTTGATGATAACCCGACCGTAGGTCGATTTTCGAGTAGAAGCTCGAACCTTGAAGTTGGTCAAACAGGTCATCAATTCTTGGAAGTGGGTATCGGTTCTTGATGGTAAGTTTGTTCAGCTCGCGGTAGTCAATACACATTCTGAAGGATCCGTCCTTCTTTTTAACGAATAGGACCGGAGCTCCCCAAGGTGAAGAACTCGGTCGGATGAATCCCTTGTCCAGGAGCTCCTGTAATTGGGTGGATAACTCCTGCAACTCGGATGGGGCTAATCTATACGGGGCTCGTGCCACGGGTGCAGCACCGGGCACAAGTTCAATTTGGAATTCGACTTGTCTAGGTGGAGGTAGACCTGGAAAATCTTCGGGAAAGACTTCTGGATAGTCTCGGACGATGGGCACATCCTCAAGTCGCTTTTCAGTCGACTTCTTTTCGGTTATATGAGCGAGGATTGCCGGGTACCCTTTCCTTAGGTACTTTTGAGTTTTCATACAAGAAATGAGGTTCAAAGTTGGTTTACCAGTCTCCCCTTGTATGATCAAGGTTCCACCGGTGACGAGGGGAATACGAACGATTTTCTCGAAACAAACGATATCGGCACGATGTTTGGACAACCAGTCCATGCCTACAATAACATCAAAGCTTCCGATTTCAACGGGTATGAGGTCTATGGGGAACAGTTCATTAGCGAGGCTTAAAGTGCAGTTAGGTATTACACTATCGGCCTCAATCAGTTTGCCATTAGCTAATTCTATGGTGAACTTAGCATCTAAGGCAGTGGGTGTGATATGGAGTAATGGACAAAACTCATCAGATATGAAACTTTTATCAGCACCGGTATCGAATAAAACTGAGACAGTTAGATCATTGAGGAGAAACATACCAGTGACAATGTTGGGATCTTGACGGGCTTCCCCAGCATTAAGTACGAAAGCTCGACCGCGAGGGTTGTTGCTGTTATTGTTGTTCCTGTTGTTGTTGTTGTTTCAGTTGTTGTTGTTTTTCAGTTTTGGACAAACATTTCGGAAATGCCCGGTGTTACCGCACTCGAAACAAGCCTTTGGTGCGTTAGGGTTAGTGTTTGGGTTGGGGGTTCTGCAATCTTTGGCTAGATGTCCCTGTCGTTTGCACTGGGTATAGGTACAAGGGCCATCATGGTGTCGCGTACACTTGGAACAGTAAGGTTTGTTCCCAACGTATCCTCTCTTGTCCCCCGACCCTGAACCAGAGGGGTAGGCCTTAACAGTTTCGGCCTTTTTGTTTGGTTGCTGGTGTTGCTGGTTTTGGTTGTTACCGGACCATTTTCTTTTGTTGTCCCCGATGGCTTTCTCAGCGGTCGTCCCTCGGCGGACAATCTGAGCCGTGAGATCATGAGCCATGCGCACAGCACTTTGGATGGTCCCGGGCCATGATGAGATGACGTTACCTTGGATTGATTCTGGTAGCCCCCAAATGTATCTCTCGATACGTTTGTATTCGGGGTCCACCATGGATGGGCATAGGACAGATAGCTGGTGGAATCGGGTGGTGTAGGTGGTGATGTTGTTTCCCTGAACAGTAAGTTTCCAGAATTCTTCCTCCAGTTGTTGTAGTTGCTCACGGGGACAGTACTCTTCCCTGAGCATTGTCTTGAAGTCTTCCCATGGAAGTTGGTATGCGGTATCAATACCCACAGTTTGGGCATAAGAATTCCACCAGGTGAGAGCTCCGTCAGAAAGGGTGCACGCAGAGAATTTAATCTTGTCTTCCTCAGCGCAATTGCAGATTCGGAAAACAGATTCTGTCTTTTCGATCCAACGTATCAGACCGATAGCTCCTTCAGATCCCTTAAAGTACAAGGGTTTACAGTTCAAGAAGTCCTTGTAGGTACATGGTTTTGGAGTAGATGTATTAGCAGGTGCGCCTCCGCCGCCCGGATTTTGTTGGGCAGCAAGGACTTGAGCTACGCTCTGTGCAATGACTTGAGCGATTTCGGTGTCGGTGTAAGTATGTCGTCTTGGAGGCATGATGCTGAACAACAATGAAATGAGACATATAAGGGGTTTGCTCGAGGTTATGATATATCAGATGTGTATAGATATAATGAGATAATATACAACAACTCAGAATGATAACCATATTTCATTAAACAGAAAAGTTGAATACAGAGTACGAGTTTCAAGAGACAACAATCACAAGGATTACAAAAGATACCGGGAATGTTACATCCGGTCTGAATTTAAAAGTTTACAGAACAAAATAAAAGATAATAAGTTGAGCACACCCTGTCTCAATAGGTTACAATAGGGGAAGTAGATCTAGTCCTGACGCAGGTTTACTCGTGACATTAGAGTGACGAGGTGATTTATAGTATCCGCAAGTCTGCTTGTTTGCCTGGCACCTTCTTCAGCTAAGGTTAGTCGCTGCTCGAGTGCACGAGCATACTCCTCAGCCTCCCGTGAACGTTGTTCACTTTCTTCCAACCTTGCTTGTAGGATGTCGGTAGCGCTCCTGTCGTCTATGACTTGTTGATGAATCATTTCCAGAGTACGGTTCGTGCCTTCCTGTTCTTGAAGAAGTTGTGTTATGCGATCATCGGTTCGGTATAACAGGTAGTTTTCTACTATATAATGATCTCGTTCTAGGGTTTCGAGCCTTTCTTCATGACGATGAAGTCGGGCTGCTAACACCGGTACAGTATGGTGTATTGGTTCTTGTGTATACGGGGAGATGTCCATGGGTTCAGCAGGAATCTGTATTGCTTCCTCAGACCTCCAAGTGTTTAAAGTTGTGGGTAGCCAGTCCCATCTACGAGCGTAGGCCGAACAACGGGTATTAGTCGTGGTGTTACCAATGGAGTTTGAGTAAGGGTTTGCTCGGGATGATCCGGCATTCCCTCGGCGTCTTCGTACTACCCGAGCTTCGCCGGTCATGTAGTAAAGAGGTTCGGGAGAGTTTGGTGTCGTAGGGATAGGTAAGGGAGTAGTACCCCTAGTAGTGGACAGCGTTTCAGTTTCGTTGTTCAAGCCGGTTGACGATACGTTAGAGGAGTCTGCCATTTCTGTGGCAAGGAGTTTAGTATACGAGAGGTTAAGGTCATATATAGAAATATAATAACCTAGCACATAAGCACGTATAGGGTTGGTCCCGTTTCTATCCTCGGTCAAAGTCTTCTAATGCATTCCCATTCACTATAACCATTTCAGGTCTTGCATCAATTCTCCTTTAATTGTACATAGTTGATCAGGCTATGTTAAATTAAATTCAAATGATGCAATCGCTGAACCAGTCATACTAAACAAGGAATACTAACCTAATGGTTATAGTCTAGGTCACTAATGCAATCCTAGTTCGCTATAACCTTTGGCTCTGATACCAATCTGTCGCACCCCCAAAACACGTGGCAGCGGAAGTGGGAGGTGTCACGGGGGCGCCGACCAAATCAAATATCATCAACACAAAGATCAAGCAAACGACCTCTATATGAGACGTTTGAAAATATTACATTACCATAATTCAAATGTTTACAAAATAATTCTGGAGTTCGCATAAACCGTTTAGAGATTTCTAATACATTACTGAATTTACAAAATACAGCTACATGCAATCTAATCTCTTGATGTTTTGAAAACAATACGACTCGAGCTAAACTTTCCAAAAGCTTCCTACTGCGGCGGGTTACCTGAGAAATACATACTAAAAGGTCAACATAAAGTTGGTGAGTTCATAGGTTTGTTAAGTAATCAGTTGCTAAAATGATCCACAAGATTTCACAAGTTTTGCATCATTCGTCAATGATAAGTAAAAGTATCGTTAGCCAACGACAAGTAAAAGTATTGCATACAGCAATATAAGTATACCATTTGCATGAGTCTCATAGTCAAGCTTAACGTTGTTTGCCTCCGGTAAGTGTACTAATCCGATACACTTCTAAATCACAAGTAATACTGCGCCCGTGGATTGGCTAGCGCGACTAGCCCGGACGAGGTTTGTCAAACCCTGATGGTACCACCCAATAATACTCACGCACAAATTTTAATGACTATGATAAGTAGAGGACTTTAGTGGATTATTCAGGTCTCATGCAATCCGTACAAAAAGTTGTTTCCAGTACTTGTGATCATAAAGCAGTTTATAAAACAGTTGTATGTAGTCTCACCCCAGTGAAAAACAGTAAAAAGGGGCTATGAAACTCACCAGAGTTGAGCAGGTAGCAAGCAATATCAAATATTAGCAAGTAGTGGGTGTTCTCGTTCCCGTGTGCAACCTCCTAACGCCCTAAACGTATGAGGTTGTATAAGTATATGTCTCAAAAGACCATCTATAGCGATTGTATAAGTGGGGGTTAATGTCCACTTAAGCCAATCGGGTAGGTGGGGGTTTTATGGCCACCCAGAGCTAGTTCATCAACTAGTATGTCCAAATAGTAGTTCAAGTTCGTTTATCGAAAGCGTGTACGGCCCGTTGGTGAAAGTTTGTAATAATAATTCTTTAAGACATTATCATTATGATGTTGTATCGTGTGCTTACAAAGCATGTTTTATGTGTTACTGAGTTATATCGTATAAGTTTAAATGTTACATCAAGTTCAACACTTAGTGTGAAATCTAGTTTTTAAAGTTTCTGTTTAGGCGTCACTTAGGGCGTCACTCAGGGCATCACTCAAGTAAGTGTCGCTATAGGCGACACTCGATTGGTTAGCGGCACTAAGTCAAGTGACGTTAAATGTGATTTTTAGATTGGCAGCGTCACTTGGGGTAGTGACGCTATATGCGGCACTTGGGCTCAGGCGGCACTAAGGGTAAGTGACGCTATATGCGTCACTTGGGTAAGTGTCGCTGGTAGGGCGGCACTTGTGCCTGATCCGATTTTCGATTTTTAATCCAAGTGTTCTAAGTGTCGGTTTTTCATTCGGTAAACTTTCTAAATTTAGTTTTTGGTCCAAGTTACTAATTAAGTCACCCAAACCCATTTTTGTTACCACTTTCCAAATATAGTAAGTTTTTCGAAATCGAGCCACTTTTGTTGATTTGGTCAAACTTCTCGGTTTGACCCGAAACTTTCACCCAACCCAAATATCAGTTTATAGAGTCCAAATATAGAGTCTAAATATATTTTCGGTTCATGCCGGAGTTCACCAAAAGTGTCGGTTTTTATAGAATTCCTAAATCTTCAAGATTTCACATTTTCGACTTTTTGTCGGTTTATTTCACCAAGTGTTTTACCAATTTCTGGTCCAAGTCAAGTCTCACAATTTTTATCAACTGATCTAATATGTGTGTAGTGTCTAACTTAATGTTTTGTTAACACTCATGAGGATAAGTATTATTAACATGTAATGTGATGCATATTAATTTAAGTTTGTATTTTACTTTTGTAAATTGATGTACGCTAACTAGATTAACATATGCAGCGGAAAATAACAATTAATCTAGAGCAACAAGGAAACTAAACCCTAAAGGACCGTTACTTAATAAAGCTATTAACAATAACAAAATAAATAGATAAACGAGAAAATACTAACCTTTGAGAAAACCAATTTCTCACGCGCAGACTCCTTACTCGACCTTCCATGCTTTGGATCGCAAGTACCCAAAATAGAATACCTCTAATGCGTCATACCCGTGAACCAAGAGAAATTCCCAAACTCCTAGGGTCTCGACTCTAAGTCGTGTAAACTCTTACAAGGAGTAGGAATGAGAAAGAGAGAAATAATTGAACTCTATTCAATTCTGGGATGATTGGAAACCATGGATTAGGTCTCTATTTATAAGGGGAGAGGGAGCCCAGGGTTTTTTTTCCCTTGGCCGATGTGGGACAAATTCAGACGACCTCCAACCGCCGGTTGAAGCCTTCAGCCGGCGGTTGGGATTAATCTTTTCCCAAGTCAAACACGCGTCACACCGACTTACAAACCCTAATCCTCCAACCGCCAGTTGAACCCTCCAACCGCCGGTTGGAACTTGCTTGCTTCCAGAATGTTCCTTTTAGTTTAATATTCAATTAATAAACTAACTAAACATTCTCATTGTTTCTGTTAACTTCTTTTAGTTTCTAATTAATTTATCAACTATGATAAATTAACAAACTAAATAATGAACTTATAATATTAATCCAATTAATATTATCTCTCTTATTGTTTCTCTTACTGTTCATCGAGGGCAACCCAAAAAGGCTCTACCTTTAGAATAGTCTTACCAATTAGTTATGACATTGGACACTATTTCCAACAGTACATACCACTATAATATGGTGCACCTTAATTTGATTAGATGAGATGGATGGTTAGATCAACACTTCCCCCTTCCCTCCCAAATTGGGTGTTCCCTTTGAATCATGCCAATATATATATATATATATATATATATATATATATATATATATTGTTGTTGTTTTATCTACATAGTTGTTTTTAAGCTGAATCATTTATGGTATCTTGCTGAATCGTTTATGTTGAATCAGTGATGTTATTCTGCTGAATCATTGTTGTTGTTATGCTGAATCATTGATGTTTTCAATCTGAATCAAAGTAAATATAAGCTGAATTATAGTTGATTTTAAGCTGAATCAGTTATGCTAACATGCGGAATCGGTTATGCTGAATCAGTGATGTTGTTATGCTAAACCAGTGATGTTAAATTACCTTTAAAGTAAAAACAATAGGTTAAACATGCCTAATGGTTTGATTCTATTTAGGTCGTGTGTCGTCGTGTGAAGATGCGGAAAGGAACGAAACGACATTGAACATATTATCACAAATGGATTAAAAACATGTTTCCCGAACAAGCAGCATGTATATATTGGTTGTGAATATATTGTTTTACATTTTCGAGTCACTTATAATACCAAATGAAGCAACAAGATTTCTGCACATAAGATGAAACTAGCCATCTAAAATTATCCACCGAACTAACATTATTTTCCTTTTTTAATCATAAGCTCGATAGCAAACAAACTCCAGTTTATATTGATTTTGTAACTACACTAAACATAAAGTTCAACAAACAAAATGGTAAATCCAGAACCATTACTTTCGAAATATTATCATTGCATAAAAAAAACAATACGTGCCCTGATATTTCCGCAACTTACACACCGATATAAATAAATTACTTGCTTCGGATGTACTAGCCATATCATCGGATTCCTCCGTTGAATACGTATCTAAAAGCTCCGTCGTAGCTTCATCGTTCGCCATTTCACTTCCGTTTTATCTCACGTTCAGTGAATTTTACAGATTATTGGTGAATTGAATCACAACAATCGTTCAGTATATCGATGATTGACTAAAATTTGAAATGAAATAAATTTTAATGTATGGAATATATCATACAAATAGTCGAAGCATTAACGCAATATATCATTCATCAAAAACTTTCAAACCCTTCGTAAATGACACCATAAGCAGCCGACCAACATAACTAATTATTAAAATATGAGATTGCATTTGCATAAAGAATATCTTGTTATGTATCTCCTATTTTCATGGATGGAGAAAACGGTTTCACCAATATGGAAACACCATTTAATATTAAATGATATAATCATAAAATAAGAAATGACTAATATACCCTTTGACCATATAATAAAATCATTGGTCTAGAATCCTTTTCCCTTTTCTTCACAAAATAATCCTTCTTTTTAGATCCTCTAACTATATATATATATATATATATATATATATATATATATATATATATATATATATATATATATATATATATTATAAAATTATATATCAAACAACCCGTATAATATACAGGTATAAATGCTAATATATATACATATAATAATCAAAGTAAATAAAAGTCTGACAACTATCTTACCCCATATATAAATGCTGAATGAAACTTTCAAGTATGTTCAAGTTCAAAGAACGTTGTTTTACAATTAATTCCAAATATTATAATATTTCATAGGAAATTTCTAACTTGTGCGTTAAGTGCATATGTTAAGTGGTGAATATTCTTTTCGAAAATTGGAAAAGTTGAAAATATTCTTTTCGAAAAATGAAAAAGATATCAAGATTCTTCTTGAAAAATGCATTTCTCATTTTTCGAGAAGAATATTCTTGTCTTAACATATGCCCTTAGGGCACACGTTAAACAAACCCTATTTCATAATACGTCAAATTCATAGAAACTTGAAACACCAACGTACTCCTATTATTTTTAAACCATATGACGACATGTTATTAAAATACACATTTATTTACTGAAAAAAGATAGTGTAAATAATATTATGCTTTTGGAGTAGGAAACGATATCACGTGCTAAGGCTAGAGAATCTCAGTGCTATGAGAATAGATCGATTTCGACACTTTTTACTACTAAGATATGATAATACTCCTAAGAAAATAAAAAACATGTGTCACAGATTTGCAGTTCAAGAATCGTGCAATATACTAATTTTTTATTATCTACTCTGAGTTTGAGACATCTTAATTTATTAGGACGTGATTAGTACACAATTAAAAATTTTTATATACATTGCTAATCGTGTTATATTTTGGGGTAATGATTCGTACACTACTTCTTTTTAACCGTACACCATCAAATATGCTTCAAGATGTTGTACTATACAAAACCGTAAAACATTTTAGTGATGTATAACTAAAAAATTATGATGTACGAATCACAACCTTATATATTGGAGTATCATATCGTATGTTATAACATTGTAAATCACAATTAGTGATCCACACAATCTTTTTTTTAGAATTTAGATGTACGAAGCTGGCTCCCAACATTTTCTCAAACCTAGACCGTTATTTTCTAGTAATACTCAAAACTACAGATAAAATGAATTAAAAATTGCAAATTGTCAAGTAGCTTATCTCAAATTAAATTTGTTTAGAATTTCAACGATTTATTTATTTATTTAATTAAACAATACATGCGCTGAAATTCACTAATTAATTGATAATTGATTAAATAACTCCAGTCACATCCACATCATCATAATTGAGTAGATTTAGGTATTCATTATAGAGCTTCTCGAGCATCGAACTTTCATCATCTTTTGACATGTTGAAATCGGAACCGTCCATCAACAAAACATCATCATTCTGATCGTCGATCATGCTACCTTCCACCTCCAAAAATGGCGATAAGTTTGACCATGAAAAGTCAAAGTCAAAGTCACACTTTCCAAGCTCAATCGTACAACTCGAGGACGCACCACTCGTCATCCCGTTATCAACACTCTCATTCTTGCTCGAATTCGAAGATGACATCGAAAAGGAATTAGATGATGAAGTAGTAGATGAAGAAGAAGAAGAGTCAAGAACTTTGACTTTCTTTGACTTTTGTTGACTTTTTGTTTCTGCTTTCTGATCATCTAGGTTTATTTTCCTTTCCACTTTCTTGCTGCTTTTTGATGTTTTCCGGTTGTTGTTGCCGGAGTTTTCAACCACTTTCCGTAGATGAGCGTTCCAATGGTTCTTGATCTCATTGTCGGTTCGACCCGGCAGCTCAGTGGCGATTAGAGACCATCGGCTGCCATGCAAACTATGCAGCCGGATAATGACGTCATTCTCATCGGACGTGAAGTTTCCTCTTTTTATACCTGGCCGTAGATAATTCATCCATCTCAACCGGCAACTTTTCCCACATCTTAGTAACCCTACATCCATACCAAAATAAAAAAACGTTCATTATCTCATCGTGGACAAATGTATATATTTGTGATGGGTGTGAGTAATATTGACATTCTACAATAAATATCATAAAACAGTAACAACACACTTATTTTAGCGTGTCACATTATAGTAAATACATTTACAATCATAGGAGTGGTACTTTATTTTATTTTATTTTTATCATTTTCATGTTATGATAAAAGTAAGTTGATAATTAATATTAAAAGTAATTAATTAATGTACCAGCTTTGGAGGGTAATGAACGCCATTGACCTTCACCATGAGTTTGAATGTAATTAGTAAGGAGTTTATCTTCATCGGAGGACCATGCACCACGGTGCAAACCGACTTTAGAACAGCAAGGTGCTCTACCCATTTTGGGTGGCGGTTGGTGGTGGTTTGTGGTGGCAGACGGTGGAGATGACAGTAAAGGAGAGTAAGAGTACGTTGAGTGGTGTGTGTTTTTGTTGTGATGAGAAAAAACTGTGACCATATCGAGGACTTATAAATGCCTTTTCTCAATATTTGCACGTTTTTCATTTCTCCGTGTTAATTATTGGATCTATATCTAGAATTCTAAATGATGCACAAAAAGTAGTGAGACTGACTTCTTGATATTATTTCACATAGTGATAGTAGAGTTAAACTAATATAAAGTGTTCTAATATTAATTTAATTGTACTATGTTCTAAGCATTCAATGACATTAAATTATTATTAAACTTTATTCTTGAAAAGATATTAAGTGTTCATCTTGAAAATATAGGTTAAGATGGGCATGTGAGAAAACTCTCTTCCGTTTTCTAATCATTTTCAAATCACTTTCGTAATCTCAACGTCATGTTAGAATTTCACAACTTATTTAAAACGAATTTATAACTGATTACCCATTAATCACTAATCACTTTATTTTTCAGACTACAAATTTATCAATATATTACCATTATTATACACTAAAAAAAGGTGGCCCCACATTATTAAACCGATTGTAAATCGGTTATCCAATTAAGTTTGAAAGTGATGCAAAATTAATGGCACGGATTTCTCATCACTTGCTAATCGGTTATGAACCAATTTGAAACTGATCACTGTCATGGGAGTGCCCTGAGAAATAGCTACGCATTTAAAAATTGTATAACAAAAACTATGTATAATGTATAAGAAAAATTGTGCAAGTGTCAAGAATATTTGGAAACCAAGTAATAATAACTAAAAATATGAATCAACACATGAATTTTATTTAATGATTTATTTTATTTATAAAACAAGTAATCACACATACTGCTAACAAGTTTTGATACAATTATTCATGAATATGTATAATTGTCCCATTCACGGTTCACATGACTTGAACCCCAATATCTCATAATTGAAAAGATTAACTAGATACCGCTAAACAAATTGAGCTTTGATGACACATGAATCTTCTTTCTTTTATATACTCCGTGTATTAGAAACATCAATCTTTAATCACATAGGAGCATAGGACTCGGAAAGCTCAAAGACAGTTTGAATCGAATTGTAGCTAGTCTGAGCTCGTCTTCGTGTGTTGTGTCCGCATGCACTATTATTTTTTACTTGAGCATGAGTCTAACAAAAGGTAACATGTGGACATAAATCACATAATGAAACTTGTATTTGATGTATCGTAGACGTGTAATATGAATTGTTGGTATTATCTCTATTTATTCTGTTTTTCCACTTATATACACAAGTATTATAAGATAATAATAATAAAATCAGAACTTTGTCTGATTCAGTTGACGAATACTTCAACCACATAAAATGATAAAAAAAAAATGGCATTATGTGTTGCATAAATTAACAAAAACACATGGGGAATTATATATAACCATTTCACATGGACATTCATACCTTTGTATGAACATAAAGAAACTTCTATATTTTGTAATTTACACATTTAATGATGTATATGTTTGTATTATCATTTTGTTTTTTCACAATTGTATGGCTAAAATTCATCATAATTCTATCATATCAATCATTAATATATACATTTTAAATTTCACTCTTGCGCGTTGTCATCAATGTGAAGAAAAAATTATGAACTAGAAAATGTCAAGATTTTTCAAAAGATTTATTCGATTATCGTTAACCAACCTGTTGATTAGTACGAAGTACGTAACAGTTTTAGATATTCTAATTTTTATAGATATTGTACGTGATAAGTTGATAAGCAAATTATACATCAAAAGTTGTGATCTATGATATAATATAAGTTTCTACGGTGCATATTGTATCAGTACATATCTTGATATATTTTCAGTGCCAAAATAGACAAGTCAAGCTCTGCACTTTAATGAGTTACCTGTATTGGTCAAATAACAAACAAAATAAAATGTACCATATATACTAGACTAGATGAATCATTGTTTTTAATTTTTATTAAAAAGATAAATAATAAAATAAAAGCATTGCCATTTGGACGGCTACAAGTAAAACGAGAGTACCATAGATAACGTAAAGTTAGGATGAAATTAGTGGGGTGTTTGACTTGGTTTAAGCTTTCTAAATTATGCGTTTTCTAAAAGTTAGGAATTGGAGAGTTTTAGCTTTTTAACTTTTTCATACTTTAAAAGTTTAAATACCGAGAAACTTCTTCAGAAAACCTTATTCAAACACCATCAAATTAAAAGAGTTTTTTAGTTGTATCATAACATAATAAGCTAAAAAACTCCTTAAAAGGCCAGACCAATTAAACACAAGTGTCAATCGTTCAATTGTAGATGGAGCGGATATACTAAGGCTAGTTCTTCAGAAAATATAAAAAGTCATATAAAAAATTCTTTTTAGTGACATTTTAAAATTTTTACCTACTCAAAATCATAAAAGAAAACAAAATAAATTTTTCTTACCCTCATTATTTAAAACTTGTAACTCCGACCACCCCTGATTGTAGTTGTCGTTATGTTTGTTTGATTTGAAAAGTAATATACTAACTTTAACATTTCCCCATCTATGATCTACGTAATATTTCATAAGAGTGATTTATTGATTATTGTTAAAAAAATAAAGGTATAATTAACATCTCTATACTAAATAATGTAAAAATGTGCATGTATTTTCGTTAGAGATGAGATCATTTGTAACACCTCACAATTTCAACATAAGTATAAATGTTAATTGCACGCATTTTTAGGCTAATTCCCTAACTTAGAGTGAATTCACAATACATTTTAGAGATAAGTGTAGCAAATCCCGACTACTTAATACGCGTAGTATTACATTTCGTAATTGGTTGTAAATCCGCACAAAACAATTGGAACAAATGCGACTAAAATATACCAATGTTGGTGAACAAAAGTATTTAATAATACGAAATTATTAAATAACGTCATTAATTATTAAATATGAAGTATTTCGAGAGGGTACCACACTTATTACATAAACTGAAAACACTCGAAACATATCCGTAAAACCATAGTAAAACAAAATTATAATTTTATAACTCAACTAAACTATTTTAATAAAATATTTCAACTAAAAATATATTTGATAACATATTTAAAATTGATCGTTTTTAAAACATTTTAACATTTAACAATCGTGTACATGAACACGGGTTAAATACCATAAAATTGGGACAAAAATTAGCAATTTCCCTCCCCTTTGATGACCCCCAAACCGGCTCCACCCCCACCCCAACTCCCATTTTCATTTCATTTTCTTTAACCAAAAACACACACACCAACTCTCTCTCTTTATCCTCTACACCACCACCATCTAAAACTCACAACAAAACCCACCAAAAACTACCATCAAAACACCTCAAATCACCTAGCTCATTGGGAATAAAACGATCATGACTACGAACTCTACACTTCTATCTTTTCAAATTCTCCGCGCGACGATTTGTAAGAATCCCGACATTTCCGAAAAACTCTTAGATTTCGCTATTTCATGTTTATATTCCTTAATACATCATGTTTTAGTGTTTTTATCAACTGATTATGTCCAAAAATTGAACCAAAACTCGTTTTTCCAAACCGATCTTCAAACAGTTGGAAGTGACGCATCAGGCCCAAAAATAGTGTAGCGACAATTAAGTGTCGCATTAAGTGCCGCATAAAACCCTCTTTTTGCGTCACTTGCTTAAGTGATGCCACAAAGCCTCTTTTTGCAACACTTCGTTAAGTGTCGGTAACCAGCCTCACCCGACACTCCCTGCGTCACTCACTCAAGTGTCGCCCTTTACCCTGAGCGTCACTCAACGCGACACTAACCTTAGTGACGCTACCCCAAGCTAAGTTACGCCTCAAGTGTCGCTAAAAATAGAAGATTTATAACATCTTTTTCACTAAGTGTTGGACTTAACCGAGAACGAATACTTGCATACGATACGATACACGAACTTTACAAATATTACAAACACACTTATATTATCGAAATGTTGATTTCAAACCAACACCAACGAGTCGTATACATTTTCACAACTACAAAATACAAACGTACATATTTAACAAACGCTTTGGACATAACTTGGTTGTACGAACACTAGCATGGATGGTCGACTTAGACATCCACATACTTATTAAATCTCATACGTTTAGGATGTTAGGAGGTTTCAGACCAGACTTGGGCTTTAGGCTTTGCTAGCACTCGCACCTTACTTAGCTCAACAGGTGAGTTCACAGCCCTTACTTTTATTGCTTTACTACTTTTGAACATGAGTGAAAAACATAGTACGACTTTTACTATTGCCATAACTTACTTTGTTTTAGCGATTGCTAACTTGTTGATTACTTCCAACAATCAATTATTAATGATAATTTCATTGATAACTAAAGTGTTTTGGAAAATAAACTTATTCATTTTATGAATGATTTCATACGTGCAAACTAATTATAAAGCATCACGAGCTTTCATACAAATAGACGTTTATGAAACAACATTTTTATAAACATACAGAAAGTCCTTACGTCTTGGGCAAACATACGAAAAGTCCATACGTCTTGGGAAAACATACAGAAAGTCCCTACTTCTTAGGCAAGGTTCCATCCTACGTCTTGGGTGAAGGCTCTACTTCTTGAGCAGTGGGTCCTACATCTTAGATGTCAGTCCTACTTCTTGGACACAACCTGAAAAGTCTCTACTTCTTGGGCAGATATTGTTAAGTCCTACTTCTTGGACAAACGTTTTAGTCCCTACTTCTTGGGCAAACATTGAAAGGTCCTACTTCTTAGACAAACTATTAAAACTGTACTTTTGGGCGACATCCCAACAAAACTTCATATTTGATTAACATTACTTAAATTGTTATGGCAAAACGTTACAAACAAATTGGTTGATCAAACTTACACTTAAACATAAAACTTGTGAATTCATTCAACCTCGTTGTTGATTTTTACTATGTTTTTCAGGGAATTAGCTGCACGTAAGATCCGCCTGCACATATGGAATATAGGCGACTCACATAGTAAACAGGATGCCAACTTTTGACAATGGGATTTCTTTTATATAACTAATCTGTTTTAGTCATATTTACGAAATCTACTTTTGTAAACTTAACAACTTTTACACTTGTAAGATTTGATGAATCGTAAACTTTGTAACTATTACTCTTGGCATCTTAATATATATGTTATGTTGTAATCATATGCTCTGATATGTATGCATGTACTTTGTATACGTCGGCACCCCTACTCGATCTAATACTTCCGTAAACTTCTGATAAACTTAATTAACGATCTTGGAGGTGTGACATCATTAAAGTACAAGAATCATTGAAAGAATTGATGTACCAATGTTATTGTGCCATGTGTACAAAGATAATATTCTACATGTACAAAACCCAATTTGAACGCCCAATTTTTTTTTACTCCATTTACATCTTGATTCAGTAACTAAGCACTTTGATTCGGTAAATTTTTGTTTACACTTTGATTCGGTAATTTAATACTTTGATTCACTAAACAGGCCTGCACTTTTTCAACTAAAAATACGAACTTTGATTGATCATAACTTCTAAACCGTAAGGAGTTGGACTCTAAAATTTTGCAGACACTTCGACACTTTCATAATAAAACTTTCTATTTTTACACTTTTCCAAATTCCATGTTAACGAAGAATTTGGACGTGTAACCACATATGAGCCGTTTTGACCCAATTTACTTGACACCTCAAAATGCAAACCATTTATGCAATGGACTTGGACTTTTGCACACTTACTTATAACGACAATAGTGACTTGTTAGTCACTAACTCACCCGGCATACCTAATTCATGGTCATTGATACGCGTATGGGTAATATAAACCCATAATGACACTTTATGACCCATATGACCACCTTACGACCCGTTTGAACATACTATCATTAAAACCACTTCAAAAGACCATATTTATAATAAAATTCAACTTTACATATGACAGTTTTATTACAATACCAAAAATGGCAAGTATCACCACTACTTGCACTTTAACAATACATACGACACACTTACACATCATACACCATTTTCTACCATAAAACTATATCATCAAGTGTCTTTACTTTCATAATTACATTGTGTCAAAAACTTTATTCGGGCGAGTTATCAAGTGATACAAAAACAATAATTACCGAGATAAGCTTGTATATATCTACGACAAGCTTGCAATCCCACGCTACTCCAACTTAATGTCCTTTCCTTTGTGCCCACCTTTACCTACACATAGTTCAAATAATAGAATAAGCAAAACTTGCTTAGTGAGCACATAAGTATTAACCAAGTAGGGTGCCACTTTACACAAATAGTCAAATACATACAACCATCATTTCACTAGTCAAATAATGATCGAGCAATCATGTGGCGTCAAATAAAGTCAAATGCATATGTGGATCCACGGTCAAATGTCAACATGTACAAAGTACATGGAAATCAACTATGTCGAATTGATAGGCACATACAAAGTACGTGCTAGTCAAATGGGCACGTGCAAGCATGTGTAGTCAAATGCTAACATTGTTCTCACCAACAATGTCTCACATGATGCTCAATCCACATAATTCACCAAATTCAAATAATCAAGTTAAATGCTCATTCAAATAATCAATACTTACTTGTGAGAACCTCTTGCTCGTAAGCAATCCGGAACCTACAACACTACTCAATTAACACCTACATACTCATCTCGATAAGTTGAATGAAATGATAACAATAGTGATCACAATGGCTTCCACGCCTTTTTCACCTAACATATAGCATATAACATCTTTAGTTCTACTAATTATCTCAATTTCAACTAATAATTCCCTCCCCCACTTAGCTTAATCGTTTTATGATTCGATTACATATTCACTTTCTACTTAATCATAATTTAATCAATTGTATTAAAATATGATATAGGTGATTTCATCACTTCTATCACTAATCATCATCACTAATCATCTCTAATTTCATCATTAACAACCATTATCAACTACATAATCCTTAACCTAGGCTTAAAGCTTTAATTCATGAATTACTCATTAAGCTCATGGACTTTCTCCATGAACCCAATTCAATTTCTTTGTTTCTAGGTTAAGATTTAGCTACCAATCATAATTTAAATATCAACTAACAATTATAGCATAACTACAAACCTCAATTTCATATCAATCACACTAATTCTATCAATTACTCAAAAACCCATTTTCTAGGTTTATGAAAATTAAAGAAATCATGACTTACAAGTGATTATGATGATGAGAGGATGATTAGTTCAAGTTATGAAAGCTTGAATCAAAGTTCTACAAGTTCAATTTAAGCTTAGGCCTTGTTTTGCAAAACTTGATATCGACCATGTGCATGGTTTAGTTCGGCCATAGTGAATCAAGAAGAATGGGGAATATTTTCTCAACAAGATTGATGATTAGGGTTTGTTCTAGGGTTCTAAATCTTTCTTTTGCACTCAATCGATTCTTCTGGAACATATGTGAAGTATCATACGTATTTTACACATATATTAGGAGATATGTGTATTGATATTGTCCCCTTTAATATCTATTGTCTGGAACTAGAAAATATTCACGATTTTAATATTTTATTGTTCTTACATACATATTAAATTAAAACAGTCAATAATTTATTTATCACAATAATACCCGAGGTTTCGGGGTGTTACACATTTACCCCCAAACTTAAATATCTCACAAATGACAAATCGAAAAATTATGAAAATTGCACCATTAGATTCAGCGTTTTATCCTCTTCGATTTGCCATCCCTCAAGGCATACCTTCGACGAGTTTTTTTTTTTCTTCATTTTTTTGGTGGGTTTCAAATTTTACTAACACATTTGTTAAAGTGTTGCGTTTAGAGTTTAGGGATAGGGGTTATGGTTTAGGGTTTGAGGTTTGGGGGAAACCCCCAAACCTCAAACCCTAAACCCCAAACGTTTTATAAAACTCTAAACCCTAAATCTTACTAAGCCCTAATCCCTAAACCCTACTAAACCCTAAATTATAAACCCTACTAAATCCTAAACCCTACTAAACCCTAAACTCTAAACCTTATGTCTAAATTTAATGTTAACCAAATATTAACACATGTGTTAGTAAAATGTGAAATCCACCAAAAAATGAAGGAAAAAAAAAACTCGTCGAAAGTATGCCTTGAAGGACGGCAAATCGAAGAGGATAAAACGCTGAATCTAATGGTGCAATTTTCATAATTTTTCGATTTGTTGTTTGTGAATTATTTTAGTTCGGGAGTAAATGAATTTTCTACATGTGAAACATTCTTTTTGTACACATGACACAATTTGATTGATACTTTCATTCTTTCAATAATTTTTGTACTCTAATAATTTTTCTCATTTTCTTTAAACTTTTTAGTTTTTTGTGATTCTGATTCTCGACACTTCTTATTATGGGATGAGTGGAGTTTGTATCTACGATATCATCACCATTTCAATAAAAAATGAAATCGAAACAATTTAGTTTCCATGCATTGATGTGCATTCATATAAAGTACTCACTTTGTACAAAAAGATTCTTCTATTATAATGATATGTATATGTATGTAAATGTAAATGTACGAATTGAAGGTATCAAAAAACTAGACTAGAGAGTACGTGTACATAATTACCCTTATTTGTGCTAGATTTATCGTTTAATTGAGTTTTGTTTTGAAGCCGTATGCATATATTTTCGAGGGAAAAGGAGACAAAATTATATTGTATATGCTTAAAAATTAATATCTGTCAACGAAAATTTATATCTTGTTATAGAATCATTGTAAATCTTCATTAATTAATAGAATTATAGTTACAAACATGTTTTAGTGTATTAATGACATACAAAAATATTATTAAAAAACAATATCCCGACAAAACCTGTTTTAACTACGAGTTACGTTGTTGATACCCTTTTAGGGCGTCGCCTTGGCTACGAACTCGGGGGCGGTTACTCAATTCTAGGGGAGTAACCGCTTGTGGAGATGATCGGGTGGATCAAAAAAGGTCCGTCAATAATTCCACAACTGACTTTAAAAAAAACGTTGTTGATATCGATGATACTGAAACATACGTAGGTTCCGTTGCATCTTATTAATATGGCATCACCATATTAATGACTCATTGTGCCCACTTTTTTTTTTTACCAAACCGTGTGACCACTTCAGACAAAAATTTACCATATGCTTGTTTTTTGTGACCAAACCTTGTGAGTTGTGACCACTTCAGACAAAAATTTACTATATGCTGAATGTTATGTTTACTGTAATATTTTGCACCAACACGAAATGAACTATACGAGACCTTACTATTTTTATGGACAGTAGGGTTTTTTTGTTTTGTTTTCTTTGTGAAGATTCATTAGAAACCACATGCCCATCACAAGTCCGCCAGGAAAAGGCCCCTTAAAAATTAGCTCGATCACCATACAACTTGAACAAATGATACCAAAAAGAATTGCATCGAGAAAATTTATGCGCACTCAAAATGAACAAGAACATGGGACTCCAAGCTTTTAAATGGGGGAGTGATTCGTACACCACTAGTTTTTAGTCATACACCACTAAATATGTTTTACAGAGTTGTACAGTACAACAGCTTATAACATATTTAGTGGTGTATGACTAAAAACAGTGGTGTACGAATCACTACCCTTTTAAATGAGACGGTCAAAAACTTCTTTACATACCGGACCCTCTAACCGACACCATCATCTCTGTAATCATGTTACGACGCCATCTGACACAAATGTTGAGCGTCTTAAAAGAGCATACTATCGAGCAGACTTGTTAGTTTCACCTTAGCCTATAATTTTCTTTGATTTCGTTAAGTCTACTATTTCTAGCCTGTCTTTCTAGAATTTTGGAATTGGAAGAGGTATATAGTCTTTGAAAGAAAGCCAATCAAGTTGTAGGCTATTACGGAATGGAGCAGGCCCGTAAGGTGGCATGCGTGGGCTATTTTTCCACTAAGCGTTTTGGTTATAATAATCATCATCATCATATCACATAAAAAGACATAAATAATTCAGCACACAGAAATAACAACATTACAACTAGGGGTGAACAAATAAACCGGTTTTTAAAACCGACCCGACCCAATCCCAGAAAACCGACCCAGTAAGAAGCGGGTACTACCCAACTCGGTTCGGGTTTTTTCACTACCCGACGGGTAGGGAACCGGTTTGAGGTTTTAGATTTTAAAATCGGGTTAGAACCGGGTTGAAATCGGGTTGGGTTGGAAAACCCGGTAAAAACCGGTTGAAATGGGTCAAAAAACCCGGTTCGGGTCGGGTAGGTCAACAACCCGGTTTGCATTTTGTTGACCAAAACCCGGTTTGTTCACGCCTAATTACAACTGGCAAAATGAATGGGTCGGATCACAAGTCTAGATGGGTTTGAGTCTTAATGGGTTCGGTTTAAATGGATCATTTAGGAGGATGGGTCTAAAAAGGTCCGGGTCTAATGAGTCTCGAGTCGGGTGACCCATCGGGTTAATTGTTATACAATTGAAGGTATTTATATACCCATTTAGACGCATCCAAAAGAATGGGGGGAGACCCAACAAACTTATCCCCTCATAAGAGCATACGGAGTGGGGAGGGCAGACACTTGTCGTTCAAGCCCTTGAACGTCGGACCGGCTTTCACCACACTCGATCGGCGTTCAAGGCTGGCGTTCAAACGTGACGTGCGGAGTAGAACGTTGTAGCAAGCGCTTTTTTTTTCTTATAAACAAATGAATAAAATTAGAATGAAGGAGAAAGAAGATGAAGGGCAAACCAAAGAGAAGAAGAAAAATATAGCAGGCTAGCAGCTAGGTTTTTTATCTTTAAAACAAAAAATATGTCAAAGCCCATCTAACATTTGGGCTAATAAATATTATTAACAATATTAAAGTTTGGGCTTTGTTTTTAAATTAATAAATGATACATGTTATTGCCTTTTTAACAATTTTGATCTTTTAATTATGTATTTGTAGGACTTATAATTATTTTATAAACTTACTTTAATTATTTAGTTGGTGAGCTATTATTTATTTGATTATTATTTGAATATTTACAAAAAATAAATAAAAAAGGATTTTGTTAAAAGTAGCCCTTAGGGCTTTGGTTAAGACTTTGACTATGCAAACATAATTTGCACATTTATCAAAATTCAAGGGGTTAAAATGAATTCAAAGGGAGAACGAAAATTTGTTATGTTTATAGTACAAGATATAATGCATATTTGAAGTTCTTAACCAAAGCACTTAGGGCTTCTGTTAGCAAAATTCATAAAAAATAAATAATTAAATAATCAACTGAACATTGAGCCTCAAAGTTAACCAATACATCACTTTTTAGCTTTATTGTTCTTGTTCAGTGTTCAACTGAATAGTAAACTGAACACTCAACACAGGGCAACGACTACATATGCTCTAAATATTAATCAAGTTGACCCATAAAATCAAGATACTTAAAAGTGTCACCTCTACAAACTATGCTTGAAATTTTATGTATTTATTGTGTTGTACACTTGTACTCCATATATACGGAGTATGAATAAGTATGATTTTTCAAGTACTTTCCAATATTTCATAATATTATTAAAATGAGACTTGTATAAATATAGCTTTCAGTATTGATGTCTGCAACCACTTGCAACAACCAGTTACAAATATCATTAATTATTGATTGTACTCCTGAAATGTTGTTTCCATGTACACGATAACACGAACAGACCAATATATATATCGAACTCCCATAGACTACTTGCAGTTGTCACATTTGACTAAAATAAAAAACTTAACATTACTCAATACCGTCTTCCAGGGTATATAGGATATGTGAGATGTAGACAGCCTTACCCCTACCATACGTAGAGAGGCTGCTTCTAGAAATCTCCGACCTGCTGAGGTGAGAAACAAACCCTTGCCCCGTGTCTTCAAAGACAAGGGGCTTAAACACTTGATACTAAAATATTTCTAACAATTTCTAACAAAAAAATAATATATTTTTTCTCACAAAAAAATAAGTTTTGATCTTTGTTTTACAACTATAATCCCTTGAACAAATATACAAGTGAAAAAAATAAGTGAAACCCAACAAACACTGTATTAATGGTTTATTGAGTCAATTGGTCTTACATTATTAACCAATACCAGAAACTTGACAAAGAAACCAATCTTGTTTCTATACATATAAATTACATGTACTGCGTAATATGTACTAGTATAGTAGTATATTGCTATTTAGAAGTCTAAATGAATGATGAAACTCAGCGGTCTCATTGGCGGACCGGTAACCCGTAATTGAGATACGTTCTAATTCGACCATCCAATCCCGCAGTTACAATCACCAAACCCCATGTATGTGGTGCCACAAACGTGCTTCGATAAGCACTTCTCAAGAACCTGTACTCTGATTTTCGCATTGATGGTGAAACACTAACTTGAGTCGAATCTGGGAGTGTTTCTGCAGGAAATGTTGGCGGACTCTTCAACATCGAGTCCAAGAAAAAGCTGCGGCTTGTTGACAACGAGGGTTTTCTTGGAGAGTTTATCGTGCTTCTTGGATGAACGTCAGCAGAGGTGGTCAACCTTGGTGATGGGAAAGCTGCTGCTATGCTTTTAATGCCACACCAAGGGACGGCAACTGAAGCATTTTCAGCGAAGAAACTTTCGCATGATGGATTGCTTTTGGCTTTTGACAAGAGTTTATCCGAGCTAATGTGGTCCCACATGTATATGTTAGAGTCATTACCAGCTGACAAGATGTGTTTTCCGTCTGCGGTGAAGGATGCTGACATTTGGCTTCCTGAACTTCGGTTTCCCTTGAATTTTCCAACAACATTGATTCCACATAGAACCCTGACTTGTGAATCCGCAGATGAGACTATAACTTTCCTCGAGTCAGTTGGGCAGAACTGGAAGTAAAAATCACATTTTTAATAAGCATGTGTAACGAAAGAGACCAACGATGTGCATATAAGAAACTAATAAACATCATTGATACCTGAAATGCAGTTATTCGTCTTGGCCATTTCTTTTTACTCATTACACATGTGTGAGTATCCAGGTTCAGACGTTTATCTGTAAGTAAAATTTGAAAATTAGACATATGAAAATCACCCATCTAATTACAACACTGAACTACGACTATTGTGATTAGTTGCAACAAGTGGAATACATACCTATGATATCATAAAAACTGCAGTTCCCATCTAAGGTTCCTACAATGCAACCCTAAAGTCATAAAGAACAGATCACCATTAGTTATTATCTTTTTACTTTGATACGAAATATAAAATATAGTAGATGGTATAATAAAAAACATTAAACACAAACCTTTCCATTTGGATAATAGCACACAGCAGTCACAATTTCTCGATTATCAATCCAATCAATAACTCTACAGCCGCTTACTTCCCAGATGCGTACTTTTCCATCAATGGATCCACTGATGAAATGGTTTTCATCGACAGGATTAAACTCTACACATGTCACTGCATTGATAATCATAGAAAGTAAATTTATTAAAAAAGTGGGAAATATGAAGATACACATAATGAAAAAGCATTATTTTGTAAGCAAAACTCACCATAATTGCTATGAGTAAAAACTTTGAGGCATTCATTCCGTCCAACTTGCCACAAACGAACAGTTTTATCAACCGATGACGATAGAAGATACTGTAACACAAAGTTCAAAAGACGCCAATTTTAATATCACGAAACATACAGGATCATAATAAATATTTACAAATATATGTTACTATTTACTAACCCCTTTTTTCGACCAAGACAGGGACAAGACTTCACCACCATGACCATGGAACTCATGCACAGGTTCCTCCAAGATCCTGAAGACTTTTGGTGGTAGAATTACACAAGTCATTTCTGATGATTTCTTAATCTTTCTATTCTTTTCATTATCCGTTTTGATAGGAGCCAACTCAGATAGATGGTTTGTTGAAAAGTATAATTTAGACGGATCATTTCCATGAATCTCATATTTCTTTGGATCATCACGTTCTGTAATCTCCCAGATACGCACAATACCATCTTCACCGGCACTTGCCAAATATCTACCATCATGACTAAATTTTAGTACCAAAACAGATCCATTATGGGCTGAAAAGTCCTGTGTGGTATAAACCGATGATAATTCTTTCGATTTCTTCTTGTTTGTATGCACATGAATCTCTCGAGTACATGTTACCCCATCTGATATTGTTGATTCCACTTGATAATCACTGATTCGGGCCATAACGTTTAGTTTTTGCAACCATCCCTTTTTCCCTTTCTTTCTCCTATCCAACAAGCTACTATTTTCACTTTCTTTTCGTGACGAACCTTGAGAAGACGAACCAAAGTCGAACGATTGTTTCATTGATGCATCATCTTCATCTATTCCCTCTGGTTTTCCTGCATTATCTTTTACAAGTACCGGTTCAACACCCGTATTCGACCAACAAGATAAAGAAGGCTGCCTGTTTAACACTCCATCATCATCAAGATTCAAACTTTTCTCAAAAGACATCTCAAGTTTTTCCTCTTTTGTATCATCCAAACCACCACCAACAGAACCTTCGTTTTCGGGTTCGATTTGTTCGTCTTTAACAACAAGCCATTTAGAACTCAAACCTATAGAATTCATAAACCTATTACGACGTTCATCAACACTATCAAGATTACCAACCCAACGAGAATCATATTTGAACCCAGAAGTAGAACAACTATCATCAGATGAGCGTTCCGACTCTGAGTCAGACAATATATCAAGCACTTCGCGTGTGTCATGAAAACCATCTTCAATTTCACTACACAAATCCATTTTTCTCTACTCAAATCTTCACCTTCTTCTTATCTAATCATAAAAACACGAATTTATTACATATTACTCAAAATCCTAAATCGTGATCAACACAAGGGAATTTCACTATTTATAATAATTCAAACAAAATGGATCAAATTCACACAATTTAATCGATATAATAAGTGACAATTCCAACACAAACATGAAAAACTAACCTGGTTATAACATTAATGGTTGAGTCAACGTTCAAATGGATAGCAAAATTGAAGACGGGTGTAATTAGTATCAGTTGTTTAAACAGTTAAATTTCTTGGTAGTGGATGAAATTGGGGGAATTAATTGTATAAATATATATTATGAAAGTGACGATATTTGACTTAATATGGAAACGTTCAAACCAAGGCAACCGACGAGAAAGAGCGTTTCAGAAACGGGCTGACCCGAGGATGGAATCGGGTTCGGGTTGCCTTTGTCTAGAATTGTCATAATGCGAGACCCCACCCCGACGCGACGGTTCAACTAACGGTTGTGGTAACGATTAAATATATTCCGGTGGTTGTGTACGCTACTTTGCAATTTTCAACCATCAACTATAAAATATAAGTTTGATTTTTATGCATTATATATTTATTATATATTTAATTAATTTATTTATCTATCTATGTTTATTTTAACATTTTCTTTAGCGATATCACAAAATAGATATTGCTAATAATTTTATATCTTAGATGATCGTATAACATAATAATCACAGTTGATTAGTTTTTAGAATTGTAACGATTCTTTATAAGATTTAAAAAGTTGATTTTAGTTTTAAAAATAGTTTTCTAAATAAGAAATTAGAATTGGAAAAAAGTTAAAAGATTGATACCAGCAATGTAGTCTTTTCCTACCGGTTCTTTTGGTGCTAAGTTAGAATTTTTAGCACATACTTTATATTACTAGTTTGACTAAACAACATCAAAATTCTTAAGAACACACAAATGTTTGAAATTTTGAATGCCACCTATCACCTTGTTAAAACCCTGATTTATTTTTGAAGACACAAAATTTTACTCGGTATTATTTATTTTATACTTATGAGACATATTGCACAAATCATTTATTTTTGAAGACACAAAATTTTATTATTTATTTTATACTTATGAGACATATTGCACAAATCACGCAGACTAAACTACATATATGATTTTTGATAAAGATATTCAAAAAAATGCATAATGCATGGTAACCTTTTTAAAATTGCATGTGTCAAACCCGTGAAGTGAAACGTTGAATTTTGACTATCGCGTAACGGATGCTCACAGTAAACCACTTTACAACTCTGTAGTGCGTCAACGCCGTTAATTACGGGATATCTCCAAGTCAAATACATTGAATTAATTGGGAGAAAACAAGTTTATTAAAAATTACTTAAAAAATCTGTAACAAATTACAAAATTAGTAATGACTAATGAGTTCCCCTATTTCCGAGAAAGGTACGTCTAATAAGTTATGGATATAGTTGTTGAGTCGGGTCTTAGCTGACCCGTTTGGAGTGTAAACTACAAAACCCCTCGATATTTTTATACGGAGTATATGTTATGTTTATTTTCTCATATACTATAATTAAATTAATTGCCCGTTCACATATATTATATACATTATCCGTACAATAACATGTCTAAAAATTTGATGATTAGTGAGAGTGATTTGAATTGGGATCTACCAAGGATGTATCATGTATAACGAAGTATATATTGACTATATTAACATTTGACTTTTGGACTTTATTTTATGCATATGAATATGCCCAAAATACCGATTAAAGCATCCTAATCCTAATATTTACTAGTTAAAAAAATTATTATGTATGATAAATCTGGATGGTTTAAAAAAAAAAGTTATTGTATTTAACTATTTAAGTATCAAAGTTGAGTACACAAATTTCAGAAATCAAAAGGTCCACTATCAAAGGTCATGTGAATTAATAATAACAAATGATATGTGGATAACAATTTACAGAATAATGAGAAAAAGAAAAGAAAAGAAAGAAAAAAAAAGTTTGACATCCTTGTCGGAAAAAGGAGAAATCAAAGATGTCGTGTGAGACAATAATAAAGTCTATCAAATTATGGTGCAATAGCGGATAAAAGGTGATTTTTTAATATAATCATAAATATTTGAGTATCAGTAAATGGAACTTATTATTACTCGTAGTAATTTTCATTGACGATTTTTATCTAGTTATTCGATTAAAATTGCATTTCTTGATACAAAAAAAAAATGCATTTCAAAAACCGGTATTGCAATATTTCTAAGGAGGCCCAAACTCAGATTTACGTAGCAGGCTTGTAAGATAAAGCTTATGTATATATGAGCCCAGCCTCATACTCTTCCTCTTTAGGCTCAACACTAAAGTACTAAACTAATCAAATTTATTTATTTATTTATTTATTTATTTATTATTATTATTATTTAGTGAAATGATAATGACAACCTTCACGACTTTAAATAAGATACTAGAAGGTTGCCCGCACATAGCAACGAGTTAAATTGTAAATATTTGATTCGTATATTTTATTGTTTATGTATTATATAAATCTTGTTATTGCAATCCTGGTTAGTAGTAATAAGACATTTTTATGCTTATTTTTTATCAATAACATTAAAAAGACAACAATTTATTAAATACAGCTAAAATGAATCAACAACTTTAAATATAATAGTTGACAAGGATTACTTCCAAAATTACAATCATATATTTATTTATGGAAGACATTACATATTATTTTAATATAAAATATTGCTTTAAATATTATGTTATTTTTCAATTTTAAGGATGGATAATCATGTCCTTCTCATTGGATATAAGGGTAATCTCATCATTTTTTATATTTAAAACTCGGAGTCTCTAAAGGAAACTTTTAAACACTTTATAAGGGTTAATGATAAATTTTGAAGTTTCTATATTTGTTCAAAGTTTAAATTAATGCACTAACGATTTGCATTTAGATAATTGTAACTTTCCTTTTATTAATTTGTGATATGTGATACATTATTTGAAATTTTTGATTACAAGAAAACTTTAGGTTCAATTAATGCGTTACATTCTTCTTGTTGGTTGTCATTATCAATTCATTTTTAAATATTATTAGGGAAAATCTAGCTTGTGTTCTAAGAGAGTAAGGGCACAAGTTAAAGATATTTAATGAAAGTAATTTACTATAAATAATATAAATTGTAATTAATAAAGATGTATACTTGAAAATTTATAAGTTTAATAAGTGAATTTTATGATATATTTGAAAAGTTCTAGTTAATTTAATGAGGTTTTGCTTGTCTAATTAGGGAACAAGTTAGTCAAACATATGTTATTATATCTTTAAAAAATAAAATAAAATTGTACGAAATAAAAATAAGTTGCTTGTGTTCGGTTTACTAATCCACATCCTCAGATATTGAAACTCTTGTAATTAGACTAATTTCTTCATCCAATCTTTATTCCTATTATGTAATTAAAACAGGGCCAAATTAACGCAGATTCTAAACTTTATAACACGTGCCTTATTGAATTGGACGTTTTTGGTCTTTTAAATTTGGCTCAAGTTAGGCTGTTTTTTTTTTTCAATGATCATATTCATATATAATGATTAAAGCGACTCTTTGTTAAAAGTTATAAAACCGGGCACTCAACGCGAAATCTTTTATCTGAACTATAAACACTAAAAAGTGATGGAAATTAATTATTACACCATTCCCAACTATAACCGGTTTGGCCAACCGGTTACCAAGTGGTTGATGAGTTGGGTGCCAATGGCAATCACTTCCAAATCAGTTTTGGGTGACAACCGATTTCAACCGGTTAAGGATTGAACCACTTGTGTAATCACTTGAAAAGTGGGGCCTAGCATGATAAAATTCATTTTTTAATGTGTTTTAATTATATTTGTGTGTTTGTTTTGTATTAAATAATTAAAATGAAAATAAAGTGGTTTGGAAGTGGTTAAACTGTTAGCATGGACGAATCAATTTTGAATCAGTTGGTGGAAAGCTGATGTATCACTAATGTGACACAACTGATTGGGAAGTGCTTAAACCACCATTGGGAAGGCTCTTTCATTGTTAGTAACTTGTAGTAATGTTTAATGGGTTTTGAAGAATAAGTAAATGAAGATACATGTACATTACACACATGCACTAATTCTTTGTTAGTCAGCAATATAATACCATAAAAATGGAGGATATATTGGATTGAAAAAATGCTTAATAAAAGTGTTATGTTGATATTGTGATTTATGTGAATAAATCGAAGTAGATATAATATGAACTCTTTTTTCAAACGTAATTTGAAATTTCTTATGAGATCGACCACTTACGGTGACCTTATTATGGCCGCTGCAGATGGTCGTACTTCATACATACTGACATTGAACATGTCCTATACGTATCTCCTAACAAAGTTGGAGTTAGGATAGTGAGGAAATAGCAAAAGCCCCCAAATAAACGTAGGTGTTGTGATGCGATGACGTGGAAAAGCACCGAGGAAGGTGGGGGTAATCACGTGACATCATATTAATGAGAAAAGTGATCCAACGGTGGTTTGAATCATTCAATTGGTATGGATGGATGGATCGGGTTGTGATGTATGGGGCATGCGCACTTGATGTCTGTCGGGTCCCCACCCACTTATATTAACCACCGCAATCATACATTCCTTCACGGCAACCTCATTTTCAGGCCTTTGCCTTATTAGTTAATTATAAATAAATAAACATTCTTCCTTTTTTATTACTTTTTTATTTAGTTTATGATTAATTATTAATTAATTATTATTATTTTCTTATTTTTAATCCATTCTTAATTTACGGAGTATAGTACTTTAGTATTATGGAATATATGGACCAATGAAAGACTAGTGAATTATGCTTGAAAGTCTGAGTGCATGCTATTTGATCTTTTTGAGTGTATGTTATTTTGATCATTTCGTCATTCACTATTGTGATTTTTACATTCATTTCATTATTATAATATTTTTTATTCAAGCTCGATTACATTGCTAGCGCATATATTCACCAGGAGTGATAGTGAGGTTACTATTGAATGAATAGTAACTTCTCACTTTCTCCTTTTTATAATTTTTTTCCTCAAAGATATAGTTTTTTCTCATTTTTTTCAACAAAAATATTCTAATAATAACAATTTTTTTTTCAACAAAATTATTCTAATAATATGTTTTTTATTATTATTTTGATTTTTGATTTTTTTTACAAAAAATATAGTTTTTTTCAAAAAAAAATTGTTCAACAAAAATATTCTAATAATAACAGGTTTTTTTCCAACTAAATTATTCTAATAATTACAAAAAATATTTTAGCTTATAATATTTAGTGTCTTAATTTATCAATTAAATAAAAAAAACATTCCTTTTTTTTTAACAATAGAGTTATAAAAATATGTTATTAATTTATTTTTTTTCAATTATACACATAAATGTTGGTATAGTAAAAAAAATAGACCATAAAGACATCATATTTTATTCAAGTAAACCATAAAGACATCAAATTTATGTCCATACATAGCTCCTTAATTTGACTACTTACTAAACACTCCATTATAAATTACGTTTATATAAAAAAAAAATCATAAAAAAATTGTTCCGTTGCAACGCGTGAGTTAAAAACTACTCGTTCAATATCTATATTTGATATAAAAAAAACTTAATATTCCATTCCACATAAATAACAAGTACACTATAGATAATAATAATAATAGTAAAAGTAAAAGTAATTAAAGTATATAAATAAATTTAGGGTTTTGTTAAAAGAATCCGTTAGGGCTTTCATTAATTAAATTGTACATGTATACAAGATTGTACATGCAACTAAAATTCAAATGGTCAACATATATTTAAGAGAGACATAAAATATGTTGAGATTTTGATACAACTTTCAAAGCATGTCTTAATGTCTTATTGTAAGCTCTGAGATTTTTTTTATTTATCATTTTCCATAAATTTATTCTTATTAGAAAGATAGTAATTAAGGGTTTTTGAGCGGGAGATATGTATATTATTATCTCTATATACGTTGGCTTAATCTTATCTAACAAAAGTTAAATGTATACATAATTCGGGTGTTTCTATATACTAGATAGATAAGATAGTTGCGCTACTAAGTATATATTATCACTCTACAAAATTATATAGATGATATACGGAGTATATGATGTATTAATTAATCTCCATGACTAGTACTAACTAAATAATCTAAAAATTCGGATTTGAAGTGTTAATTAGTAACCATATATAAAGCTCTTGCCGACAATCATATGTTTTAGTACTGTACTAAATTGATTTTAATACTCTTAATGTTAATGGAAGCGACAAAAGTCTCACATTGTCAATATTATTGAGTCATTTTAATCATTAGTATATTTTAAATAAAGTATATTGAATATTTAATATTAAATATTAAATATTTATAATAACCAATAAATATAAAGCGTCCACTTTACAAGTTTACAAATGTTGCAGAACACAAAGCTTCCAATCATCAAGCAGCAAAGAGAGTTACTACATACCTCTAATGGAATTTTGTTCTTTTTGATCAATATAATCGATCTTGAGATTCATGATCATGACTTAATTTGTTAGTTTATTACTCGATATTTTATAATATATATTAATTTGTTCGATCTGTCAAATTAAACTAGTTTAATTATTTCAATCCAAATATATACTGAAAATTAATACTTATCAAACATCATTTTCCATAAGCACCGCTTTAGATAGATTGTCCATAAATCGTTTAAACATCTTAATCATTCAACTACATGAAACATATACACACGTGGTCCAAAATTTAATTAACAAGCTAGTCGGTACTCTTTTGTGATCATTTTGGCTTAGCATATAATTCTCCAAGTCTATCGAAATCATGATTGGGTCCTTTTTATGTTAGAGCTTAATTCCAAGTCTAACATGTCGATCAATCGTACATTGCTTATAAATAATATTACCTTGATCACGTACGTAAGTTCCTTCTTAAAATTATTAGAAATACTTTAGAAACGCCGTTAGTTAAAGTAGCGTTCGATCATAAAGCTAGTAAATTTTCGTTTCTTCGTACCATATATGATATATGATATGATAGGTTTTGAATTGATGGCCGAAAAACACGTACACTAAATATATATTGCAAGACGTACGTACACAATTAATTTAAAGTGAGATTCTTTCACGACCTTGATTTTGGTAAGGTTCATCATGTTCTTTTGCATTTCATTTTACTTGCAAGTCCAAAATTGTGGCATAAATTAAAAAGGTTGATGCTGATATTTGTCTCCTTTCATGGATATGCGTGGACCTCTTGATTGAGCCTTTTCAAAACATAAAAGATAACACTAACTAAGCTATAAATATTAGTATGCATATATTGAAGAAACGAAATTATTATTATATATTCTATTATTTGTATCCACTCGTTAATTAATTTCACGAATTCGTAAGATGAACTATCCGATTGAATTTGAATATCAAAAGTAAATAATTGAACCAAGTGATTGAGCATACATTTTGTGATAACTTAATTTAAATTTTCTAATTAAATCTAGTTAATTGATCTTATTCATGAATTATATTTTTCTCCACTTATACTAAACACTTATAATTGTGGCCAAATAAATTGGAAATCAACTAAGGCTTAAGCTCGGGAAATTTCAATACAAGTTTACAAGTACTTGGCTACAAATGAAATAAGATAATTTCCTAACCTGCTCCTTTAGTAGGATTAGATCATTCCAAGAACAAACTTGTGTGGTAATTAGCACAACTACCTACATAAGGTTTAATATTTGATGGTAATTAGTTTCGGTTCCAGTTACAACCTGTAGATCAAACTAGTTGTTAAACTACATATGACAAGTTAGTTATATTCAACGTCCATGACTCCATGAGAAAATATTTATAATATACGAGGCTTTACATTTATATAATTCTTTAATGCACTTTTTATGAGTAGTTGTATCGAATAATGTATAACCATAGTATATAGTTACGTTGTTTATTGAAATTTCAATACCTAAGAGCATTTCCAATAATAAGTTCTTTTCAAAAGATTTTTTTCAGTAAAAATATATCAAGGTTGTTTAGAGATTAAAACTTCTTTTGGATTAGTTCTTAAGAATTGAGCTATTATACAAAAGCTTTTTGCTAATTTGTTGTACATATATTAAAACCTTTAATTTTGTAATGTTTTTATCATTGATTGAAAATGTTTTTATATATAGAAAAAAGTATGCAAGAAAACTTTGAAAGAAAAATAATAATTCAAGAAGTCGAATCGAACAACAATTAGTGTGCATACACATGCTAAACGGTGATAGATATAATAGATATAATGTTGAAAGCGTAATGGGAAATAAGACATAAAAGAGTACGTTGAAGAAAAAAGATATATAATAATACATTGATATTTTAGATAGGTTAGAAGTTAATATGTTGTGGAATAAGTTTAAATGCATATCATTATAAAGATATGTGGTACGCTATGGTGATAAATGTTGAAAGCACAATGGGAAAATAAGACATTAAAGAGTACGTAGAAGAAAAAAGATAGATAATAATACACTGATCTTTTAGATAATTTAGAAGTTAATATGTTGGGGAATAAGTTCATATGGATATCAATGCAATATAAAGATATGTGGTACGATGTTTAATCAATTTGCAACTCTGTGTAACTTTATATTATTTGATGGCATGACAAGCTGATTTTTTATATCTTTACTTGATAAATCAAATTGTATAACTTCTAATCTAATCCAATATATGAGTATCCTTTGACCTATACACTTAAGATTGTACTATATATCTGCATGAATAATGAATAAAATTAACATATAGAGTAGCATACATTTTCATTATTAAATTGATGGTGTGTACATATACTATATAAATGCATACATATTAGACAGCGCATAGTCTACAGAAACCATCTAAAACATTCCTTTCTGTACTTTTTTCAACAACAGTGGAAAGTTAAAGGAGGCCATCACACTCTCTCTCTCTCTCTCTCTATCTGCTTTCTTTCTTTGTTTCAACCATGGACAGACCTCACTGGCCACAGGTATATAACTGGACTGGATCTTTCACCTATCTAGCTAGCTTCTTCATCACCCCCACTAAGATATCTTCACAAACAAAAAAAATACTGAATTATTTCATTGAATTGAGTTCATGATCATATGAAGTTATTATAAACCTAGCCACCGAATTAAAGTTTTCCATATACTTTTTTCTATAAGATTATGATTAAATATGATCATGTACAATTAGACAATCAGCTAGTGTACATATGTAAGCCTCCACTGATCTTCAACTGTCTTTTCTCTCACTTGTTTAATTATCTTTTCAGCATGTATGTATGTATCTTGCACTTTACTTTTGTTAATTTATTAAGATATATGCATATGATACAAAAAAAAAAGGGTTAATTTTGATGTGTTCCTTTTTCTTGAAGATTGGTTTTTATAGATTCTGAAAAGCATAAAGCGGTTATTACTTTGTTGTTGTTCATTTGTCTGCTAATTAATCTTGAAGCTTTTTATGTATCTTTATGTCTAATTTATCTTTTCTTTTCTCAACTTATTGCTTTTTTATCTTTATGCTTTATTTGTGCTTAAATAGGAGATAGTAGTGAAGCCCATGGAAGAAATAGTGGTACAAAACACCACAAACACAAGTAATATTAACAATCTTTCAAAGCCATCTTCAAGTTCTTCATCATTAGAAAGAAGGGTTAGACCACAAAAAGCAGCAGCTGTAAACTGTCCACGTTGCGATTCAACCAACACAAAATTTTGTTACTACAACAATTACAGTCTTTCACAACCAAGATACTTTTGCAAGACTTGTAGAAGGTATTGGACTGAAGGTGGGACACTTAGAAACATTCCTGTTGGTGGTGGATCAAGAAAGAACAAGAGATCATCATCATCTTATAATTCTTCGGTATCGAAAAAGCTTCCTGATTTAGTTGGACCTTCTGCATCTACATCACTATTATCTCAAAACCCTAGGATCCATCATGATCACTATGGGCAAGATCTAAATTTAGGGTTCTCAACTCACAATTTCAAGAATGTTTCTGAATTTATCCAAGTACCTAACTTTGACACCACAAGGAATATGAATTCTTCGGCTTCGAATACTAGCAGCACAGTTACTGCTTCTTCAGCTCAAATTTCAGCTTTGGAGCTCTTAACTGGAGTTACAACAAGGGGTACAATGAATTCCTTCATGCCGATTCCGATTCCTGATCCGAATTCAGTTTATTCACCATCAATGATTCCTATGCCGGAATTCAAGATTCCATCACTCAATTTTACTTTAGATGGAATGGGAAATGGTGGTGGTGGTGGTGGTGGTGCTTATGGGAATAGTCTTCATGAGAGTAATAGTGGGAGGCTCTTGTTTCCGTTTGAAGAATTGAAAACTAACACAGAAACAACTCATGATGATGATCCTAATGGTGGGCAAAATAGAGATCAAAATGCTGATTCTAATGGCTTTTGGAGTGGAATGATGGGTGGAGGCTCATGGTAAAGAAATATATATATCTATATTCTTATAGTTATAACTTATATTATATATAATACTAGTAGTTTTTAACTAAAGGTGTGAGGTAATTTGTGTCCTTTGTTTCATTTGATCAAATCTTGATTTCTCTGGTATCAAAATTGTGGGTGGAATTTATTTTATTTGGATTTCTTGAAAAACAAAAAGAAACTAACTTGCTAGCTAGGATTGCAGAACTTGCTAATATATCATAATTCTATGCGTCAATGGTTACTCAACTAGATTCAGATTCAGAGCTTTATTAAGTACGAGTAATTAACCTGGTGTACTTATTTGGGATGGATCATATATAGTATGATATCCTAGATTATGAATTGAAGCACAGATCATCAAGAATTAAAGCTGAGCCCAAATTTTTATAGGGTTGAAAGAGATGGGAAAGCTAGTGCTACAATGTTATTGGTTATTTAGGTTTTGGGTACATAAACTATGTTAAATTCCAAAATTACAGTAATATTAATTGTATCTTGTTAAATTCTTAATGATGGAAAGTTGTATCTTTCTGTGGGTGGCATGCATATATAGATATCCTTTAATTCTTCATGTAGTATGTATGTATGTATGTATGTATGTATGTATGTATGTATGTATGTATGTATGTATGTATGTATGTATGTATGCATATTTGTATTGCATACAAGTTCAAATGCGTTTCAGGTGTGATTACATGTAAAGATAGATGGAGATCTGAGTGTGACATGAAAGTTGATCGAGATGAAGCATGCATTTTAATTGTCATGAAAATCAGCAGCCTGCAGGTTAATTTGTACTCATAGTTTATTGTGTGGGGTAAAGAAAATAGTACTTCCTCTTTTTCATGTCAAGTATTTTGAAAACTATTTTTTGTGTAACAACCGATTAAAAGAAATTTCAGTTGGTAACGATGTTATTTGAGTGATGAAAAATGTAGTTAGTCAAGATTTTTACAACTTGCTTTTCAAAAAAAAGTTTTTTACAACTCCATGCATAGTCCTAGGGGCGTAGACAGGACGGTGGCAGCGTAGACAGTCGCCTCTACAAAAATATTTAAACTACGTAAAAATGAAAATTTTTACGGTATTAATGACATTTTAAAATTTTGGCCCCACTAAACTACAAAATAAATAAAATAAAAATTATTTCGCCTCATCTACTTGGATATCCTGGCTCCGCCCTTACATAGTCTAAGTGGATTTTAACTGTGAGAGTACAAATAAATTAAAATGGATCACATGTACATGAGGAAAGAATCGAATTAAATTCTAAATGAATTGAAACTGTTACACCTGCTACAACTGAAAGTTTCAACTGCTTTATTCCTATGTATCATCCATGTCATCTTGCACGTTACTTGCAGTACTATCTATATGTCACTTTATATAATAGTAAAAACCTTCACCTAATTTTCTAGCTCTCCTATAATTTTATTACGAGTATTACTTTTTAATGTTTACCTGAGACTTAACAAAATTATAACTAAAACATAACATATTATTTCATGATACATTTTGAGATTATTATAATAAAATAGTCTACATGCATTGACCTATTATGTAATCAGATTATATATCTTGTCATGTTTTATTCCATCGATTAGTAAAAATATACAGTAGACATTTGATTTTGATTTATGATTAAAGAATTAATGTAATAATAATACTATATATGAACTGAAGTAAAATTAAATATTGATATTTCAAGTTTTAATGAGAACGTTTAATTTGATCAACGTACACTTCCTTTTCTATTTATATTGTAATATTCTATTCTAGTTTCTTGTTAGTCGATTAAAATGCAAATATGTTGTTAAAAAAACAATGATATGCACATTCACATTAATTTCTTGCTCCTACATAGCATAACACTCTAGACAAATTAATGTTGAAATTTTCCTGTAAGAGCAGTATAAACTTTTTTGCAAAGTGTTAACCATACTGTGAATGATAATAAATCGGATGATGTTGCATTCATATTTATATATGCCCGTTCATTTTTTTATTCATCTATGCCCTTATTTAAATCCATTTAATTTTACTTCACCAATTTAGATCCATGTACATATTCATTACATTAAGGCGGGCTAATGGGTGTTAATTTTTTGAATATTCAAAAATGTTATTATATTTCATAATACGAAATTAAAGGTAACAAAAATATTTGTAACAGTAAATAAATATAATGTAACATAACAAAACCAAGTCACAAGAAGGTGCTATCATTGTTGTGAATGAAACATTATTTGTTATACTTACAATTAAACATAATGATTAATGACAAATATATGTAACTGTGTATTCTATTCATATACACTATTCATTCAATTAGATCGTTAGTATCTATCATTATGTGAATGAATCGAGTAGATATTCACTTGATCAGATGACTATTGTCATCCCTAACTATAATCCTAACTACTATAATTAATCCTTCAATAATTAGATTAATTCCAATGCCATAATTCATAATTTCTAGGACTATATAATAACTCTCCTAACACATTATTATAAAAGAAAGAAAAACTGATTACTCCGTATTTAAAGATGAATGTCAACACTTCATAATTCACTTAATTAAGTTAATTTATAAAGTTAACAAAAACTCTGAGTACTATGATTAACGATGTTCATATATTTCTTTTATAAGAATATAAGAATATAAATATTCTATGTATGGTTAGAAAGAAATTGAACAGATCGAATGAGTGAAGAACCCAAGCTAGATAGTACTAGTTTTTTTATTGAAGTGTTGTCTACATGTGAAGGTCAGAGACATTCCCCTTGGTGAATGTGCTAAAGTATAAGGAATAATTATCAAATCACTCCAATCCACTTACACAAATATAACTGTCCGGTACTAATATTCATACCATTTTTTCATATTTTATTTTACAAATAATGATTACTGTATTTTTTCTGTACTTTTTCAATCATTTTTTTTATTATTCTGTAATTTTCTGTACTTATCATGATTAGTGGTATGTTTATTAAAATTAAATGGTATGTAAAGAGTATCCCCTCCATTATTGTAATTGTAACTTATGTACCGTACTTTGTATTTTAATTACTATTTTCTATGTCTCGTCATAGGTGTCTACATTATTATTTTGGTGTTGACTCATATATATGACACTTTCATGTTTCAACCAATTGAAAGAGACTTTAATCGATAAATATGTAATTTGATTGGTGAAATGTGTAGTTAGTAGAGAATTCTAGAATGTATGCAAAGTCAAAGTGGATAGTTTGACTGAAACGGAAAAGGTAAATCTATCTTTTTTTCTAGAGGAGATCAAGGCCTAGATTTATCATTGTGAGATATATAATCACACTCCTTCTTTGGAAAGAATGAAAGGAAACATAAACTAGAAAGAAATTAAATAAAAGAACGATATATATCGTGGCTCAAAAACAATTTATATGATCTTATTTGCGGCAGTCCACCAACGTACTTTGAAAATCATTATTATTCTTTGAAATATACAGGTTAAGGTGTGAATAATTAATAATTATGATTATATATAAATAAAAAATAAATGATGCCCATGATATTCCCTTGAACCAACCTTATAGGTAGGGATGACACCAACGGGTCGTGGTTACGGATATGTCAAATCCATCACCCGCTCGCGACGGGCTTTTTGTACCCACAAACCCGCGAATACCCACTAGCTGGTTTATTTTTACACTCATACCCGTGACCCGCAGATACCCGTGGGTTGCAGGTAACCCGCGGGTTTTAAATAATATAAACATTTTATTAAATATCGATAAGTTTATTTAATTTTAATGTATAAAAATGTTTTAAAATATGTTCAAATCAATAGACCGTAATTTTAAACGAATTAAATTGTTAAAAACTAGAGCATGCATACTAATAGTTCGATAAATATCAATTTATTTGATAATTTTTTTCTTAATCATTTGATAAGTTTATTATTCGAAACATGAAAACTATACTTTTTATCTCTATATGAATAGTTTTATTTATATATAGTTCAAGTTAACCATTATATATATACATATATATGCAATTAATTATACAAACTCACTTGTAAGTATCTATAATGTGTTTTGTAAGTTCACGGGTCGGGTTTACTCGCGGGTATAAGTCCATACCCATTACCTGCCCTTGACCCGCCAACGGGTAGAAGTTCATACCCGTAACCCACCCATGGGTAAAAATTTCAAGGGTTTACCCACCTATGATGGGCGGGTACCCACGAGTTACGGGTTTTTTTCCGCCAATTGCCATCCCTACTTATAGGAATAGTGCCAACTCTTGGATCTCCAAAAACTTTGATATAAAAGCCAAATGTAAAACTATATCGATTGAGTAATAATAATAATAATAATAATAATAATAATAATAATAATAATAATAATAAATTTTTCCGAAAGTGAAGATTTTGCAAGAAATAATCAAGTTTTTTATTATAGGCATAAGCGGGCTGCTAAATCAGCTTGAACATTTTCTTTTACATAATGTCTTTAAAGCGAGACATGTGGGATGATAATATTGTCATTTATACATATATTTTTTTCATGAAAAAAAAACTGACCACTCTTCTAATTATTAATTCGATTATATATATATATATATATATATATATATATATATATATATTGGGAGGTTCAAATGTATAACACTCCTCCTTCTATTTAAGAATATTATATTAATAAACTCGGAAGCATGAATTTAAAATACATTACCTTAATTTACAATTTTATATATATATATATATATATATATATATATATATATATATATATATATATACTGTTTACATAATTGGTACTAAACTTTCAAGTCCTTAAACATTACAAAGGTACTCAAAATGGGGTATTATAAAATTCTCAAAACAAGGTTTATTACAAAACCATATCAGAGTCTTCAAACGCAGTCAAACATTCCTTGAATAACTATTCACCTCCTGCACCCACTGTTAATCAAAACATATCCTGCAAGAAGTAATTGGAGGGATTAGCACAAAGCTAAGTGAATGAATTTATTACACACGATTCAACTTAGCATAACAATCTGTTTACAGGAAATAATCGTAAACACATTCTTTTTCAATTAGGATCGGTGGCTCTTGGGATATCATAATACCCGGGGATTCCCAAAGAACACTTAACGTCAATCTGTATGGCCAATACAAAATAGACCGATAACTATTGGTCATTAAACTCATACACAGGTCTCAAACACAACAAATGAATCAAAACCTGTGTAATTCACATAATAACCAAAAGTCCAACTACATGTTGACCTCAATAATCTGATACACATAGATTCACATATCACGTAGATTCATAATCAATAACACAGATTAACAATCTTATAATCAATCTACGTATACTTGTTGCAACCAAACAGTTACAACTAAATCGAAGGGTGAGTTCTAAATTCACTCACCGATACCTCTGTCGTCTCCACACTCAGCTTATAGTCACTGAGTCTTTGGGGTATCTGAAATACCACAAAACACACAAGTTAATAACTTGTTATCAATGAATAATACTTATGTAAACGAATACATTGCACAAGTAATTATTTCATTTTCTGAGAGTTTATTGTTTCTGAAATATAATATATATATATATATATATATATATATAACATCCAAGTATCACAACCAATTATCTAAACATGGAGAAAGAACATATAAGACACAAACTGATTTGATTCTAACTTTGGTCATAGCCGTTTGGCTATTACTAGCCTTAGCCGATCGGCTAAAGCCTCATAACCGATCGGCTGACTAAGCTAGCCGATCTGCTATCATAGCCATTTCCAGACTATATGTTCTAGCCCCAAGTTCTGAGATGATTTTGTTCTAGTCCAGCCAAACTGCTAAAATGACCCGATCGGTTAGGACACTATACCCGATCGGCTCACCTTGTTCACCCGTTCGGCTAAAATGAAAATCCCCCTACTTCACAATTCAAGGCTCAATTTCTGTGATATTTTTACACTAAGTTACCCGATAGGCTAATTTTAGTCGTTCGGCTAAGCAACCCATACCCGATCGACTCAACTTTTATAGCCGATCGGCTATAGTTTAAAACCCAGAAAACCTGTAACCTGCTACTGCATAATTCAGTCCCAACTTTCACTCAAGTTCACATAGGTTCAGGTATATAATCAAGTTTATGCATAATTCTACTATCACTAACATTTACCAACTTTGTAGAACAGTTTTCAAACATCAATTCTATGCCAAAATCATTTTGTACCTAATGTTCAATGTAACCCAAATTCATGAATATATATATATATATATATATATATATATAACTAAAAGCTTACTTACAATCTGATGAATACCAAAGTGAAGATGATGATGATATTGAGAAGCAGCTCTTGAATCCAAGGTTACTCAAAGATTGGGATTTATCAAATTGGCTTTAGGTTTCTTCAAAGTCTTTGCTAATTTAGGTGAAATGAAGAACAAGGGTTTGAAAGAAGGAGTAAGTCGACTCCTTATAAACTGACCCCAATTATTTGGGTATTTTATACCCGTCCTAAATCTATTATCTGGAACCTAGAATTCAATTGCGAGAAACTTCTTTTATGGTACTGTCAACTATAGTAAATTAAAACAAGTAACAATTTATTATTCACAATAAGTTCTGAAACTTATTTATCTAAGTTTCACAATTAAATAATAATATCATATAATTTCTAAAACCATTAAATAATCAATTTAAAATTAGAAATTACCAGGCTACTGATGAGGATGTTACAAATCTCCCCTCCTTAAGGAGATTTCGTCCCCGAAATCTCACCGTGTCCAAACAATCCAGGATATCTGGATTTCATAGACTCCTCGGTCTCCCAGGTCAAATTAGAACCTAAACTGTGTCTCCATTTTACTAATACTATTGGTATCTGTTTCTTTCTAAGTTTATTGACTTTTCTATCGAGAATTTCAATTGGTTCTTCAACTAATTTCTGGTTCTGGTCAACTTTCAAGTCTTGCAAGGGAAGAATTTGAGATTGATCCTCGACATTGCACTTTCTCAAATAACAATTATTAAACGTGTCATGAATACCAGCAAGCTCAGGAGGAAGATCCAATGAGACTGATTGATCATTAACCACCTGACGAATTCTGAAGGGACCAATGTATCTAGGTGCCAATTTTCCTCGCTTTCCAAATTTAATCACGCCTTTCCAAGGTGAAACTTTTAAATAAACCAACTCACCCTCGGAAAATGTAACCGGTCGCCTACGTGGGTCTGCATACTATTTCTGTCTATCACGTGCATCTTTTAGCTTTTCTAGGGCGATAGCCACTTTATCAGTTGTGATCTATACAATATATGGGCCTACAAATTGCTTTTCTCCAGCTTCCAACCAACACGTAGGTGTACGACAACGACGACCATAAAACATTTCATAGGGAGGCATACCAATACTGGAATGATAGGAATTATTATAAGCAAATTCCACTAATGGAAGGTGAGAATCCCAAGAACCTCCATATTCCAGGATACAAGCTCTCAACATATCCTCAAGTGTTTGAATAGTACGTTCTGACTGACCGTCGGTCTGAGGATGATAAGCTGTACTGAGATTAACACGTGTACCCAACTCTTGTTGTAAACTTTGCCAGAAATGAGAAATAAAACGAGAATCCCTATCTGACACAATCGATAACGGAATACCGTGTCTCGAGATAATTTCATTAATGTACAACTGAGCAAGTTTAGTCAAAGATGTTGTTTCACTCGCATCTAGAAAATGAGCACTTTTGGTCAATCGGTCAACGATAACCCAAATCATATCATTACCTCGAGATCTACGTGGAAGTTTAATTACAAAGTCCATGGTCAAATGTTCCCACTTCCATTCTGGAATCTCTAACTGTTTCAACGACCCATATGACTTTTGATGTTCAGCTTTAACTTGTGCACATATATGACAATTACCAACAAACCTTGCAATATCAGTTTTCATTGTGGGCCACCAGTATAAAGTTTTCAATTCATTATACATCCGTGTACTACCAGGGTGGACAGACAACCGAGACTTGTGAGATTCAGTCAAAAGCATATCTCGAATACCACCAATAAGAGGAATCCAAACACGAGACTGAAAATTCTTTAATCCTCTAGAATCATCAACTAATAATTCTTTTCTTTTCAACATGATTTCTGACTTTAAATTATAATCTAACAAAGCTTCTAATTGTGTAGCTTTAATTTGATTCACCAGGTCAGAAGAAACATCAACTCGCAGAAAATAAACTCGGTCAGAAGTACCTTTTCTGCTCAAAGCGTCTGCAACTACATTTGCTTTTCCTGGATGGTAACGTATTTCACAATCATAATCTTTGATTAATTCTAACCATCACCTTTGACGCATATTCAGTTCTTTCTGTGAAAACACATACTGAAGACTTTTATGATCTATACAAACAATGCATTTAGTACCATATAAATAGTGTCTCCAGATTTTCAAAGCAAACACAACAGCTGCCAGTTCTAAATCATGTGTTGGGTAATTCTTTTCATGTGGTTTTAACTGGCGAGAAGCATAAGCAATAACTCCGTCTCTTTGCATAAGGACATAACCCAAACCAGAGTAAGATGCATCATAATATACAATAAAATCTTCAGACCCATTCGGTAATGCTAACACTGGAGCTTGACATAACAATTGTCTCAGAGTCTGAAAGGCATGTACTTGTTGATTATTCCACTCAAACTTTTCATTCTTGCGGGTTAATTTAGTCAATGGGATAGCAATTTTAGAAAAGTCTTTAATAAACTTTCGGTAATAACCTGCCAAACCCAGAAAGCTTTTAATTTCATAAGCGTTCTTTGGAGTTTTACAATTCATTACAGCTTCAACTTTAGAACGATCAACTTTAACCCCATAATTACAAATGATGTGACCCAAAAACTGAACTTCTCGAATCCAGAACTCACATTTAGAAAATTTGGCATATAATTGTTCCATTTTCAATGTTTCAAGAACTAACCTCAAATGCATGACATGTTCTGATTCAGACTTAGAATACACAAGAATATCATCGATGAAAACGATTATAAAATTATCAAGAAATGGTCGACATACCCGGTTCATTAAATCCATAAAAACTGCTGGAGCATTAGTCAAACCAAAAGGCATCACCAGGAATTCATAATGACCATAGCTGGTACAAAAAGCAGTCTTTGGAATATCCTGTTCACGAACACGAACCTGATGGTAACCTGACCTCAAATCAATTTTAGAATATACAGAAGATCCCTACAGCTGATCAAACAAATCATCTATTCGAGGCAGAGGATATTTATTCTTTACTGTTCTTTTGTTTAACTCCTGATAATCAATGCACATTCTAAATGACTCATCTTTCTTTTTAACAAACAAAACCGGTGCACCCCAAGGAGAAGAACTAGGTCTAATAAAACCTCTATCCAATAACTCCTGAATCTGATTCATCATTTCACGCATTTCAGACGGAGCTAATCTATAGGGAGCTTTAGCTATAGACGAGGAACCAGAAATGAGATCAATCTGATATTCAACTTCCCTAACTGGTGGTAAACCAGGTAAATCATCGGGAAACACCTCTGGATATTCAGAGACAACCAGAACCTCATAAATGGACTTCTTTTCTAATTTGGCATCAATGACATAAGCTAGATAAGACTCACAGCCTTTAGATAACGACTTCCTAGCTTTCATCATGGAAATCAGAAGAATACACCCACTATCCCGTTCTCCTCGAGCCACAACGTATGACTCTTCAGAGATTGGGATTCTAATCAGCTTATGGTGGCAATCTATACTTGCTTTGAAATGACTTAACCAATCCATGCCAATAATCACATCAAAACTTGGAATCGGCATTAATAGAAACGAAATTGAAAAAGTCTGGCCATCTATCACAATATTAGCTCCAGTAACCGAGGTGGTAACAGGAATTAACTTGCCACTAACAATCTCTTCTTCTAAGGTCTTAGTTATCACAATAGGGATCAGTTTCAACTTATCACAGAAACACACAGATATAAAAGAACAATTTGCTTCAGAATCAAATAAAACACGAGCTGGTACAGAGTTTATAAGAAAAGTACCAGTAATCACATCATCTGTGTGGACAGCCTCATCGAGGGTCATCTGAAAAGCCCTACTCGTCGCTGGCGGAGGATTCTTCTGCTTTTGACCGAAAGATGATGAACTTCCAACCGAAACCGAACCCTGCTTTCCTGCCTCAGGACACTGCCCAACACGATGCCCTTCTTTCTTACAGTTCCAACATACATAATTAGGAAACTTACAATTCTTAAACTCATGACCCAATTCACCACATTTAACACATTTGTTTGTCTGAATTGTACATGGACCAATATGTTTGGATCGACAAGAAGTACACCAGTTAGAACTTCCGGATGAACAACTTTTATTACTAAATCTTTGACCCTGACGATTACCCTGCCACCTTGACTTTCCTTTACCAGAAAAATCTGTTCTAGCTCTTGGAAATAGAGAAGAAGTATTTCTAGCTTGAGATTCTCGAAAACCTTTAATGTCACTATCAACCGAACGTGCAAGAGTAAACGCTTGGGATAGATTACTAGCTAATCTCACTGTAGTACAATAATTGTGAGGTAAGGTTTCCACAAACTGCTCTATTCTAGTTTTCTCATCGGGAATCTACTGTTGTACAAACCGTAGTTTCTCCGAAAACTGTGTAATTAACTCATCGATAGTCATCTTATCAGTTAGTTGAAGATTCACAAACTCTCTCCTAATACGTGCCATATCAAAATCAGAACAATATTGATTACAAACAGCTTGATGGAAATCAGGCCATCGAATAGCTTCTTTCTGTTGTTGAATCAAATGACCAGTGATCGAGTCCCACCAAACCATGGCTTCGTCTTTCAAACACTGAATAGCATAAAACACTTTGGATTCTTCTTCAAAGCGAGTAACATCAAATTTCCGCTCCATATCCCTTAACCAAATTAAAGTTATAGATGGATTTGTACTACCTCTAAACTCTAGTGGTTTACTTGCCACGAACGTTTTGAATGAACACGTTTTATTTGACTTAAATTGAGGAATATTACCAAATACAGGTATCTGTTGTTGAGAACATTGCTGAGCTTATGCAGTTTCAGTCTGTCTTTTAAATTCTCTGAGATTAATCACCTCATCTTCTAACTGAAAAAGATAATCATCTCTATTCGATTCTTCGCGAGCAGGAATAGAAGTACCCTCATGATCGTGACTCTCATTATGAATATCTGAAGGGGGAACATCGATTCTTGAGGCATTATTAGGGTTGGTGGTCGGTTGCTCGTTATCTGCCATATCTGTATTCAACATAACAACTTGGAACTTATTAATCATTAGCACTTATCTACTAACAGATTCATAACCAATGCTAAATCCCATACCCAGGAATGTTTGACATAATACAATCTAGATTTAGGATTGAACACTTTAGAATGCTCAATTCGCCCAAACCTATGCTCTGATACCAACTTATAACACCCCTCCTTCTATTTAAAAATATTATATTAATAAACTCGGAAGCATGAATTTAAAATACATTACCTTAATTTACAATTAGTTTACATAATTGGTACTAAACTTTCAAGTACTTAAACATTACAAAGGTACTCAAAACGGGGTATTATAAAATTCTCAAAACAAGGTTTATTACAAAACCATATCATAGTCTTAAAGCGCAGTCAAACATTCCTTGAATAACTATTCACCTCCTGTACCCACTATTAATCAAAACATATCCTGCAAGAAGTAATTGGAGGGATTAGCACAAAGCTAAGTGAATGAATTTATTACACACGATTCAACTTAGCATAACAATCTGTTTACAGGAAATAATCGTAAACACATTCTTTTTCAATTAGGATCGGTGGCTCTTGGGATATCATAATACCCGGGGATTCCCAAAGAACACTTAACGTCAATCTGTATGGCCAATACAAAATAGACCGATAACTATTGGTCATTAAACTCATACACAGGTCTCAAACACAACAAATGAATCAAAACCTGTGTAATTCACATAATAACCAAAAGTCCAACTACATGTTGACCTCAATAATCTGATACACATAGATTCACATATCACGTAGATTCATAATCAATAACACAGATTAACAATCTTATAATCAATCTACGTATACTTGTTGCAACCAAACAGTTACAACTAAATCGAAGGGTGAGTTCTAAATTCACTCACCGATACCTCTGTCGTCTCCACACTCAGCTTATAGTCACTGAGTCTTTGGGGTATCTGAAATACCACAAAACACACAAGTTAATAACTTGTTATCAATGAATAATACTTATGTAAACGAATACATTGCACAAGTAATTATTTCATTTTCTGAGAGTTTATTGTTTCTGAAATATAATATATATAAATATATATATATATATATATATATATATATATATATATATATATATATATATATATAACATCCAAGTATCACAACCAATTATCTAAACATGGAGAAAGAACATATAAGACACAAACTGATTTGATTCTAACTTTGGTCATAGCCGTTTGGCTATTACTAGCCTTAGTCGATCGGCTGACTAAGCTAGCCGATCTGCTATCATAGCCATTTCCAGACTATATGTTCCAGCCCCAAGTTCTGAGATAATTTTGTTCTAGTCCAGCCAAACTGCTAAAATGACCCGATCGGTTAGGACACTATACCCGATCGGCTCACCTTGTTCACCCGTTCGGCTAAAATGAAAATCCCCCTACTTCACAATTCAAGGCTTAGTTTCTGTGATGTTTTTACACTAAGTTACCCGATAGGCTAATTTTAGCCGTTCGGCTAAGCAACCCATACCCGATCGGCTCAACTTTTATAGCCGATCGGCTATAGTTTAAAACCCAGAAAACCTGTAACCTGCTACTGCATAATTCAGTCCCAACTTTCACTCAAGTTCACATAGGTTCAGGTATATAATCAAGTTTATGCATAATTCTACTATCACTAACATTTACCAACTTTGTAGAACAGTTTTCAAACATCAATTCTATACCAAAATCATTTTGTACCTAATGTTCAATGTAACCCAATTTCATGAATATATATATATATATATATATATATATATATATATATATATATATATAACGAAAAGCTTACTTACAATCTGATGAATACCAAAGTGAAGATGATGATGATATTGAGAAGCAGCTCTTGAATTCAAGGTTACTCAAAGATTGAGGTTTATCAAATTGGCTTTAGGTTTCTTCAAAGTCTTTGCTAATTTAGGTGAAATGAAGAACAAGGGTTTGAAAGAAGGAGTAAATCGACTACTTATAAATCGACCCCAATTATTTGGGTATTTTATACCCGTCCTAAATCTATTGTCTGGAACCTAGAATTCAATTGCGAGAAACTTCTTTTATGGTACTGTCAACTATAGTAAATTAAAACAAGTAACAATTTATTATTCACAATAAGTTCTGAAACTTATTTATCTAAGTTTCACAATTAAATAATAATATCATATAATTTCTAAAACCATTAAATAATCAATTTAAAATTAGAAATTACCAGGCTACTGGAGAGGATGTTACAAAATGAGAATCACTCTAAAGTTAAAAACGTGAGAACTACAAAGAATACATGTTTGTTCACATGTGATTAACTTCAATCATATGTGAACATTGATGTACGTTTAATTGAAAAAGAAAAAAGTCAAAAAAATCATAAATTTACGTCTTAAAACATATTTTAACCGATTTGTTCACATTATCGTTCACATGTGAACATATATTTGTTTTTTTACGTTTTTCGATATAATTTTAATTTTTTTTTTGAATTTTTTCTTTTTCAATTAAACGTACATCAATGTTCACATATGATTGAAGTTAATCACATGTGAACAAATATGTATTATTTGTGATTCTCAAAGTTCTTAACTTTATAATAGTTCTCATTAATATATATATATATATATATATATATATATATATATATATATATATATATTAATTCACATGAACTAAACCTAGCTATCTAATGTTTTTAACAAAACAATCGTTGATTTGGCACAAATATCATTTATATCAATTTTGATTTCTTCATAATTATATATATATATACTGGTTATCTAGATTATAAATGAATTTTGAGCTTTCGCACCACTAATATTTTTTCACTACAATGTTAAGCAAAATTTATGTTTTTAGCAATGCATATACAAATAGAACTGTCTTGTTTGATGTTTAGCTTTTAAATAAGCAAAATTTATCTTTTAGCACGTATATCATTTCATTTCATTATCATTATTATTAACTTTTATATAAAAAGTACTTATGCTATAATATGTTGACACATCATACCTTCACAACAATATGACAAGTGTCTATTTTAGATATATATTAATTTAATCTTAATTACTATTTAAGTTGTATAACATGTATATAAACATTCACTAGTGAGGACATAATGAACACTTTATCTAACCTAAGCTAATATATATATATATCTAATATATTTCTTACTCTTCTTCTTTATATTTAATATTTAATATATATAATTCAAAAGGGCATATGCATCCTTTGTCTTTATCATAGTTGCTTAAAAACTACCATGTAAATATATATTCATTTACAAAGAAAAATTAACTAAATAACAAAATATGTTAATTTTATATTATTTTACCTATTGCTTAGAAATTGTTACATAAAATCAAACCACCTCCAAATAGGATACAGCTTGTGTAAATTTTACCACTTCTATTCTAGCAAAGACCTATGTCATTCACTCAATCGATAACAAACATCTTCTTACAGCTACATTTTGTTGGATATGTATGAGAAAATTGTCCGTTTCATATCTATGTGTTTGTCCAAAAAATCACAATCCGTCCCTTATTTGAAGAAATATCACCAGAGGTCCTTATATTATACGTTTTTCTCACTAGTCATCCTTGGATCGAATGACGTTAATATTACACATTAAATCGTGTCACGTGCCGGGCACATAGAGGGTACTTATATCATTTCCTTTGTTTCCCACCTGCCCCGTAATTACCCAATACCCCTCATCTACAAACACCAAACACATCAATTCATTCATATCTCAAAATCTCAAATCCTTTTCAACGAAGAATCATGGTCCAAACTATATGTGATTGTGGTAGATCCAGTTTGGATCAGTTTACTAACCTACCATCACCATGTAAAGCTACTCCCACCATCATACCACCTCTACTAACGCAACACTCCTACAAACCATCAAAGAAAAATACACAATTTTTCATTCACCATAATTTATTTAGTCTTTAAACACATTCATACATATATAAATTCACATCGAAGAAGAAGCCGACGATTAATTTTCAAAAATGATGAATTAAACCATATATATACACACACAGCTGCCATTTTGTTGATAAACATCGTCGGCATTTTTCTTCTACTAACCTAGAAATCGTCCGTGCATTTATAATGATGGTCTCTGTAGTGGTGATTGCGGTCTGCAAATTGGTGGGTGGATTTATTATTAGTCTATCATACAATTGAAGATGATAGAATCAAAAATTTGTGCGTAGCACAACCTTAAAGAGTCTCTGTGTGAAGCAAAACACGGAACCTTTTAAATAAACAGTCAAGTCTCATGCTTGTATTAATGCGGAAAAGATTTCACGGTTTAAGATAAGCCCAGTTACAGGCCTAAGGTAATCACATTAGTAAGCCCAGTTAGAAATGGCTAAGAGTCTTCAATAGCCCACAACCAAGAACAGAAATGGACTGAAGTGGGCTGTTCTTGAATCTTGATTAGACAACTTTATAATAAAACAAAAGCTCCTGTAATACATATTGAAAACTAGTCATGAAACAAAACCGGGTATTGGGCCTACCCGACCCGTACCCAGAACTCGAACCGGGTTTTTGGTAAAAGGATGAAAATCGGGTATTGACCTACCTGACCCGACTCGAACCGGATTTTTTGGCCCATTTCAACCGGGTTTTATCGGGTTTTCCTACCCGACCCATTTTCAACACGGGACCAACCCGATTTTGAAATCCAAAACCCTAACCCGGGTCCCTACCCGCCGGATAGTGAAAAAACTCGAACTGGGTTGGGTATACCCGGGTATAACCGGGTCAGTTTTAATAACCGTTTTTTTTAACATGCCTATTGAAAACTAAATTTATAACAAATTCAAGGCATCTAATGTTAAATAAATATGTGATATGTATAATGTTTGATTTCCGCACCTGTTGCATGCAGCATCGAATTCAGGATTTATAGTGACCCGTGATATTGGATCTCAATTTTTGTGAACCCTTAACACAAACAAAAAATATAACTAAAAGTGCATTAATTATAAAATGTTTACACTACATATAACGAATGAAACATATAGCAGCTGTTACCACTACCTTCTATATGGTTCTGCCTTTGGTTGCATGTTGTTATAGGTTTGACATTTAAGATGATAAAGATGGTAGGAAAACATGTTATTATTTTGTACAATCGCTTTCTATAGCAACAGCTTAGACAGAGAACTCATGTAATGTGTAAGACTTTTTGATGAGTCAAATTAATTGGTTTGTTTGGTTTTATTTTAATTGGATTTTAGAAACTTATATGGAAAATAAAGTCGTCCATATTTTAGGAGAATCAATTTTAGTAACATAAAACATTCAGACCTTTTGAAGTGTGTACACAACCTTTTGATCCCCAAACAATATATATGTTGCAACCTTTGTTGAATGTTTTAACGTTGTCACATATGTGGATATTGTATCACAACGCAAGCTCGTGTAATTGTGACTAGGAACGTTAAAGCTACCTACGCGTTAGTTGCTACCTTTATTTAAACGACGGATTGATTGATATCTCTAGCTTCACGACCTTGCAAACTTGGTGATCTAAAATATTGAAATGTGTTAATTGTTGTTGTGTTCCTGCTTGTGGATTGATTGTGTTTGTACAACTATTACCGCATTAATAATCTATCTTTATAACTAAGGGATGAAACTCTAAATTATTTGTCAAATATACACTCATGACACATCATACACATATACACATCCTTTGTGTCATCACCACATAAAAATAATTGACGATGTGGATTTTCCTACACCATTATTTTAAATAAGGTAATAAATTTAAAATCTTATTATAACTTATTCAATTTAATAAGCTAATTGATCAAATTAATATTTTATTTAATCATGACATCTATTAATCTATTTTCCCACTCTATTTGTGATTTATAGAATTTTTTTTATTTTCTTTCATCATAACCCATACATAATATGAAAGTTTTTAAACCCAACCCCCCCCCCCCCCCCCCCCCCCCCCCCAATACCCAACTTATTCAATATTATCTTTTTTAATGCTACCCAAAAATATATATATAGAAAGAGAAGCGATTGTACACAATATTTTTTAAACCGTATACCACAAACATATATTCACAATTGTATAGTACAACACCTTGAAACATCCTTATATAAAGTGTATATAACATAAATTTGAATATGATTAAAAAACTTCATATGCCGTTTTAACTTATGATCCATATATTATGACATTGTATATTTCTAATCGTGTATTACACGGGTTAACACTAGTTTAAATATATACATGTACATTGTCTTTTCACCTTTGACATGACTTCACTACAGGATCATGACTATTGACTAGTGATTGTATCATCACAACAAAGAAATTTAGGTGAACATGATGCATAAATATTAAAGACACTAGATTTTATTGAGTCAAGAAGATTAATAGGCCGGCTAGCTTGATTTTAAAATTCACTACATTCTAAAAGAATTATAATGATACGTACTCAATATATCTCTTCCATCTTACGGATTATTATTATTATTATTATTATTTAATTCCCTTTTTTCATTGAACTAACCGAAAGTGTCACTTTACGTGGGAGATGACTGTTTAGTTGGATATTTCAACCTATGAACAATTAAATAGATAAAGGTTCTTCTTTTTGAATAAAAAGTTATAGGTCACATTCCATTTTTTTAGAACGGTAATAACTCACTCTGAACATGAATATTTACATTTTTATTTATTTATGAATACATACAATTGTCCACCTTTAAACTTGAACTTTCAAATTGGTTAAAGGACCACATTCAAACCGCTAGGCGAATGACCATTTGGTCTACACTCCATATCTTTAATCTCTTTAAATAAGGTTAACTAACCAAATTGGTTGAGACTGATTAATTACTTTACTTAGTATTCATAAGCTTAAGGTCCTCTTGTAATTGAATCGTAAGTATGTGTATATTGTTCAACTAGTGACATTTCACTTTTCCAATAACGAATTTATAGATCTTTGTAACGAAAGTACTCCACTTGCTGTAAAGTACAACTAACGTTTTCCTTTTCCGCTTACATTATCTTGATGAGGATGTTTATGATTGGATTAGAGGATCCTGAAGAGATATGGAGTATTAATTAAGTGATTATGAGAAGCAAATACCAAAAAAGTAGTATAAAAAGAAGGGTGGTGAAAGTGAAAAGAAGAGATCTTGAAGGGTGTTAAAGTCAAGATTCTCAAACCAGGAAATCAAGATTTGTGTTTAGCCTTATAGCTTTAGGAAGGGGACCTTCAATTCTTTGGAGAAGAATTGAAGATTGTTTTTCTTTATATTATACAACAAACACAAAATTCTTCCCATATCTATCATGCCCAATAATGCTTGTTCCCTTGCCCTTTTTAGGTTTCCACCTCACATCTCCAAACATTCTTTTCACATACAGATAAAATATTTAATTCAATTTTGTTTCTTCAATGAGTACAATTATTTAATATCATGTTCTAAGCATGAAATATTACAAATATATTGTTCTTAGATGATGAAACTACTATACAAAAAGCTTTTCTTACTTTTTTGAAATTTTACAAAGTTTCTCCTTGAAGTTTACTATAAATAACTCAATGGATTACATACTTAAAAGATAAGTAAATGATGACATAAGAACAAGTTGAAAAAGACAATTAAGGGTGATGACAAAAAAATCTTCAAAATATACACCTAATCTTGATTGTTATCATGTCTCTCCTTTTGTGTATTTGTGTGTATGTATGTAACAAAGCCAAGACATCATAAAATTTAAGATTAGGTTAATATCTAGAATGATTTGTTTTTTCAATATAGTAGTATAGCATGTGCTAGCTAGTTTAGAATATTGTATGGAATGACCAAGATTTTGATTTTTGTTTTGCAATATGGCTTTAAAATAGTATATAGGTGATCAAACGAAATCTTTCTAACTTTAGAAGTTTTCGCTTTTCAGCAGCAATTGGAGTGAGAATTTTTGAAATATTAATATTGTAATTTGCGCTAATTCGAGCACCCACATAAGCACAATTCGCTTTAATATATCAATTGTCAGAGGCGGAGACAGGGTGGGAGCAGCGTAGGCAGCCGCCCCCTCTAGAATTTTAAAATTACGTAAAAAGGAAAAAAAAAATAAGTATTAATGAGATTTTAAAATTTTCGCCCCCACTGAACTACAAAAGAAATACGAAAAAATTTATTTCACCTCCACTAAACTACAAAATAAAAAAAGAAGTTTTTTTCACTCCAATACTAATATTCCTTGCTCCGCCCCTGATTATAGCGAATAATTCACTTTATAATGACTAGATTTGCTCTAAGTAATATTGTAATTTGTGCTAATTCGAGCACCGTATAAGCACAATTCGCTCTAATATATCAATTATAGTGAATAATTCGCTTCATAATGACTAAATTTGATGTAAGTAATATGGAAATGGCCTATTCGCTCTAATTAATCAGCAATAATTCGCTCTAATTCTCTAAATCGGCTTCAACTCATAAACAATTGCTCAATTCATTCTATTTTATACCAATTTCCTACTAAAGTGCTTTTAAAGAACCAGATCTTTGAGGAATTTTCATATTTTTCAACTCATTCTATTTTACTCAAATCTCTCACCATAATGGAAGAAATCTTTCATTTTGGTACAAAGTGATAATTCACATAAGTTCGTAGGAACCATTATCGATTCGAATATAATGTTGATTATCATTATGCTTACAATATACTAGTATTACTTATTACATCTCAATGAAATGATGACGTACTATATATACCATCCATTTTTGGGCCTAGCTAAAAGTGTTTAGATGCATGCAAACATGTCATTTAAGTTCTAGAGAATAGATCGACTTATTACTGGTTTCTAATTCGTTATTTAAGGAACAGTTTACTGTTACATACATATAGATAGAAGCATCTAGATATGGTGGAGTACTGGGTGGTGTAGTGGTGGATGTGTGATGATAATGAAAAGGAGATCGAGGCAAATGAAAGAGGTGTAGCAGAAGATGTATACCTAAAACCCCTACAAACTTAATTGTTTTTGGACCACTTTTTACTTATCACTTTTCCCAATGTAAGGTACGTGCTTGCTTGCGACCACCATCCATCCATCACCTCCGTTACCTTCACTTGCCGGAATATTCCATCTCTACCGTTCATTATTTCACTTGTTACATCCATCATTAGCTACTCATCACCCACCCACCGACCCTTTCATACATATTTAACCAAGAGATAAAGATGCATGATTCAAACTTCAAATGATTAGTTTGTGTTAGTTAATCAATTAGTTTAATTATCCGAAGATATTTTTTTGATTATAATATGTATCAATGTATATGTATGCATGCATACGTGTAAGTATAGATGTATGTATGTTAGGTATTTGCTTGATCGAGTCTTAATTTGAGATGTTTTTCCTACTTGCCTCTTTGGGTATCATGGAGCTAGCTAGGACTAAAATGACTTAAATTTTAATATTGGAATAGGGTTAAGTTAACTGAAATTCTTGCCCCGTTAAAACTTGAAAAGCCTACATTAGTAAAAGTCAATACGTACTCATAGATATTAAGTTTATTAAACTAAAGTATTGTTAAAATATAAATCAAATCTATTCTATAACTAACAACACATATAATACGAAGTATATATTACATATGTACAAATTAAAGTAAATCATCATCATCTTTTTTTAATTAGCGGACTGTCTTTTATCTTTTTTCCTCTTGATATATACTTCATAGCTATATTTGTTCTTAAAAATGCAATTGCAACGAAGTTTAACGCAAACTCACAAAGTGCAAAATGATTTCAAGGTCAAAGGTGACGAAGCATAATGGGTAGTTTGTTGAACCTTAATTATTATAATAAACTATTGTATGCAATTGTTATCGAGAGATGCTAGAATTAGATAATAATAATATAATTGATTCTAATATAGAAAAACGAAAAAGAGAAAGAATTAAATAATATTTAGAGGTTGGACCATGTAATGTTTCTTTTACATATATAAAGAATTTGGATCGAAGACTGAATTATTCAAGTTTTCGATTGCATGTATAGACTGGCTTATTTATTACTCTCCATGTCCTAAATTAAATGTCATGAATCAAATTTAAAAGTCTTTCTTTTTCAACTTTGACTTTAAATACTTTTGTTTGTGTTATATATTACTTTATAAAAATTAGACCAATGAAAATACATTTAAAAATCAATTCATTCATATATTTTACATCAAGTATTATAAAAAACAATAAAATAATTTAAGGTCAAAATTGAAAAAGAAAGACTCAAAAAGTCAAACCATATTAGTTAAGTTGGGACAGAAGGAGTACTATTTTAATTTTAATGATTCGATTTGGAATACAATATAATAATCAATAAATAAGATGAAGGTTATCTATTAATTACGGAGTATTGTTGAATCTACAAGAAATTATCTTTAATCATGAGCTTATGCGATTTTCTATAAATTTTTATTTGTTAATTAATTAAATATTATAATATATATGACTTTGTTAATTAAAGATTACTTCATACGTCTCAACTCTCAAATTAGATGTCTACTTCTAAGATGTACACAGATTTAAAAATGTACGATGACTATAATTTTTAGAGAGCGAATATTAAGTTCTCACCTAAAACTATCATAAACATATATATGAACATCTAAATCATTTATCAACGTAAGTTATTACAATTACAGTTTTGCTAATGTGTGCCTCTGTGATATACGTTAAGGAGCATTTAATAAACCTGTAATTTTCTTAAATATCAGAATTTACATTTAATACTCATTAATTCAATCTAATAATTACCCTTTTTATGCATATATTAATTACAAATTCTGATATATAAGAAAATTACGAGTTCTTTAATTGCACCTTAACGTGTGCTACCAATTATTCTTAGTTTATTTGCTAGATTAAAAGGGGTGATTTTGAGGGTACCCTGGTTTTCGTATGTTTAGATAACATATATAAGTTATGTAATACGGAGTAGGACAGTAGGAGTTTCATGTTACATTAAATTTAGAAAAACATAGTAACTTTTTTTATTTTTTATATATATACAAAGTTAAACCGGTCACAGCTCCCAACTTAAACCGTTTTATAAAAAAAATAATTGCACAAAATACAAGTAGTTTTCAACAACAAAGCCTCCTTAAAATTCCCAATTTTCTGTCTCATGCTAGTCACAGCTTTATTAGGTATTGTGTTTTACTACTAGCTTTGAGCACAAAACAGCTTTTTCCTGTGCAAATTTGACGCCATTTTTAAAGTTTTCTTTATCATTTACAGAGCAAATATAAGCTTCAAATAGCATAATATCAGCATCATCATCCATCTAGTACTCCAGTTACTTGCAGTTTAACAACAACAAGACATTAACTAACCATATCTGTTCCTTCATTCATTTCTGGGAATAAAACAACATTTCAGCTTTCCCTTTTTAAATCATCTCCCCAAACCCCAAATTTCATTGCTTTTTACACAAAATTACTTTCCCAAAGCACTTATTACAGGTGTTTTTGTTTTTCCTTTCCTTCCGGGCTTTATAATATCTGAAAGACTTGAAGAAAAACACCTCTGTTTTTTCCTTTTTTTTTCGTGTGCAAAATTTGTTAGTTCTTGATCTTTTGGTTTAGAATGGGTACATACCATAAAGATTCAGTTTTTAGTAATATACTCAAGAATCTTTGTTGCTCTTATGGATGGTCTTATGGTGCTTTTTGGAGCTATGGCCACCCAAATTCCATGTATGATTTCTCATCTCTCACACCTATAGATACAAACTTGTATGCATACACTCTGGTTTTTCAGTTACTTTGGATCTATTGACTTTTTTTATGTCTGTTGGAGTTTAAGTTTTTAAATAAGAATAGAAATGGGAATCAAGAAAATGACAAAGATTGTATCCTTTTAAGTAGTTTTGATTGGCAGTGAGATCTTAGCAACATTGTCACTTAAATGAATAGATTCCACCAAGAAAATATTCCTTGAATTTATTTATTGTGTTAATAATTAGTTTTATTAATAGGTTTGATTATATCATTTATGACCTTTAACTTCAATAGAGTATGCATTAAGCCTCATTTCACTCAAATGCTTCAACAATTTGCTATTTGTGTATACATTTTACAGTACATTTTATAGAAGGGTTTATTTTATCTGATTCTTGAAACCTTGACATATTGTTTGCTTCATAGGTTATTAACCCTGCAAGATGCCTACTTTGAGGATAAGTTCGGATCTTTAATCGATAATTTGCTCTTACAAGTACCTCTAGGAGGAGGGTATGCTCATATTCCCTAAATTCTGTACTATAACTGCTATTGTTTTATAATTTTTGATTAAAGGTTTCTGATGTTGATGATGATAAATTGTTCATATCTTGGATTTTTTTTAAGGATAATTGGACAAGCTGCTTATACTAACAAACACATCTGGATGACCACAGAAGATCATTACAGAGAAAATAATTTATCGGGATCGATCTGGGATATGTTTCCGGTATGTATTAAGTCTCCTTTCTTGCTCTCTGTCTTCGGGTTGTTATAAAAGTTCTCGTCTTTCCTTGAAAAATCAAACTTTTGACTGAGAAAATGAATGCTTTCTTTTGGTATGTTTAATTAAGGGCTAAAATTACTTAATTTTCAGGATAATTATGAGCTTCATCACGGATTCTCTTCGGGCATGAAGGTAGTTATTCACATGAGGCTTATACTTCTTGCATTATAGTTTGTACATCGGTCTCATTGTCACTTTCATTTTGGCAGACGATTGCAGTAATCCCAGTGGAGGCACAAGGAGTGGTACAACTTGGGTCCAGTGAAAAGGTTAGTCCTATGATCATTGATCACTCAAGAGACCTTTATATTACTTCCACATGTTTATAATTCTCTATTGTTGTTTTATGAGTCAGATTCTGGAGAATATGGAATTTGTAAATCAAACAAAAAGAATGTTTGTAGATGGTGGAGGATCTGAAATTGGTTTGCCTTCGTTGAATGGACAAACTTTTCGACAGGATGAGGCATTTTCTTCCTTGATATCATCCGAAGGATCTTGTTTTACGGGTGGTGACGGGAACTTAGTGGGACCGAATTGTTCTTCAGCTCCTTTTGATGAACTCTCAAATTTCGGTATCCCTAATGAGTTCTTCCAAACTGGAGATATTGATCTTTCCCAGTGGTTCCCTCCCTTGAATCCCATGAATTATAATGAAAACTGTGAGTCTTTGACTATTTCTGGTACTGATGTTGACTTGTTGGGAAACAATGGTGATTTGGGAGACATATTAGCACCAATTATAGATGGCAATCAAAGTCAGTCGGGTCTCCATTCTTACAGTCACGTTGACGGTACTGCCCTAGGTCCAAAAGAAAGACTGTTCTCGAAGCTTGGGATTGAGGAGCTTTTGGAGGGTATTTCTGGTATATCAAATACTGCTTCGAGTTCATGCATAGATGGTCAACTTTTAGCAAAAAGAAGAAAAATAGGAAATTCTACATGGGAACAGACCATGCCTAAGTCGCAGCCAGGTTTACGAATTGTTGATGGTTATAACATGAGTGGTTCGAGTATGGTTCTAAAAGCTAAGAAGCAAGTCGAACCACCAAAGCCTACCAAGAAAAAAGCTAAACCAGGGACTCGACCCAGACCCAAAGACCGCCAGCAAATTTTGGACCGAATGGCTGAGTTGAGGCAACTGATTCCCAATGGTGAGAAGGTAAGTCCTCACATTATAATACCACTCTTGTTTGTCAAAGAGTTGAGTTAGGATCCCTAATTAACTAATTTGACCTGAAAAGTCAAATTACACTATAACGATATTCCTAATTGTGTTTTGGGGTTAACAGATGAGCATTGATTGTTTGTTGGATCGGACCATAAAACACATGATTTTCTTGGAGGGTGTAACAAAACAAGCTGACAAAATAAAAAAAGCTGAAGAACGAAAGGTGAGAAAAGTCTGCGTTCTTTAGTTACATAATTTTCTTGAACAGTAAACATTCGAGATAATTGCTTTAACATGACCTGCATACCTGATCAGCATAACGATGTGGTTTCCAATCACCCGAGCACCAATGGCGTGACATGGGCTTGTGAATTGGGAAACCAGAAATTGGTTTGTCCACTAATAGTCGAGGACCTTGGTGCCCCTGGTCAAATGCTTATAGAGGTAAAAAACAATTACATGTATGGATTATTGGTCATTTTTACTCACAAATCTTATTAAGATTAAACTTTACTTGTGTTGCAGATGCTTTGTGAGGAAAATGGCTTCTTTCTTGAGATTATGAACATAATTCGGCGTTTTGGGTTGATAATCTTGAAGGGAGTTATGGAAACTCGCAGGGACAAAATTTGGGCACACTTCATAGTTGAACCCGAGGTAAAGCATTCTTTACATGAATCACGATACCCGTGGTATTAAAATAAAAGGAAATGAAAAGGGGTTGTCTTTCCTGTTTAATTTGCAATACTATTTTGGCAGGTTAACAAGCAGATAACAAGGCACGAAATTTTTTCGGAGCTCGTTCAGTTTTTACAAACAATGACACCCGAAGTTGATAAAATATGCATGAAATCTGGGAACCCTCTGCTTGATGACTTTAATCTATACGGGATTCAAAATCTTGTGAACATGGCAGATATGCAGTATTGTGTAAACTTGTAACTGAGGGTTCATAATGATTTGGGCATTGATCTAATGAACACAATAAAGCTTAGATTTTAGTGTTTAGCTAATCTTATTAATTTTGTCTTGCTTACAAGCTTATTTATAGGACGATTCGATGAGCTCAAAATAGGCTCCAAATTCTAAGCTTATTCAAACACTTCGTAAGCAATAAGCTATAAGAAATAAGCTTTCAAAATAAGCCTACTCAAACACCTTGTAACATATAACGAGAACAATCGGTTAAAAACATCAATGTTCTTATTTACTTTAATTTTAACGCTCGTACTTGATATGATCTTGGGTTCTGATAACCGTAAAACAAACGAGAGGCCTTTACATACGTTTTAGTATAAACTAACTGAAAACAACGAAATATTGAATTCTCAACGTAACGTTGTGTGAAGTGTACGTAATATGGGTAAAGCCGGTTATGTTTGTTTACTTAATTTTATCATTAATAACAAAAATTGCAGGTCCAAAGCCTAAAATGTGTTCCGACCACCACTAAATATAGCTCAAAACAGTGAAGTTTGCATCTTCTATGCTAAATTAGTTTTCAGATGACGATAACTTATATATTAGTTGTATAAAATGAAAATTTATAACCATCACAAGATACAACTTTTATGTACTAAGTTTTCTCTAATTCGCATTTCATGCAATAAAGAAAAAAAATACATTACATTTATTTAAAAAAGAATTGTATTAATTTATATTACTGGTTTAATACAGTATAAGTATATATTTAGTAGTGTCAACGAAATATATACTACTATAATATGTACTTTTAATTACATAAAAGAAGTTTATTTATATAAATAAATAAAAACAACAGTAACTACTTGGATTTTGTCATCTAATAGGAATAACTTTTCCTATTCCAAATTCCAAATGTTAGTAATTAAACTGAAAAACATGTTAAACTGCTACAGTAAAATACACATTCATCATATTCTAATTAAAACAAGATTACCAAAATACCCTTGACTTTATCAACCATCGTAGCTCTTTCGATAAGATCATAACTCATTAAACCGAAAAATCTCCAGAAAACCAAGAGATTTATCAATTCTTCATATCACATCTCATTTTCCAAACCCTAGTTTCATCGATTTCCCCAAATTCATACACTACTTGAAGCGAAATGAGTGACGTTGCCGATAAATTGTCTTATTTTCAAGCAATTACAGGTTTAGAAGACGTCGATTTATGTAGGGAAATCCTCAACGCTCATGGCTGGGATCTTGAATTAGCAATTTCAAGTTTCACTTCCAATTCAAATTCCGGCGACAATGTTCCGGCCGCTACTTCATCCGTCACTGCTGCCGATTACGCCGCCGAAGAGGATGCAATTGAACGATTTGAACAGATGAGACTAGTCAACGACGGCGGCGCAGGTGCACCAGGTTTAGCATGGAAGATCATTACACTTCCGATTTCTATAATTTCAGGTAGCCTAGGGTTAGTTTCAAGTGCAATTGGATTAGGTTTTTGGATTGCTGGTGGTGTGTTGTCCTATTCGTTAGGTGTGATTGGATTAACTAGTTCTTCTGGAGGACGGAGCGTTGAATCATCGAGTTTAAACTCGCCAACGGATGAAGCGATTCGATTTGTGTCGATGTTTGAGAGGGAGTATGGTGATGTGCATCCGAATTTTGCTGGTGAAAGTTTTATGGACGCGTTACAGCGGTCGAGACGTGAGTTTAAGTTGATGTTTGTGTATTTGCATTCACCCGATCATCCTGATACGCCATTGTTTTGTGAAGAGAGTTTGTGTTCGGAGGTTTTGTCAGCGTTTGTGACTGAGAATTTTGTTGCTTGGGGTGGGAGTATAAGAGATAGTGAAGGGTTCAAGATGAGTAATAGTTTGAAGGCTTCTAGGTTTCCTTTTTGTGCTGTGGTTATGGCTGCTACCAATCAGAGGATCGCTTTGCTTCAGCAGGTGTGTAGTATCTAGACTGTATGGTTTTAATATGAACTAAAATTCTGTTGTTACTATGAATATATACAGTTTGAGATTGACATTGTTTGAACACAAAAGATAATAAGTGCCAGCCCATAAGTGAATATAAACTTTAGTTTGATAAATGACGTATATGCGTGTCTAATTGTCTACTACTACAATACAATGTAGGGTAGTGTATATGGTTACGTCCGTTTGTTAAGTTTGCAACATGGTGGATGAAGTGATTACTGAGTTGGAGATTATAAATGAAGAGTAACTTGTTTTTCGGATTAACAGGATCAAACGTAAAAGTTTTGAGCTTGAGTTTATGAATTATATTATACTTGTAAGTTATTTCCCTGCTTATTAAATATTTTTGCTTTAAAATTACTTATTTGCAGTATGCTTTGGTTGCACTTGTACATCATTTGCAACTTTGCAAGGACTTATACGTGACAGTTAGGGAGTGTATGTCTAATACGAACAACTGGTGCACATTAAGGAGTTTTAGCATATATTCATATGATTTACAAATTCAATAAAAAACCGAAATCTGCCATTTTTTTGGTACCTTTATCATCTCATGAATCTACAGACTTGGGTATCCTTATAGAGAAGTAAGAATGCATTTTGTCATGGAGTATGCTTATTCTGTGCTTCTGCAAGAGTGCAAGTTTCGTGGCTCATGATGCTATCAAGTATCAACATGTAACATCATATATGATAAACAGCAGTTTTAAAAGAAGGCCAATACAAGAGGCAACATTATAGGATTAATTGAGTGGAATCCTCAACTTACGACCCCACTTATGTGAAGCCAGAACTTTTACTTGAAAAGTGAGTGTTTTGGACTTTGAAGTTCTATACTTTAGTCATGTTCTTCAGAATAAACGGTTACCTAATTTATTAAATGGTTTTTACCGTATAGACATTTACATGTGCAATTGAGTCTTAGAGGATTGCCCTCAACGAAACCTCAAATAGGTTGGGTTTAAGGATTGTTTTGCTTTATATATTAATGAGAAGCCGTGACTGAATTTTACATGTGGTTCTAATTTTATAGGTCTAATTATGATCCTCAGTTTCAGAGTTCATGGTTAGTTACCACTATTAAACTCACCAAAGTTTCTATTAAATTCACCACTTTTTTTTTGGTAGTAATAGCAAGTGATACACCTTCTCTCTTTCCATCATAACACTCCTTAAAAAGGAGGAAATGGTGGGTTTGATACTTTGTTGTTATATATGCATGGTTGCCATCACTTAGTTTAATAAATGCACAGATCAGCTGGTTTGAATTATTAAGTGTTTTTCTACGTTGAAAACTCTTTCAAGGACATGGTAACATCTTATTTTTGATTATGTGAATATATATCGTAGACTGGTTGATAAGGAACCAACATTGTTGCTCTTAAGGGACTTGCCTGCACGGTGCTGCCTTCTCAAAGCTTGCAAGTTATCTTATCCCCCCATTAAGATGTTTTCCTCTTTTGTCTATTTAACATATATGATGCTAACTTTAATCTGAACTTTTTATTTTTGTTACATCGTGAATGATAAATTTTATATATGTACAGACTACACAATTTGATCCCTTGCATCTTTCTATATAAAGATGATGTACTAAAGTATGAAGTCAAGTAATGTATCATCTCTCTATAATTCTATATAACCTATATTTTGCTTCAACAACGTGTACAGTTGTTTCTGATCTTTCTCTTAAACAAGATGCCATTCATCATAACTAATGTTGATTTTGTGTTACTATATTTATATGTATTCTGATGTAGGTTGAAGGACCTAAATCGCCCGAAGAAATGCTCACAGTATTGCAGAGAGTTCTAGAAGAAAGCTCGCCAGTCCTTGTTGCTGCTAGACTCGAGGCTGAAGAACGTGTTAACAACATCCGTTTGAGGGAGGAACAAGATGCTGCATATCAAGCGGCTCTTCAAGCTGATCAAGTATGTTTAAATCTAGCAGTTTTATTATTTACTTGTCTCAACATATATCAAGTTATCAACTGTATAATTGTATATCTTAGTTGTCATTAAATTTTTTTTTCATCATGGCAAATTAGGCCAGGGAACGCCAGAGGCAAGAAGAAGAAGAAAGACTAGCAAGGGAAGCTGCTGAAGCTGAGAGAAAGCAAAAAGAAGAAGTGGAAGCCCGTGAAAGAGCAGCCCGTGAAGCTGCAGAGAGAGAAGCTGCAATGGCTAAGTTGCGGGAGGAGAAAGCTTTGTCTTTGGGCCCTGAACCTGAAAAAGGGCCTGACGTTAGTCAGGTACTTATATCGTCTCTTTTTACCTCCGATTTTTCATGTTAGTACTCAATGTGTTTGCGTTCTCTTAAATTCTCACGAAGGTTTGTCTACGACCTTATGGAAATATGCATTCAAATTGATGTTTTGTGGTTGGATGACTTAGGTATTGGTGAGATTACCTAATGGAGAGCGCAAGGGCAGGAGGTTTTATTGTAATGCGACAGTACAGTCCCTGTACGACTTTGTTGATTCTTCAAGTGACTTAGAAATTGGAAATTACACTCTTGCCACCAACTTCCCTCGCGTTCTCTATGGTCCTGATAAACTATCTTCTACACTTAAAGAAGCTGGTCTACATCCTCAAGTCAGTCTTTTTGTGGAATTAAATTCTTGAAACTTACTTTTGCTTAAGTAGGGATTTGGTTAAATCTGTTTAATACGGTTCGTGGACAAGTTATAGATTTCTTTTTTTTTTCCGTTTTCTATAGTCTTCCATTTGATGAATGAAACCATCTCTGTTTCCCTTATGATGCACTCATTAAGTATTTGTTGTTGCTAATATGTTATATGGATTAACTTTCCCTTGAATCATATTTCAAGTAATTGAAACGAAGCATACCTTCTATACAAATTGATGAGATTCCCTTTTAAGTCAAACTTGTTGATGCTATACTTAATGCTGTTACTATATGTAACACGGTCTATGCTCAATTGAAACAGTTATAACTTTAACGATTTACAAAAATGTTTGCAGCTTATCATTGTATGCTTTAGTCCTTAAACTTTCACACTTTTAGCGGTTTAACCCTTCAACTTTGTGTTCCCGCATGTTATAATCGAAACTTACAAATGAAATGGAAATTTTTTAAAAGGGGACTGTCCTTTATTCGAAATTACTTTAGGGAAAGAAGAAAGTAAGATAACTCCTCTACTGGCACCTTCACAACATCCTTACGACAGCCCAAGTCCTTATTCTCCCTCTTTAAGAAGGATCTGGGAATAGCCGTTGCAATCTGTTGCACATATTCTCCTATTGTTCTATCTTTTTGGGCTCTATTCGTTGGATGAACCATATTCGCTTGGCTACTCCTCCCTTGATACGCTTTATCAACGCTCCAAAGACCAGTTTTACAATAAAGTGCAAAATCTTCACAATTATTGTTCATTAAATCATACTTGCCATACCCATTGTCATGCAAATAAGTAGTCCTACGTATCACATCTTCTGGCGGATCAGATTCAGCCATAGTGCATGTTCCACCAACAGTTTTCGCAAAAAGAAACTCCCGACTTGCTTGGTATTTGAATCGGTATAGCGACCCTTCTTTTATGAAACAATCAACGCAACATAGCTTTACTCCGCTTCCAGCTACTTTTTCCAGCCCACAATACGATGTTGGGCAAGGAGCCTTTTGCTTATTTGGACCACTAGCCGATAAAATTCTAAAAGGCGCTAAAAAGCCTGAACCCTCCGCACCTTCCCTTTTCAAGTTCACAAAATGAATAATTTTGCCTTCGCCTATGAAGATACCTGTATAGGCTCCTTACAAATTAGTAATTAGCTATTGAATAAAATGCATTAAACAAAAAGTCAATAGTTGATCAGGGACCTAACCATGGTGACTGTATAACTGTTTCCGCCAAGTGTATATATGGTCTCCTTCCTTGAGCTCAGATCTTTCGATTTTTTGCGAATATATGTCCATACGTGTTTATTAAAATGCTCTGATCTTGTGATATATATACACACACACTATACGTATACATATGATTTTACTTATGGAGGAAAAGGAAATGAAAGTGCCCTTAATAATTTTTAAACTCTCGTTTGTACGTAGTATGAATTATTCGTAGTTTAATTATTAGTGTTGTCCAAGAGGTGTATAGACAGAGTCAAATATCCAAACTTCAACCTAGGGGAGAGCTTGGTACCGAACCGGTACCGACCGGTTAGTACCCGTTTTTTTCCCAAATCAAAAACTGAATACCGTACCATTTGTACCGGTTGGTACCGGTCCGGTGCGATTCTGATTCGGTTTAGGTATTTTGGTGTGTATGGTACCAACCGGTACCGACCGGTTGGTACCGGTTTTTTGTTGGCCCCAAATCAAAAACCGAATACCGTACCATTTGTAACGGTCGTTACCGGTTCGATTTCGGTATTTCAGTTTTTTTCTCATCCCTGCTTCAACCTATGAAAGCTCATATAATGGGTCAAAACTAGATAACAAGAAAGCTGTTGAGATTGATTTTATTAATTTTTCGTGTTATAGTGTCAATGATCAACTACGTAAAAATTTCTTGAAATATTTTTCTTTTTTTTTCTTTTTCTTTCTACGTTGACTCCTTCAATTCCGAGATGCTGAATATATCAGTAAAAAACTAAAATTTCCGACAATTTGTGGGGTTACTAATTACTATATTATATACTGTACTATAAATATCCTAGTTTTAGTTATTGGACAAAATTTAAGAATATAATTGATTAATTGAGATTTTGATGATGTCATCATCCGCTTCCTATATATAATTTAAGATTTAATCAAATTGTATGTGTTTTTTTAATCTGTATTGACACTATCTTTTCTATTGTAGATCATGAATTAATAATTTGTTGTTGTATGCAGAATTAATAACAAGAAAATTAAAAGTATTCTATAAAAGTTTGAACTCTTGGTGTACGGACTCGATCCAAATTTGGACGTGAAAAAAATGACTTATAATGAATAATGACTGCATATTGATGTATGATCGAGACTGGGATCAAGTTTTGATCATGTTTATAAAAGGTCAGGTAAAAGACTCTATGTTTTTTTTTGGGTTACTTTAATCAGTCTAAAGTAGTTATGCCGATGTTTTTTGGTTACTTTTAATCAGTTTTAAGTAGCCATATTACCCCTCAAACTATAGATTTGGAGCTCAAGTTTAATGTATAAATTATAATCTTTGGTTGTACCTTTTGGTTGAACTCTAACTATGTTAATTAGAAAAATTTAATAAGTTGATGATTCAACTTTGTTACTTAAAACTATTAAAAAGTAAGCGTTTAGTTAAATCTCTTTGTTAATTCTTTTTTGGAAACGGCAAATAACACCTGCGGGCCAGTAATGGAGTATCATCGTGCATTAGTATTTGATTTTGGAAGGACGTGCATTGCACAGGTCAAAATCTAGTATTACATATACATCGTTAAATTACGTAGACCACGCGCCTGAGTAAAATACTAGTTCGATTATAAAAAGGCAGAAATCGTAACTAACATGATAGTTACGATACTGGAAAGCAACGTATAAGTTATAACATCTTGGACTGGTCAAAGCCCGTTACCGTCATATGTATAAAAAATAATTGTGGTTGACTTGAGTCAACTCATGATAATTGGGACTTTTTCTACTAATTAAGAAAGCTATGTAATTTCTTGACATAGCTATATCGTATAAGAAAATGAAACTTTTAAATTAATAACAAATAATTTTGATACGACTTAGAATAAAAACAGAAATAGCTGCAAACACATTACATGGAACACGTACATCTTGAATTGAAAACACACATAATCGAAACACTGAGGGTCGATCTTGGTTGTAAATTTACCCATAGTTACAGTTACTTTAGAGAGCTACAAAAAGAAGCTAACTCTGTAACGTCAACCTTAACGACATCATGACGATTACCCAAGTCATTATCCATCCTCTTTGAACAATATTTTGGAAAAGCATTTGAAATCTTCTTCAAAAGCTTTCCACCTTGATACTCATGTTCATCGTCATCTCCTTTTCGAACCATAATTGCTTGGCTGCTCCTCCCTTGGTTATTTATATCAGTGCTCCATAAACCAGTCTTACAGTAAAGGGCGAAATCTTCACAATTATTATTCAATAAATGGTACTCTCTATACCCATTTTCAAACAGATAAGTAGCTCTACGGATCACTTGTTCTGAAGGATCTGATATTGCAGTTGTGCATGTTCCTCCTCTAAGTTTTGAAAGAAGGAACTCGGGAGTTGCTTGGTATTTGAATCGGTATAATGAGCCTTTTTTAGTGAAGCAATCTATGCAACTCATTTGTACTCCACTTCCGGCTACCTTCTCCAATCCACAGTATGACACTGTACAGGAGGTACTTTTAATACTACTTGTAGCACTCGATGAGAAGCTAAATATAGGTAAAACGCTAGAACTCTCACCCACCGAATTAGTGCTTACAAAATGAATGATCATGCCTTCCTGGACGACAATACCTGTACTTACGTACATGTTAATTTCCTATGTATAAATTCAAAAAATCATAGCAACTTCCGCAATCAAAAGTGTGTGTAATCAATAGATCTTTGCACTTATGATTGCGTAAAAATTTCTTTTTGTTACACACTTATAAATAAGCCTAATGTAATACGCACACGATTTCTATGCTTTTGGAAGTTCTGACATTATTCTTAATTTGAACTGGGTATAAAATGTGTGTGGAAATATTTGTTAAAAAGATTTAGTGTTTACAAATTTAACAAACTTGGGTCTGATGTCTATTGTGTGTACTCTATTTACGTTTAATATTCTTAATGCATCTAACTTTCAAAAATTGTCTTTTAATGTATGTTGATGATGTGTCGCTCGTTCAAGGTGCCACATGACATCCGAAGAGTTTGAGATATCATCAAAACGTTACCAAAATACATTAGAAACACTTTTTGAAAGTTTGATACATTAAAAATAACAAACCCAAATTGGATACACTCAATAGACATCATGTACAAGTTATATACATTCCCAGACACTAACCGCTTGTTAAAATTAATGGTGGTAAATTTTGGCGGGGAGAAACTGGTCTTATAATTAAATCATAGGGTTATTGTCTGAGAATGCATCTAACTTGTATCCGATTACTATTGTGTGTATACTACTTACATTTGTTATTTTTAATGCTTTCAACTTTCAGGAAATGGTGTTTTAATATATTTGGGTGATGTATTGCTCGTTTAAGGTGACACGTGACATCCAGAAAGTTTGACAGATCATCAAAACGTCATCAAAATACACTAAAACACACTTTTTGAATGTTTAATGAATTAACAATATCTAACGTAAACTGGGTACACACAATAGACATAGAGTTCGAGTTAGATGTATTACCAAACACTAAATCCTTGAATCATTTAGTTGTACATGTTTTACAACGAGCTGTTTTTACCCGTGCGTTGCGGCGAAATAAAAATACTTATATTAGTTTATGAAATAATTAGATATATATGCAACTTAAAAGTCAAGACGGTTATGTATGTAGTCAAATATGGATATTTGAATGGTTGAAATTGCTACGTATAAAGGTAAAGTTTATATTCATTCGTCATTTATTTTATATGACAAAATATTAAAAGTACCTATAATGTTTATAGTCATCTTTGCTTTAAAATTAGTTGTATACAGTTTTTATTTATTAATTACAAAATTACTTTTAATTTTTTCAAGATTTATATAAGTAGTTCATACCATATCTTCCCGCTCCAAATATTTTATCACCTTCAAAATTAACCATTTTTTGTGTTCTTATCATATCATACAACACCAAATATTTGACAATCGTAATAAAAAAGAAATCACTCTTTAAAGCTAAAATTTAAAACTAACTTTATATATATTGAGTGGTTCAAATTAAAATGGATCGTTAATCTCGACCGATACTAAAAAATAAACCTTTTAAAAAAGACATTTTGAAAATAATAAGAATTTTTATTGAACTGATAAAATATATTAACCATTTAAAGAATACATTTTTATAACAATATGTAACTTTGTAAACAAAAAAATTACCATGTTACTATTCATTGAATATATATTTTTTAACATGTAGGAGGTTGTGGTTCTTGTTAACATAATAAGGTAATTTCTTCATATAAAACTAAAAATGTTCAAGAATTTTGTACTTCATATCGTGTATCTTACGATCCAATTATCAATACCCATTATTAGCACTTTCTCATATATGATAAATATATATCATAATCATGTATGTTAGTGATCTTCAAATTGAACATGATAAATACCAAGTTATAAAGAGTATTTAATTTATCTTTTCTTTTAGGTAATTTGTCAACATTAGAAATATTGTTTAGTATATCTAACTGGTTGTCGAACTAATCATTATATAGGTCTTCCTTATACAATACAATCGTGACTGAGTAACTCATTTACACTAAGCTAATTGTCAAGTTGAAAGCCAATAGTTAAGTTAAGTAGGAATTACCATTTTAGTATAAAAAATTTAAATAATATAATTAACAAAAAGGATATTTAACCATTAGATAAAGCACATCTATTTGTTGTCATATCAAGTTAAATGATTATTTCAAAGAAATGGATGTTTGAAAGTATATTTAGATAAAGTATATACAATTTATAGTCACAAATAAAATATAGCAATCTATGTTGTTTGTTTCTGAATGATAGAGTACACCCAAAATATTATGTTATAATGATATTTATTGTTATTATTTATATATGTTATAAGGAAAAGATAGAAGAAGAAAAAAAGTTTTTTACTATTCATATAAGGAGAATGATAAACAATGTTTTGAAAACCGTTTTTTGAATCTGACCAGAGGGCTATCCGTTTCCGGTTCAACCAGCCTAACCGATGCCCGAAAACCAGTGAAAACCGGCCCAATTAAAAAAAATCAAAAACCGGTCGAAATCAGATTTGACCGCCGGTTCGTTGACCGGTCAATTTTTGCCAAAAACCATGACTGGATTTTCTAAATTTTCCGGTTCAACCGGTCGGACTGGTCTGGTTGAACTGGTTTTCAAAACATTGATGATAAATAGAACATTTAGGACTTTCAATAAGACTAGGGGTGTTCATTCGGTTAATTCGGTTTAAACCGAACCTAATAGATGAAACCGATCGGTTTTGGGTTTTGAAAAACTGAAACCGAACTGAACCGAACAAATAAAAAACCAAACCGAACCGAACCTAATTACTATTCGGTTTTTACTATTCGGTTTATGCTTTCATATATTAATAATAAAAACAATCGAACAAAATCAAAAAACTTGATTATCAAACAAAACTAATTAGCACGTTTCTTAAGTTTGTGATAAAATTTAATAATTTGCAAGACGAAACTAAGATATACTTGAAAATTTTGTGATAAACGATGAATAAAGTTAATAATGGTATAAATATGCATAATATTGAGTGACTAGCCTGATTAATTTCTACATATTTTGAAAGTATTACCAAAGTATATTACTATTCGATTAACTTGGACTATTCGGTTTCTACATTTGTAACCAAAACCAATCCAAAAACTAAAATAAATATTTGGTTTTGAACCAAACCGATCCAAAAAACCAAATTATCCGAACCAAATAGTGCAATCCAAATTTTGTCCAAATAGTGAACACCCCTAAATAAGACATCAAGACATACTTCGAAAGTTGTACCAAGAGTTTAATAAACTTTTTTTCTCTCCTAAATATATGTTGACCCCTTGAATTTTTTTAGTAAAATATACCATCATTTATGCATCTACAATTTTATTAATTGAAAATGCAAAGGGCTTCTTTAACAAAACCTTTCATATCATACTAACTTACATTTACCATTATTATTGATAAATGTAAGAGCTATAATATTTGGAGCTGAGGCTCAATATATCTTATGAATATTACTGATTCAAGTTCTAATTGTAATTACAACACATGTATACCATATAATACAGTAAGAGAACTAACCATGGTGACTGTATATTTGCCGCTTCCTCCAAGTATAAATATGGTCTCCTTCTTGGAGATCAGATCTTTTGATTTTCTGGGAAAGTAAGTCCATAAATGTTTTAGTTGTATCATCATACCTTGATAATTGTATCCGTATTTATAGGTAGAGAATAACTATAATGGACGTAATTAGTAAATTAAATTTAGTTTGTGTCCTTCTGTGTAGGTGTGTTATATTCCTTTCCCATTGGTTATCATAAACATCCAAAACTACTCAAGTTGCAAGAGTTCACATCAAACTTGATGAAATCATTGGTTCTCAAATAGCTAGCAACTGGTCAAGATAATTAGATACATGCATGTATATGATTACTTGTGGAAAATAATTTAATCAAAATTTATATTTTATTTGGTTCAACGCGCTAATAATACTCGTAGTCAGGACCGTCTTTTAAGGATGCATCATGCTGGAACCTTCTCAAAGTACCTTGAAAGAAAATACGTAGGTGGTACATTTACTTATTTTGACCTAGTTAGTCGAGACTATATTGGAATGGTGAAAGAATTGGGGTATGATCTAGATGACAAAATGTACTACTGTTAATCCCTTAGAATCAATACGCTAAAGCTTTGACAATTTATTAAACAATAATTACGGAATAATTATTTAATAATATGTAAAGAACAAGAACACAATAATATTAACTTGAAGAACACGTATTACTCACAAGCTTCAATCTTAATAAAATAACAAGACGAATACACAAAGTATTAGGGTTTGCACCTTGAAGCTAATAATAATTCGTTAACCTAATCTAGGTTCTAAGGATCTCTAATTATATGTTATAGAGTCATGTACAAGTCATCCTACATATACGGAAATAATACAATTCAATATATAACTCAAACACTTATAACCGCCTCAACAACATAAACAGTCATAACTACAAAACCTGACTAACAGTTATAAATACTTAAATAACAAAGACAATTATAACTATACAAACAGTTATAACTACTTGACTATAATATAACTAACAGTCATAAAACCTTCAAGCAGTTATAATAACTTGTCTTCATTCTTCAAGCAGTCGCAATTTCTCTGGCAGTCATAATCTGATAATTAAGCTTAGCAGTCATAACACATTTGTGCTGGCAATCATAATAACTTGTACAATCAGTCATAATCTTCTGTAGTAATTTCAACCCAAAACAGATTAGACCTTACAATCTCTCCCTAAACTTAATATGTCCTCCACAGACTTAAGTTTTCAATTATTCTCCATTATGAGCTCAATCCTTCTTCTTCCCATGCCTTATCTTTTCAATCAATTCCTTCTTATGCAACTGATTCAAAAGCATATACACCAGATTCTGAGCAACTTCATTATTAAAAGGTGCAAATAATCTTGCATACCTCAAGCTTCTCAACAATCCAATGTTCATGTTATATTCTTTTTCTATCAGCATCCACACATAACTCATATCTTCAAACAAAATGCAGTGAATACCTGGCCTTGCAAAATACTCCCACTGCTTAACCTGCTTGAAATATTTCTACAAATAAGAATATAATTCAGGCTCAAACATCATCAAAATCCAACTCCAAACTGACTTTTCATTTGCACTTTTAAACTCTTTTGCTTTAAATTCTTTTGAATTCCAATTTCATACTTCTTTACCACTTCTTTAAATGACCTCCATAATTTGATACTTCCATCCACTCTATCAATCTTAATCTTTTCTATTTTCACAGGCACCAAAATCCATGTCAATGACCAATCTATAATCTCAGGTAAATCAACATTCAATGCCTTTGCAGAAGAAATTGGTTTTTGGACTGCTATTATCTCATTCAACATATTCTCATTTCTTTCCATATCATCTATCTCATCCATATCTTTTCTCATATTCTCCTTCATTCTCTATTCTTCTTTTGTTTTTCTTTTCTCTTCTTCTTGCTATAACTTTTCAGCCTCTGCTCTTTCTTTTTCTTCTTCCGGTTCTTTCTTTTTTTGTTCCTTTCTAGCTTTTGCTTCAGGATTTATAACATCATCATTATTCCATCTTTTCTGCAACTCTTCATTACTCATTTTCTTCAATATGTGATCAGGCAAAGTTCCTCTCAATCTAAGAACTAGATCTTTCTTTATCTAAGAAAGAATACCAATGTAAATCTAGTATAATCATCAATCACCACAAGGCAGTAAGACTTCTTTCCTATACTACTTATTTTGGTTGGTCCAAACAAATCCATATGCAATAAGTGTAACGGTGTGCTATTTGTATTCACAGTTTTGGAAAAAGAAGTTTTGTGCTGCTTGCCTTTTTGACAAGAAACACGATGATCATCACATGAATACACCTTTTCAGGTAAACCTCTAACAAGCTTGTTTTTGACAAGCTTATTAATGGTTTTGTAATTCATGTGACACATCCTTCTATGCCACAGTTCAGAATCATTAACACTTGCTTTAGAAATAAGACAGTTTAATTAAGGTTGAGGATTCATATTTTCTAAGTCACACTTATATACATTATCCTGTCTTGGAATTCTCGTTAAAATCATATTTTCTAGTATTTTAAATTCCTTTGACAAAATAAGATATTCAGTGTCAGTAAAATGAATTGGATTCTTCACGAGAGCGTGCACATTAACGTTGTCATCTCTGTATCTTCTCACGACTAGTAAGAACTTTCCCCATCTTCAAAACTAGTTATTTTATGTTTATAAATACTTACTTGTGCTCACTTAACTCTAAAATGTCCAAATAATTAACCGAAACACGTTTTAAAAATTGAAATATATACTTATGTTTTCTGTTCAGAAACATGAAAATGAACGTTTCTTGAGCCTAAAATGTAGCTCAAGATGTTAGATTTCCAACGAAACCAACCACGTATTTTTCCTAGTCCGTTTAGTACCCGAGAATAATTTTCTCCGACGAGATGTCAGCACTGTTCCGGCGGATAGAAACTTCCGTCTATTTCTCGAAGCTATATCTCAAGCTACACACATCTAGAATACATGAGGCTTGCGCCAAAATCTCAAAAATTTTGTTAATTTTAAAAAGTTCTTTTATAGCTTCGCTTGAAAATACACAGATTTGGCCCAGAAAATAGAAATGTCCACTGGTATCTGGATTGGTTATATTTGGACCTCGGGAGATTCACCAATTTATTTGGCTGACTTCTAGGTGTCTAAAAATTATGGAAAAATTAAAGAAAATATTTAACATGTAGGTTATAATGGGTATTGTTCTTGGCATTTATTTTGAACTAAAAATAAGAGAAAACGAGCCACGAAACAGACCAAAAATCTAGACACTTCGGGCTAACCACAAAATGCAAAGATAATTTTTATGAACTTTATAAACATATATAAGACTAGTGTAAAAGTATCGGGTCAAACCGAGCATGTTTGACCACGTTCACAAACTCGGAAACACACCACAGTCCTAGTGTCGCTTCGGGCCCAAATCCGATAGCGCCACTGACCCTGTGTCGCTAAAACCCTTTGTGTCGCAAATAGCGACACTGACCGAGTGTCGCTATCACCAATCGAAAGCGCAATTGCGACACTAATCCTTGTGTCGCTAAAAATTTGCAAGTGTCGCAGTAGCGACACTAAACCAGTGTCGCCACTTCTCCGATTTTCACAACTAGCAACAGTAACCTCCGGTGTCGCTACCTAGTGTCGCCATTCATAGAACTTTGAAAACCACATATGACACTAAGTGTCGAACTCATGTAACAACAAATTAAAACATACACGACATTACGCATACATGAAATACATATATTTTTATAAGTATACAGCGCAACTCACTAATAATTATAATAATTGGGAGTATTATTACAAACTGTCACCAACGGGCTGTACATGTTTACAAACTGCAAACTCAAACGATTTCAAACATACAAACGAACAATTGGACATTAACTAGTTGAGTGGACAACTAGTGGAAATGATCTTTTAGACATTCACTCACATACAACCTTATTTGCTTAAGGCATTGGAAGGTTGCGGATTGTTCATGTCGGATATACGTTTATTGATTTACATGTTTGCTTTCAGACTCAGGTGAGTTTTACAGCCCCACTTTTACCGTCTTACTATTTTTATACTTTGGGGTGAAATACAAATGCTTAACTGTTTTTCATGAACCCAAGTATTCGGTTATTTTTACACAATTGCATGAGTTGTTTTATAATCCACTAAAAGTCCTCATCATACATGGTTTGTTAATTGCGATACCGCGAGTACTAGAGAATAGATCTATTTTGGGACTGACACCCCCGTCCGGGTTACTAGCTATAACCATGTCAAACGGGCGTTTTAGTATTTGTCATAAAGGTGTTTCGGGTTAGACACCTCCGGGAGGTACAAAACGGGTTAGGCTTCGAACCGTGAGCTCATAGCAATCGGAAACATTAATTTGTTTATTTTATTTGCTTGGTTGCAAATAACTGATAAATCTTGTGTATCATAACAATGTTTTACTACTAAACCTGTGGGATTCATCAACCTTTTGGTTGACCTTTAAGCATTGTATTCTCAGGTACACAGCAACAGTAGGGTTGCCCACTAGAATTGATTGCTAGCTCAAGTCGCATGCATTATACATATATGAAGATTTTCTTACATTACTTTTGTATTAGCTGTTATGTATTAGAATCTTCAGGATCTTGTTTTCGCCAACTCACAACGGGTGTAAACCTTTGATCATATCAATGTAACTACTTTTGTACTATTTTCAAGCATCTCATATAGTGTCGTTTGCTTTATCTTTGTGTTGTGATTACTTGATTAGTCACGCCCGATGATTGCTTCCGCTGAACAGTAAATTTGGAGGTGTGATAATTACCTTGTGAATAGAAACCTCAACCCCAACTCCAACTATAAATTCCAAATCCATCTCAAAAGTCATCGTTGCCAAACACATTCAAAATGTACACATGTACACAACTTAATTCGTATATAGTCAATATGTGCAATGAAATTTTTTATATATTTTCTCAAAGTGCGCAACTACTTTCAATTTTTGTTCTAATGCATACTACATACAACCAATAAAGTATATAGTACAAACAAAATAAAGCATTGTACAAAAATTGAAACATTTGTACATTATGACTTGTAAGTTGTATGTTGTGCACCTAAAAATGAAATTTAAAATTACATTGGAGACTTTGAGTATTTACAGAGTATATTGTACCGTCGTATACATTTTGAAAAGTACGAAGCATTTTTTTGCTTTTATCTTAGATTTATTGTATACATTAACATATCTTCTCTACATATTCTACTTTAGAAGTCTTTTTTCCTACGTGCATAACTTCTCCTTGTAACAACTAATATTTTATCCTACATGTCGACCTATTATTAACTTTCTAAAATTTATTTGACACCTCATCATGATATATTATTTTTATAAAGTTAATCAAAGAATCTATTTTTTAAAAGAATGTAATTAATTTTTTCCTATTATTTTTGTAAAGTCAATCAAATCTATTTTTTTAAAAATGTAATTCATATTTTCCTTATAGTAACCAAAAAATAATTTAAAAAATACTTTTCATTAATAATAATTATAATAAATACATATATGAATAAAATAATATAATAATGATAAATTATAAATATATACACTAATAAAATAATAAAATTAGAATAATAATATAATAATATATTGTACAAAGAAGTTATTAGACGACGTAGTAGTAGTAATAATAATAATAATAATAATAATAATAATAATAATAATAATAATACGGAGGTTAATATTTATCAAAGATTAAAATATATATATCTTCTATCATTTTTAATTTTTGTATATATGTATATATATATTTTTCACCTTCAATTCTTTTCCTTTATATATTTCTCACCTCTCTCAAACTCAATTTTTATTTCAATCATTCATCTTTTTATATACAAGGTATTTTACCTACACATCTCCCTACGATCTTATTAATATTTTGATTTAATTATTTATTTAATGTTATTCCTCTTCTTTTTAACGTGTGCATCTTTATTTGATGTTATTACTTTTCTTTTAAACGTATATATTTTTGGTTGAATATTTATATTTCAATTTAATCTTTATTTTGATGTTATTATTTGATGTCATTGCTCTTCTTCTTATGTATCTTTATTAAAAAAAAAATATTTATTTTTTTGAATGGCAAAATATCAATATCAATAAAAGAGGACCAACTAGCAAGATGCTAGAGACAAAAAATACAAGCATGATGTAGAGAAATTCAATAACAAATAATACAAATTCAATAAGTTTTTTATGTTATTTTTTTATTTGATGTTATTAGTATTCCTTTTTAGCGTGTAATGGAGTATATAATATTGAACGAACATGATATATTTAAATTTAAATGTAACGCTTATTAAAATAAAAAAAAATTAATTTAACTATGATATGACTTACTATCTATTTATTTCATTACTTTTTTCATTTTTGTTTTCGCAAAATGACTGTATTCAAACATCAGTAAAGCTAAGGTTGCTGTCGAATGTTCACAAAAACAATTTCTTTACTCAATTGTTACAGTTTGTAATTTTAAAAAACAGTTACAATAATTTGATAAAATAAACTTTTTGAACATAACCGTGGTGATGGTGCATCTAAATTTTATGAACATTTCACTTAGTATTTAATACGTTGTTATCATTAATATGTTATATTTCTAGCAGTCCAACAGACGGGTTCAACACTAGTTTGTTATATAACCAAATGAGCTGGGTTTAATTAATAATGTTAAGAAAGTGGAGAATGAAAAAATCAATCAGATTTCTTTATTTCTTTTGAAACTTAAATGCCATTTGAACTTTTAAAATCAAATATTTCACAAATGGTATGACTAAAAATAACAAAATTATGTATTTAGAATCATCTTTTTTTCATCGATTAAAGATCCCACAAACTATACTTTCAACAAACTTTTTTTTCCTTCAATTTTGTTGGGTCAAAAATGTGACGTATATAATCCCATGTGATTTTAAATATATGATCACGTGTGACTTATGATGAAAAGAAATTAACATTAGTACACAATTATTCATCAATAGTGGATGCTAACTCACAAATGATTACAACTTAATATTCATTCACATAAATAACTATAAAATAACTATAAATGAGATTTTGAAATTTGCATCATTTACCGCCAAAATTACATGTGATTACTAATTTGAGATTTAATCCCACGATGTTTTGAAAATCTGTTGACTCGGACCGGTTCGACTGGTCTGACAGTTTTTTTTTGTGATTTCCGACCGGTTGAAAACCGATTTTGACCATGGTTTAACCGGTCAACGACCCGGGTAATTTTCCGATCTAAGCTGGTTGAACCATTTTCTGGACCCGGATTGAACTGGATCTAAGCCGGTTGAACCATTTTCCGATATACAATCTTTGGAACTTACTTCCTTTTGCAGACTGCTGATTACTACTAGGTGGTGGTTCGATCACTCTTTTCAACATATCTCTTCTATTCTTCTGTCACATGTTGTAAGTTTATCATAACCATGTTAGAGCATTACGTTTTTCTTACCTAATTGATGCTAGGTTATTTATTATTAGGTTTTGAGGTAGTGTTGTTTGATAGAAATCATATATTTTTGATTTTGTATTTTTTTCACATGTAATGTGTAATATTCTTGGCCCCCAAATCTTAAGAACTCACTTTAGCCAAGCCTTTTCCTTTGGGTATATTTTGCTTTTGTTTTTGATTAGAATATGATGTCCTTAAACCGTTTGACAAGATGTTTCATCTGATTGCATGTTTGTAAAAGTATAGTTTTTCATTTATGAAGTAAGTATATTTGGCTCAAACAGAAATTTCATAACTTTATTTAAGCCTTGACCTGTTGATCGACTTATTGGTATGGAGATGGTCATGTGGAAATGCTTGTTGTTTTGTAGTTAAAGAGCCAATCATGAATCAATTTTGTATTACAATGTAATTTATTTTGTATTACTTGATGTCCTCTAGCTATTAAAGAGACAATTTTGTGTGCTTTTAGAAAGCATTCTGTATGACTAAATATAGATATAGAAATATGAACTCATTCTTAAGGTTCCATTAGCCATTGGATATTTTTGATCTACATAAATAGTTTGTACAGGCAACAAAGCTACATTATTTTATTATTTGGTTATATCTCATGTTGTTAGATGGGCTCGAATAGTGATATTGCGAAAAAAAGAAAGTTTGAGTGGACGGATGAATTTGTTTTGGATTTCTGTGAGATGTTAAATGAATACATAATGAAGCATGGTCGAACTTCTCCAATTAAATGGATCGACCTTCAACCCAAGTTTGAAGATATTGTTCAGACCACATTGTATAGCTATAAAGTTTTAAAGAACAAGTATGATGATATGAAAAAAGACTACAATCTTTGAAAGTGGTTGAAGGGGGAAACTGATCTAGGGTGAAATTAAAATACACAAAACTTGGAGTGGTCAGAAGAATGGTGGGCCAAAAAATTTAAGGTAATGCTCCATATTTACTCACTGTTAGAAAAATTTGGAAAAAGCAACCACTCTGTATTTATTAGTAACTATTATATTGTACAGAAAAATAACAATGTTAAAAAATTTCAGAGAAAACAACCTTCTATTGAACTACAAGAAGCATGGGAGCTGTTATTTGCTGATGTCATTGCAACTGGTGTAGATTGCGTGGCGCCCTCTATTGATCCGAGCACTTTAAATGAGGCGCATTACGTGAACCTTGAGGAGGAAGATGTAGCAGAGGGTAGTGATCCATATGCTAATTCACAAGACCCGTTACTCTCTTCTCATTTAGAAAACTTAGAAAATGAAGGGGGCACTTTCTTTTCTAGTTTCATGGAGGAGGTGACTCAAAAGAAGTGTAGGGAATCTAAACAACATCAAAAGAAAGCCAAAATGAATGCTAAGCATACTCAAATGAAGCGTAAGGGGAGAGAATCAGCGGGAAATAAAATGTTTAAAGAGCTTATTAGTCAACAAAAGGCTACTCAAGAACGTGTTTGAATATATTAGAATCGGATTCCACTACCATCGATGTCAACCCAACTACTACTTTTAGCATTACTGCAACTATAAGTTTGATTAACCACATGGTCGAAGAAGGGCATATTATAAAGTGTAGCGACTTGTGGTGCTTTGCAATGAACTCTATTGAAGATTCCGCGAAAAAAGGAGGTTTTCATGGGAATATCAGATGATGATGGTCGAGCGACTTGGCTGAACTATAACAAAAATCTGGGAAACTGAATTATAACATTTAGGAACTTAATGCTTTCTTTCATCTAGATACCTATGATCTTTTGAATGTGCTGCTTGTAGCTTGTATTTTGAACGTGAACCTGATGCTTCATCTAGTATAATTTTATGTGTTAAGTTACTTGCTATCATGTGTTCTATTTAATAGTTGAGGTGTAATCTGATACATATTTGTTTAAGTGTATGTTTATGGTCTTGAATAGGTGGTTTGATTACTATGGATATTGAAAGAAGAAAGAAGAGAAAGTGATTATATTGTTTACAATTGCTAATGGATTCATGCTCTACTAAGTGCTCAAGCTGCCCGGTACTACTATAAGTATATGTATAAGGAACCGTGTATGACATCTGCTTAAACGAGAGAGGCTTGGATGAAAGAATTTTTAAACGGAAATCCTATTCGATGTGTTAATGCATTTAGAATGCATCCAAGTGTATTCATGGAACTGTGTGGAGAACTAGAATCAAAATACGGATTGAATTGAAGTTGAGTGATAGAATGTCTACGATGGAAAAGCTAGGGGTATTTATATATACTCTTGCATTAGGCTTTTCTAATAGGGTTGTTGGGGAGCGTTTTTAATGATCGGGCGAGACGGTAAGCAGGGAATTTCATGAAGTTTTAAAGGCTATAACCGCTCGAGGCAAAGGTTACAATAGTCTAGCACGTGACGTTATAAAGCCGAAAGATCCAACCTTTCAATTTATACCACCTCAAATCATGAATGATTATAGATACATTCCGTATTTCAAGGTATTCAATTGTTTATGTTTCTTTAAAAAAAATATCACAATTTATTATTATCACACACTTTTTAATATGCATTTAGGATTGCGTTGGATGTATCGATGGTACACACATTAAGGCATGTATACCAGGGACCCAACAACTAAAATATATTGGTAGGAAGGGGATACCTACTTTTAATGTAATGGCAACTTGTGATTTTGATATGTGTTTTACCTTTATATCGGTTGGATGGGAAGGATCGGCACATGATACACGTGTCTTTCTTCACGCGATCAACACGCCGACAATGAACTTCCCCAAACCACCTCAAGGTAACTTTCTATACTAACGTTAGTATTTATAAATTACTTTAGAAAGAATAGTGAGTATATTCTTTCTTAACAATTTATAGATAAATATTATTTGGTCGATAAAGGATATCCGGATAGAGAAGGTTACTTGGTTCCATATTCTAAGACAAGATATCATCATTCTCAATTTGACAATGAGCCACCTACTAACAAGCAAGAAGCTTTCAATCGTTGTCATTCATCTTTACGAAGTTGTATCGAACGGTCATTTGGAATTTGAAGAAATGATGGAAAATACTCGACAGAATGGTTAAATATAGCGTACAAACACAAATTGATGTTATTATTGCCGTCTTTTATTTGGATAACTACATCCGCCATAATTAAGAAGAAGACATGATGTAACACCCCCAAAATTCGTTGATTTAGTTCAGCGGAAGCATTTAGTTAAGTATGGGGAGTAACACAATACACAGTACATGCATACGTATCAGAGCTTATGATTACAACATAACATAATATATTAAGATGCCAAAAGTAATAGTTACAAAGTTTACGATTCATCGAATTGTACAAGTTGAAAAGTAATTAAGTTACAAAAGTAGATTTTGTAAATATGACTAAACAGCTTAGTTATATAAAAGAAATCCAGTTGTCAAAAGTTGGCATCCTATTCCTTCGGGGGTCGCCTACGTTCCATGTGTGTAGGATGTCTTACATGCAGCTAATTCCCTGAAAAACATAGTAAAAGTCAACAACGAGGTTGAGTGAATTCACAGGTTTTATGTTTGCAATAGTTGAATCGAGTTCGTAAGCACAGTTGTTAAAACCAACTCGTTCACAAATAGTTATTGCCATAATAGTTAAGTAAACATTTTGTGGAATGTTATCCAAGTATAGTTCGGTTGGGATGTCACCCAAAATACCGTTTGCGTGGGATGTTACCCAAATACCGTTTACGTGGGATGTTACCCAAAATATAGGTTGCAATACGTTGCTGGTCGTTCTCCAGCGTTTCAAAAACAGTACCGGTCGTTCTCCGTTCAAAAGATGCACGGGTCGTTCTCCCGTCCAAACTTGGCCAGTCGTTCTCTGGCAATAAATACTGTTGGTCGTTCTCCAGCGAAACACAGTACCGGTCGTTCTCCGGTCAAAAGACGCACGGGTCGTTCTCCCGTCCAAACTCGGCCAATCATTATTTGGCACTAAAATACGTTGCTGGTCGTTCTCCAGCATTTACATAACAGTACCGGTCGTTCTCCGGTTTTTCAAACAAGTTTTATCACGTTAATAGTATGAAAATGTTGTTTCATAAATACCAGTTTTGTTGTAAAGGTTCAACAGTTCAAAGTACTCAAATCGTGCGAGTAAACAAGTATGATAACAATCATGTAAGCAAAAGTAGTTATGACAATCAGTAAAGCAGTTGACTATGTTTTCCACCCATGTTCAAAAGTAGTAAAACAGTAAAAATAGGGGCTGTGAACTCACCTGTTGAGTTGAGTATGTTCGAGTGCTAGCAAAGCCTAAAGCCCAAGAAGTCTAGTCGAAATCTCCTAACGCCCTAAACGTATGAGATTTTAATAAGTACGTGGATGTCTGTGGATGTCTAAGTCGACCATCCATGCTGGTGTTCGTACAACTAAGTTATGTCCAAAGTATTTGTTTAACGTTTACGTTTGTATTTCGTAGTTGTGAAAATGTATACGACTCGTTGGTAACTGTTTGTAATATTAATCTCTGAAAACATTTTTATATTTGTTTCATTGTGGTTCATATAGTATGAAATTGTGTACGGGGGTTCGGGGGCAGCGCCCCTGGTAGCGGGGTCCAAGGGGTGGCAACCCTGGCGGGGTCCAAGGGGCAGAGCCCCTGGCTGGGGTCGAGCTGCCAGGTCAGCTTGGAAAATTTTTACTTCTATTACATTGCTTTAGTGAAAACGCTCCGAAATTTTATTTCGGAGTAAAATTAGGTGGTAAAATTCGAGTAAAAACGCATTTGAAATTTCATTTCGGAGTAAAATCAGGTGGTAAAAACTCATCCTAAACACTTAGTGAAAAAGTTGTAAACTTTCTGTTTTTAGCGTCACTTGAGGCGTCATTTGCCTTGGGGTAGCGACACTTAGGACGTGTCACATAAAATGGTAAGTTCTGCATTATTAGCGTCACTCGAGGAAGTGGCGCATATAGGGCGTCACTTATATAAGTGATGGGTACAAGTGTCGGGTCAAAATCAGTATTCGAGTATAGGCGTCACTTAAGCTAGTGACGCATGGTAGTGACGGGTAGAAGTGTCAGTGTAAGTGTCGGAAAAAGAGGGTTCGTAGCGTCACTTGGTGAAGTGACGCAAAAAGAGGGTTTTATGCGACACTTAGTGCGTCACTTAAGTGACGCGGTACTGTTTTTGGGCCTGATGCGTCACTTAAACTGTTCGTAGATCAGTTTAAAAACAACGAATTTAAGCTTCGATTTGGACATAATCAGTTGATAAAAACACTAAAACATGGTATATTAAGTATTATAAACATGAGATATCAAAGAAAATAACAAGATTTAAGAGTTTGCGGGATTATCGGGATCTTACAATGTTGTCGTCGTGAAAATCCGAGAAGATGGAAGTGTAGATCTCGTTGTCGTGGTCGTTTTTCTCTAAATGAGTTATGTGATTTGAGGTGTTTTAATGGTAGTATTTGGTGATTTTTTGTGGTAGTTTTTAGATGGTGTTGGTGGGTTTTGAAAAGAGAGAGAGAGAAATGAGATGAGAGGATGATGATGAAAATGAAAATGAAAAGGGAAGTGGGGTGTTTGGGGCTGATTTTTGTTCAACAAAGGGGAGGGAATTTTGTCCCAATTTGTGGTATTTTACCCGTGTTTGTTTACCCGATCGTTACATGTTACAATATTTTAAATAATAAATTTTTAAATACGCATTCCATTATATTTTTAACTGGGATATTAATAAAACTAATCTAGTTGAGTATATAAAATATCAAACTTTATTTTGTTTCAGTTTCACGTAATAAATGTTATATGTTACGAAATACTTATAAATATTATCGACATAATATTTAATAAACGTTAATGTTATTTAATAATTTTCATATTGTTAAATAATTTTATTCACCAACAGTCGTATATTTTTGTCGCATTGTTTTAAATCGTTCTGTACATAATTACAACTAATTATGAATAAGTAATACTACGCGTATTAACTAGTTGGGTTTTGCTAGACTTACCTCTAAAAGTAGTTGTGATTTCACTCAAAGTTAGGGAATTAGCCTAAAATGCAAATGTTTAGTGCTCGTAATCGGGTTTAAATTTGTGGGGTGTTACACATGATGTTTAGTGTCATTAAGCAAAATCCAGATTACATACTGCATGATGAACTTCGTGATGTTCATGGGGGTGACACAAATCATGAAGATTTCTTTGAGGCAACATCAAATAAAATGAAAGATATTTGTAATGATATTGCTACTTTGATATGGAATTCACGTAGTCACTGATATTACAAACATAAATGTCCAAATTTCCATATAATGGTTTTTGTTCATGCAAACTTTTTAATGATAATGAAATCGCATAAGAATTGTGTTTTGTGTTAGGGCATGAATTAATCCTTTGATGTAATGGAGATTTAAATTAGTTGTCATGGTCTTCATGTATTCTTAATGTGTTTTGTGTTTGTGCATGAATTTATCTTGTGTTGTGCATGGGATTTTTTTTTATGTAATATAATATAAAATTTGGGTTTTTATTCGTATGTCCTTTTAAGTAATGTTACACTTCAAGCTTCAGCTACCAGCTATTTTGCCAAACACGTTTTGTTAACAAAAGCTCCAGCTACAAGCTACCGGCTACAAGCTTCAGCTACCAGCTACAAGCTTCAGCTACCAGCTAGTTTTGTCAAACATACCCTATATATTTTGTTTTATTTGATTTTTCAATTTTATTAAAATTAAAATGATGATAATAATATTAATGCTGTTTTATTATTTTTATTGGGGGAAAAATTCAATCTTTTTCTCTCTCTTTGTCGTGAATGCAGCAACCACCAAACCAAAACCCAAAAAGTGATGGGCCAAGATCCGGCCAAATCAGTCACGCCAACCGCTGCTACCCCTTTATCCGACGCTCGCCGGCCATCCCCATCCACCTCCGGTCGATTTCCGGCCAAGTTTATCTCATTATAGTATTTTTCATATTTTAATTTCACGTTTTAATTTATGCAAACAAAGAAAGAAGAAGAAAAAGAAGATGGAGTAATATAGAACAAAGAAAGCTAGAAGAAATAATAGATGGAGTAATACGGTATGAAAGTTCATTTATTTGGGAGCATATGGAGGAAGAAAGAAGACAGATAAAGAAAAAGAAGACGTACAAGAGTATATAACTTGAAATATTTAATTGCTTTTCTTGATTTTCTTTGTCTGTTTTTGCTTTTAATTCACTTTTGTTGATCAAATGAACAAAAAGCCCAAGAGATAATAAACAAAAGTGCAACTAGCCTAAAAGTCCAATGAAAATTACCAAAAGCCCGATATGTAAAGCAAAGTAGCAAAACGGTTCAAACCGGTTCAATAGGTGGTTGAACCGGTCAAACCAGAACTAGGGCACTTACTGAGTCAACTAGAAAACCGGTTTTCAAAACCTTGATCACATGTGTTTGTCAAATGTACAATGTGATAATCACTGATAATTAACATGTGATTTCACATTTATATTTATTTACATTTATAATTATAGTTAATTAGTCGAAAATTGTATTTATGTACACTTTAAGTACACGGGATTAATAATTTAATGTTTTATCACAAGTGATTACAACTTATTTTTTGTAGGTTTTTAAAATTATCAAATAAAATTGTTCTCATTTGATTTTAAACTTATAATTTATGAAATTGATTATTTGTGTGTGATTATATTATAGATAGTGATTTAAATCTAAAAATTGGATTGTAAATATAATGATGTGTGAGTGTTAAATCATATGTGATTTAAAATTTTAAATACTATAAAAAGACAAAAAAGATGTTTTAGATCTCTAACTAAAGATAAAAAGATGTTGATTTCAACGATATAATTTACATATATACAGTTTATATAAAAAAATTTAAAGATGGAAGTGATTATTTGAAATGGAGCAATCTCATTCGTTTTTTCATTATTCATTTTTTTACCATTCTTTTTTAAAACTTTTCTCGTAACGAAATTTACTGTTTTGCCTTCAATTTTCAATCATGCAACAACCCCATGGGCACACACCGACACCTAAATTCCAATGCTCTATTTTTGGTCATGAAATAGTTGACTTTGACATTTACATTATTAAACCACAGTAAAACTTTATCTAACGTCAACGATAAATATAGTGATGTTTTTTTCAACAGCCAAAACTTATTTGATATTGTAAGAGATCAATTCTAGCTAAAATAACAAACTTCAAATTTTCTACATAATTATTCCAAAACGGTACAGAGGTTCATAGGTCAGGCATTGGTGTGAAACATCAAACAAGACTTCATTGCAACCATCAACCAAAATCTAAAACTAGATTATTGTTTCGATCCAGTTTAATAAGAGTGTAGGCACTTATCGAAACTAATGTACAGAATTGTGTGATATGCTGTATACCAAAAGGCCCCCATCTTACGAATGCGAAACCATTTGCTATAAAAATGACCTTTAGTAGTCTCTGCCACCAAACTGACGACCAGCATTCTTAATTAATGGGTTTATAGGTGTGAGAGACTACACAATAATCTAACCCAAACACAATCATAGACCATCTAACCAGCAAACAATTAGCCAATTAGGAAAGAGCTAGAGACTCATGACTAAAGGTGGTAATTTTAAACCCATTAGTTATTTACGGGTCAAATTAGTTAATATATATGAGGTCATTGGTTTTGTTGGGTGGAAACCCTATTGGTGATGGGTCAACCCGACTCGAGACCACCTAATTTCATTTTTTTTTTCATTTTGCAATCAGTTTATAAAATTTTTTTGGTGGAAACCCGATTGAGACACGTTTGACCCGGACCTGTTTAGACTCAAACTCATGTAGACCCGTGACCCAACCCGACCCGATCCACTCATTTTCCCACTCATACCCTGCCCAACCTCTTTTACTAGCCCAAGTAAAATCATACAGTTACAAGTATATATAAAGAATGTGTAGGTAAAAACGAGGTGCCGTAATGTCGTAACGAGTTATTATAATTCCTTTATCTTATTCTTTGCAAACACCTTGGTCATGCTCACATTGAAAAGTGGATCTATAACATTATATCAGTACATTGTTTTTAGATTTCCGGTTGTTTAATATACCCCAATGGGTGCTTCATAAATAAATCAGATAATGCATAATAGCTACCCATTGTCTTTCTTGATATTGGTGTAAGGTAAGGAAGTTCAAAACATTAAATTTCTTTGATTATAGACTTATAGTACAAATAATTTCAATGAATACACCTTTAAATAAATGGGGGGAAAAATGTAATCTTGAACTCATCTACATAGCTTTCAAAGCATTACTTCAATTCCTACATCATGCCACCAACTAGACCACAAATCAGAAGTCCAATGGCTGCAGAAACTAAAAGTGCTGATGTCTTAAGAGTCGATGAAGACGATGGTGATGGTCCTGATGGTATTCCTCCAAATACGGTCGGGTAAGAAGGTGCTGAGTCATCCAATGCATCACTTGGACTGTATGAAGGTGGAAGTGACCCGTCACTAGCATACACAGTAATTTGAAGTTTCTGAGATTTTTCACAGTGGCCCGAAACACCACTAGTGAAGTAAAACACACCAGGTGTCGTGATGTTGAATAGAGAATTGCCATCGTTCATGGACAAGACTGGATCTTTTAGATTGCAAGTCTTGTAAGATTCTTTTGTCACTTGAATTACTGAATCTTGGCTTGGTGGGTACAAGAACACTGTAAAAAGACATACATTTTAGTTCAAGATGCACAATCTTGTTTTGTAAACATACAAAATGGAGAATTTCTATAACAAATGTGAAACAAAGTTTACAAATTGAATCATAAATGGGATTGATCAGAGGAACTTACATAGAGAGTCACCAATCTTGAAGTTGAGTTTTTTGGGCCAATTGGTGTAAACTTTTGGATCTTCAGAAGTGGGTATGTTCCAAGCTTGAAGATTTCCAACTTGAAATTGATACGCGAACACATTCGCTTGTATCAACATGAAGAACATAATCGCACACGACAATTGAACAGCCATCTCTCCCTGTTATTCTTGGTATACTATTGTCAACCTTAGGGAGAGGGAAAACAAAACAGAATTTAAGGAGAATGAGATTTGTAAATCTATAAAAGGAAGACAGAACCAAAGGAAAGTACTAAAGTAACCCTTTATGTATACTCATTACTTAAATATTATATTCATGCCAATGGGGAATAAGGTTCTTTTTTTACTAAAGATCTATGCCTGAGAGGTGCAGTCATGGTAGATCTGTGAAGGAAGCTACTAAATGTGAACTTGTAGCCAATAATTAAGTGTAAATAAATGAGGAAAGAGACATCAATGATTTAAAAAGAAAACAATATAACGTGGGACAGTTGGTTTACAGAAAAAACACAAGACTGGATGCACCTCGACATGGAGGCAATGCAAACTTGCACAAGTTATGGAAAAACATGTGCATGTGTGATTTTCAATTAACCAACATCTCAAAAAAAAAAAAAAATCTTTTTCGACTTGGGTTGAACTTGACCGTAATTGTCAATATCATGTGACTCCGTTAGGAGACTGGAGAAAGAGTGTCGCGGATTTGGATTTGTATACATTATATGTACAAAAACACTTCTAGCTGTTATTATCAGAATCGCTATGCATTTTATGTACACAATATATGTATATATTTTTAAGCAGTTTGAGCATATAGCATAATGACAAGAGTAAAGTAGTAAACTACGCAAACCTTTGTAAACAAACAGAATGAATACAATATCTTGCAATTAAAATTTTACATTACAGACTGTTAGTCTACAACCAAACTACCAAAAATCAAAGGATAAACGTACTAAACTTTGCTCTTAGACAAGGAAGAACAATCTTGATACATACAAGGAAAAAAGAAAACTCGGAATCCCTCAAACTACAGTAGCTGCATAATCTTCTATCTAATATTTAAATTGAAAATCGTATTCTAAACGAGTATTTGATTTTCCAGCTTTATTTTGGCCAAAAATACAAAGCACACAGCTTTAACACCAATTGTTAATTCATTTTGACCTTTTCCTATAGCCTCATGTTTTTCATCTTGTAATCAGATATTGAGTGGTTCAGTCTCCACTTCTGTGGCCTTGTCTAGTGGCCCTGAAAAATATCATACAAAATGAAGGAATGTTAGCACATGTGAGAGCTTTAAAGCAAGTCTATAATGCCATCATAAAATCAAACTCTTTTTTAATTTGTTAGAGCAAAAAAAGGTGCGATTTAATACTGGAAAAAGGGAAAACAGACATGTTCTTTCTGCAGCACCCAAGAGACGCCTTTGCAACACAGATGCAATGAAGAGGAATAGAGCACACATTTCAAACATAAAGGAGATTGGGAATGCATCAACCTTCCAAAAAGAGAAAAACAAGCATTATGATATAGCTTCAAATCAGATACATGTTTCAAGTTTCAACCCACTTACTTGTGAATGAGTGGATTCAGGTTATGTTTCAATCTCTAACGGGTCAAATCGATAAAATAAAAGAAATAACTTAGAAGACAACGTTTCAAATGAGAAAAAAGCTCCTGAATTGTAATTGTAATGCATAAAGCCTCTTTAATCCCTTTATTTAAAAAACATCTCCATATTACATAATACTAGTTTATGAACCCGTGAATACACGGGTTTGCCAAATTTTCCTGCTATTTCATATATGGAGTACTAATCGAGTATAATGATATTACATCATATGTCACTTGTATGTATTAACTTATCTATTATTCATTTTGTAGCAATTTAGTGGTGAAACTATGTACTTGTAAGAATCAATAGCAAAAATTTCGAAGTATTGCTTTCTACATAGGTTTGGAGTAGGCAGATTTGTATAGACGGTTTTATTAACAATTAACAGAAGAAGTTAATAACACATTATAACATAAAATATTGGGTTAAGTATCTGGAAATGTATCCAACTTGTCCTGAATGTCTATTGTATGTATCATACTTACGGGAGGTGTATTTAATGCATCCAACTTTTAAAAACGGTTTATTGTATGTATTTTGATGATGTGTCGGCCGATTACGATGTCACATGGCGTACTTAGAAGATGACACGTCATCAAATTACATACAATAAACCATTTTTGAAAGTTGGATGCATTAAATACACTTCCCGTAAGTATGATACATACAATAGACATTCGGAACAAGTTGAATGCATTTTCAGATACTTAACCCTTAAATATTGTATAAGTACTAAGTAAACAAATAGGCTATATATATATTTATTCTATTCTATGTAATTACGGGAAGTCTCATTTATTCATTTATGCAAAGCCTAATTAGTAAAAGAGAAGTATCATTCATCTAATGGGCTTACAATTTAAAGCAACACAATGAACAGTATATACACATCATTAAAAACAATAAAAACTAAAAATATGTTTATTTGGATTTTAATGTATGCAATGCCTAACTAGTAAAAGAGAAGTATCATTCATCCAATGGGCATACAATATAATTCTACAAAATATGTTTATTTGGATTTTAATGTATGCAACGTACACACAGTGACTAAGAACCATTTAATGGCTCACCTAAGATAATATATCAATGAAGAGAATGCAGTTTACATATAAAGAATTGATTCATAATGGGATGACGATGTTGTCATTATTGCTGGCTATATGCAAAATGGATTCTACAATGAAGGAAATTGATGAATTTCGATTGAAATCAGTGAATAATCCAAATTTCTAACTTCCTGTTGCTGCAACCTCCCAAATAGGTTTAACAGTGGATCATGAGTACCTTTATATGTATATGAATGTTGAGATTATGATATCTCTTGACAGACGATGCTTATCACCTTGTAGATCAAAACTGGAACCGAAAAGCTTTGTTATTAAAAGGAGATTTTTACAAACCAAACTTGAAGTTAAGACTGAGATCTAAGAGAAGAAATTAGAAAAGATACATAAACATAGACATAGGCTTCCACGACATTCTCTTTGTCCTTGGTTTCTTTAGTAACTAGGTCATGTAAGGCCATTTCAAACACTCTTTCCATTGCTTTATGCACATCTGCAGTTAGCATTGCCGTGTAACCCACCTTCAAAATAGGTACCGATTTGGGTTAACTACAGTAGCGATTCAATTTTACAGTTTTGTGCCAAATTTTTGCATAACCAGCGAAAAAGCAATCCATCTGAGCAGAAGTATCTCCTGTTTCAGGAGCACCATTCTCACCAATTTCCTCATCCTCAATAAGCTGCAATTGTAAAGCAAATAAGAAAAGTCAAGAGTTACAATTTACACCCAAATGACATGGCCAATGCTTTAAATGAGATCCTATTACCACCAGCCTGTGCAGACTCCACAGTACTCAACTTGGTGATACGAGTTTTATCTAAGATTATAACTTCATCTCCACACTGATGTCACTAAAGTATACCATAAGTACATAAATATGCCTCATGCTTGACATGTGAATTGAATATAATCATAGAATAAAAGGGAGGGTTTGAACTTAAACAAAGAAAGAAAAAAACTAAAAGAATTGGACCTTAAAATTCTTGACCTCACTGATAATCCTCATTTTCTTGACTTCCATCTTTCTCTTTCAGATTGAGGTGACTAACAAACGAAGCTGCAAAAGATTAAACACAACAGAAGTTATACAAAATATCAAAAATTATATATTATTCACATTACATTATTAACTCAAACATTTAATTCAAATTTTTTTATACATGTAAAACGGAAAATGACAGAGTGATGCCCAAGAGACTAATAGCTATATAATACCTTGTGATAACCAGCAACCAGCTCATAAGTCATTAGTGTATACACAAATACAGAAATTCAAAGACATACGTCATCTTCTAATACCCTCACTAATGGCTCACATGATGTAAGTATACCACAATTCGAAAGTCTAATGTGAAGTTCCACAGTATTAAGAATTTCACATTTATCTTTACATCCGATTTTTCTTATATATGACCATTTTCTCCAAATTTGATCACTTTGACTCCAACTAATATGATAATCATTACAATTATCAGCTTTTCTTCAAGACATATTACACTAACTATTTCAGCTTCATCTAACCAACTAATAGCAATCACAGGTTCAAACCTGCACACCTAAATACCAATTCATTAGTGATTCAATAAACATCAATCCCATGAATGCTCAATTGTATTACATTCTACATAAACCAAAAGAACAGCCTAAACAAACAACATTGCATTTATATATGAATATTTATATTAAATTCAATGAACAAATCATCAAGTTTATACCTTTCTTGGTACCTCCATCCTGCTATTCTTGAGAATACCAACTAAAAATCCCAACACCGCAAAACCCAACAAAGGTCTAACATCAAGCGTATCGACGGGGGGAATAAAATTCCTAAACAAATTCCTAGAAACATGAACAATGTGATAACAATACATATAGAGTCTAGAGTAGGTAATAAATCAACTCAACAAAACCTGCTATTCCCATAAACATGAACCATTTGCAACTTCACAACATTATCATGCTTCACAATTGTCTCCAAACCTGAAAAATGCAATAATACATAACAAAACCAATCTAATGAATACTTAATTGTACTTAGAAAGTTTTAAAGAAACTCTAAAACAAAATTATATGCTTGATGCTCCACTTTCTACAGAACCGTGGCAAACTAAAAGTAGACTAACTGCTCTTTTATAACAACCTAACAAACATCAAAGAATATTAAATGTACACCAAATACATCATATAGAAATTAAAAAAAATTAACCAAAATTTAGTGATGTAAACCCACCTGAAAAAAGCCATAAACAACATCATAATATCTGACTAAAGAGCTCTATTCTAAAAATTTTGAATAGTGAACCTTCTTTATATGGCTGAAAAGGGTAGCAAAAGTATAAATCATACCATGTCTAACCTCATAACATAACCATCCATTCTTAGCACCCAACCACCACCATCACTTTAGGTAATTTGTTAAAAAGGCTTTACATTACTTTTGCTTAGCTTTGCAAACTACTTCAACTCTACACAAAAAGGACATGCAATGAATTATAGCCAGGATTTTGGAACATTAAAACAAAACTCAATGCAATAATTTGGATGGTTACAACCACAAATCCCCTTTATTATCTTCCTAGGTTTAGCCGTAGTGTAGAAAATGAAAACATAAAGTGAAAGAAAACTTACAGTAACATGGATGCACCTAAACATCGCAATATCAATTGATATATACATATAGGTACTTGAATACTTGCAATAGTTTTACCTAGCATTCTCCTTCGTCTGAAAACTTGGAGCAAATTTTTGCATGAAATGAAAAAGAAAGATACCTTTCTTGATGGCATTTATTTGCCATCATTGTGTGAACTGAATTTGAAGCCAGTGATCAGAAACAACATTTGTTTCTAGAAACGAAGTTCAGGGAATCCATCAAATCATATGCAGGCAAAACAAAAACAAAGACCAAAATCAAAATCAAAATAATTAGTTAAATTAACCCTTGAATCAGACAAAGACTTATTGCCACCTTCTCTTCCTGTCTCTACGACATAGAGCAATTACACAATCATAGATAATACATAATAAAAAATACAACACAAAGTAATAGAGCCACTACAGACTACAGAGAATGAAAAAAGAAATTAGGAAGAAAATGAAATCCCTAAATTGAATGATTATATGCTCACCTTGGAATTCTATAAATCGAATGGTCAGTATCACCGTCTTCTTCATGATTCTAATGATATACCATCATCAATATTGATCAAAACACCACCAAATTATTAGTACAAATAAGTGTTACGTTGATACCAAAAATAAATTAAAATCGTAATAGAAAGATCAAGAAAAAGAAAAACTATTATAAACCCTTCAAAGGTGAACATCAAAATAGGAAGACAAAAGAGCAGAAGAAGAAAAATGGAGAGAGAGAAAATTGAAAGACATAGAGTTGAGAGGAATGAGAAGATGGAAGAACACACAAAAAAGATAAATGCTTCTCATGTAAGCTTTATTGTTGAGTTAGGTTACCAATGAAAAAAGGATTTGAAAAGCGTGACAACAGATAACCAACTAATTAAATTGAAGAGTGAAAGAGAATTCAGCCGACCAACATGCTTAATGTAAATATTATAAGCATTTTGCATGTCTAGTAAATATAACAAATGCACAAACATATTTAAAACTCAAAATCTTTTTAGAGTGCGATGACATCAACAAATAGTTGGGAAGCATTACACATCACCAAGATGAAGGAAGTAGAGTGTGACAAATCAATAAAAGTGATATCAGCTTTATTGTCAAATTGTATATAAGATAGAAGATAGATAGATGGATGAGTGTCTAGTCAACTCATCCTGACACGTCCAAAAAAGAACGCATTTTAACCCATTACCCAAACTGATAACTCACCTAGTTTGCTGCATTTAATTTAATTACTATTAGTGTTCTTGTAGACAGAGAGCTTACATTGTAAAGCACGATGCATACAAAGATGGAAATAAGGTGCTGGACAATGGATAGAAATAAGGTAATCCACCTTCTTTGTCTGTTAAGGAGATTGCTATTGGTAAGGTTCATAAATATGGAAATAAGGTGCTGGACAATGGATAGAAATAAGGTAGTCCACCTTCTTTGTCTGTTAAGGAGATTGCTATTGGTAAGGTTCATAAATATGGAAATAAGGTGCTGGACAAGATCTTTCACGCATGGAAGGAGATGTGGGTCAATTAATCTAAGAGGAAGATCTTTTTCCTTTTATTCAACGGGTCTCACGTCAATGGATAGAGTACCGTTGCTCTAATTTCAAGCTTGATTGGTCTGCTTGGATTTCTAGGCCTAGAAGTTTATATCATGGGTGATGTTGGTTCTTGATTCTCTATTTTGGATGTCTTAAGTTTGTTGTTTTTGTAGGTTCTTTTGATCCATGGGCTTGTGCTAGTTTTTGAAGTTCTTTGCTTTTCAAAAAAAAAAAAAAAAAACCGATGCATACAAAGATGTTGAGGGGAATACGGAAAAAGTTCATAATAGTACTTGGGGCCTCTTCTTGAATATATTGGGATCTCATTTATAATAGACAGCTAAAATAAGCCAACACATGCTTCAAATGCACATAATCCGAGCAGTTGGATACAATCAGCAGACAAGATGCTTCCACCCTTCTCTTTATAAGGAGCCACCAAAAACAGTTAAAACAATAAACTAAATTCATTTGCCTACAAAAAGCTTTAAAAGTTTTTTAAAAAAAATACTATATCATAAGTATGTCACGTACACTTGTAATGACCTGAAGGCTGAAGCTATAGAGAGGCAGAAGACACAAGAAAGACGATTTGCATATAGCTCTCAACTCTGATTGATGCACGACCCATTAACCGCGAAGCAAATGAGCTTCCAACATGGAAGATAACATAAAAGTTGCAAAAATGAAACCGTGTGGAATGTCCTCCCCATTTGGAATCAGAGCAGGAGTCCATAGAAAAATAAAAGTGTACATGGAACCTTCATATAGGGATTGTATACCATCCAATAATGTTATCTTTTCATCTGATATCAACGAGAAGACATGGTGTTAGAGCATCCGCAACGCAGTGATGTGGCGTCGTGCAAAGAATTGTTGAGCGGTGAGGTGGCATGGAGAATTGCACTGTGAGTCTTGAGCGTATAAAATAAGTCCAAGACCGGTTGGATGAGAAATAAACGTGAAAAGGGCCCCACCTCATATTCCATTTGCTTTCTATTTTCATTTATCTCATCCAACTTCAAGTAATTTTTTACTTTATATTCATTCATTCGGACACCAAATATCAATTCATGTATTGCAAATTATATTTATTGTAAGAATAAGCCCTCATCGTTAAAACTATATATTCCTATCATATATCGCATAAATCATTAGTTTGAAATTATTTAACAAAAAATGTGGCGTTGTAATTAACCAATTTTATTTTGAGATCACATTCATAAGTTATTTTTCTTATTTCTATGATTTATAAAACACAAAAAATCGTTAATTTTGTAAAAATTTCAAATAAACTGAATGTGCATGAACATGTATATATTGCTAATTTAGTCATTTGATATATATTTGAGTGTTAAATATATTGGTGTGTATTATTGATATTTAATAAAAAATAATAAAGTACGATGATGTGGCAATGTGTAAGAGTTTGTAGAGTTCAATGCATTGTGGATATTTTATATAAGAATATAACATGCTGATGTGGCACTGCTTTGAACATTAGAAGTGTTCATATCATTAAAGATGATCTTAGTAGAGGCGCATACGAGTCCCAACGCTCCTAATTACATACCATAATTAAAAACATGTATTAAATTTTGATAAAATATTAAATATTCAAAAATAAAACTTTTAATAATTTTCTGAAAGAAAAATTACCTCTAATTCACAATTTAGAGCTAAAAATCATTAATATGAAAAATAAAAAAAATACATTCATGTTGCACGCTAAAATATTCTAACTCATTGCAAGATTAAAACTACTCATTAATCACAAGTTTCCAAAACCGCACATATTCAAGATTCACAAATTACCACGAATCCATGCTCCAACAATATACATTATCAAAGGCGAAGTCAACTTATATAGTTTTTGTTCTTGTTGATAACTTTTATACTCCAATGTTATGATTATAGATAGACATACAGTATTTCTTACAGCAAAAAATAATAAGCCTCAAAATATCCTATTTAAAGTGATTTACAAACACAAAGTATAGAACATTCTCTTTGTCTTCAATTCCATATTTATCTTGCCTAAAAATGGAAGAAATCTGAGGTGAGTAAAGGTATAACTATTAGCCTCTAGCCAGCATGTAACCTCCATTCTAAGAAGACGGATTGACTCGCCTCAGTCTTTACTTGTAACATATCAAAAATGGAAAAAACAAAAAAAAAAACCTAATAGGAAAAATGATCAAATGGGTTTGAACGGGTAGATAACCATCTAAAATGTGCTACTGTAGTAATTATATCGGCGTTTTTTTTTTCAATCTTATCGAACACCAACTGTTCCACCTTTAATTCTAAGCAAAACATTCGAGATTTCGAGTTAAGCAACACTGTTCTCATTGAATGGTTATGTCTAGTCGGCCAATGGCGCTCAAAATATCAAAACTCTTATACAAGGGATACATAAAATAAGATCAAATAAGCAGGGGAGCAAATTATAGTACACCTGATAGTCCTTTATCCTTGTTCTATAATGATAAGAATAATATACAAAAATCTTACACGAACCCTCAAGTCCTAACATCTACACCAAGTCATTTCCATGCTCCCATAAAAGGTCAGCTCTGAATCGAACAAATTACACACAAAAATCTCATCCGGTTATTATGCCTGCTAAAACATCGGTCTTACCCCGTGCAAATATCGTGTAAACCAGCCGAATAGCATCAAGCCATGTATCCAGATATTCCCATGAGTCTGCAATCTGAAGTACAAACATATCATAATTCTCTGTTATTTATTGTTTCCACATAAAGATCAACTCCAATAAAAGTTAATCATAACTATACAGTTATTCTTCCAAAAGCAGGAACATTTTAATTTTCAATTTGCACGAGAGAAGATGAGAAATACCAAGTAAGTCGGTCCATGAACCGTGTCAATGCAGATGGAAGGACCAGGAGGCAAAGTCAGATCTGCACATGCTGAAACTGAGACAATATCCGGTATTTCAATCTTAATGGCCGCTCTACCATTACTTGTTTTATCTCCAGATACCATGTGTCGTTGCTCATCATTGTGAAACTGTGACAAATTGGTGATAAATGTCAGTACATGATGTGTGACCCAACTAATCTATTTTGTAATACGTCATGTTCACCAGAAACAGTCCTCTACATGCCCCTTTTAATGAAGCGTCGTATACACAAAATGTCAAATATTAAAGTTAACATGTTTTTTCACTTGAATTTCTCATAGGCGAACTCCTAGAACTTTTTAACTATAATCCAATGTAACTTATGCAGTTATACTTCATTTAAAAAATAAAAGAAAAAAAAGAAACCAAGTATACATAGACATCCTTAAATTTTACCACGATGCGTGGCCTCATAGCATTTGTGCTACAGAAAGTTTGTTGTTGGTTCTTTGCATTCACTTTGTTTTGAGTCAAGAAGCATATGAAATAACTTATGAGACCCTAGACCTAGGGTCCATTGCTTGCCCCTATCTGAACTTGACATATGAGGCTAAAACTTTCTAACCACTTAAAAGATTTCTAATGTGCATTGCCAATGAAGATTACAATGTTTGAAGCTCCGTGTACCTAATAAGATTCTTTGACTACTAAAAGTATATATGTCTAACAGTCCTTGATTAAGGATAATATTGGGAACATTCCAAGATGCAAAAAGTCAAATGAATTGACTGTACTTGAATAACTTCTTACAATGCTACTATAATTAATTACTTCACCACTAAAGCAATTTGACTTGCCAATTGCCAGTTGAGCAGTTCACTAATCAATCTGCTTAACAAAGAAACCTTGTGATTGCAAAAATATGGCGTTCGTCTAGTGAAATTTTACCAATAATCCCATAGACCCATACTATTTGAAATTTTCCCCCCGCATGTAAACAAACATGTACATACACATCTACATGAGTAGCCATAAACTAACCCAAATGTCTACTTTGAACACTACTATCGTATATTCTCCTATTTGGCAGATAATTTGTATAACACACACACACTCGTACTTATCCTAAAGAAATTACATCTTTAACAGCATACCGTACTTGCTTTATATAAAAGGGTAGTGTATTATCAACTTTCATGGTAGATATGAAGAGATGACCATACCTGTTGAAGTCCTTCATGGTTCAAAACAAATTGGGTGCGCTTCCAATCACCATGTGGAGCAATTGGATTTCCCACTGGTGGTGCTGTAAGATATCCAACCTTAAGATAAGGTAGAGGCAGCTAAAACATAAAAGTGAAACCATTTAGTAATTTAATCAGAAATATTAATGCAGCAGATACATAAACAAGTTGTAGGAACCAAAAATTGATTTAGTAAATGCATTCGAGCTGGTTGAACATTATAACAGGCGACGTACCTAGACAATTAAGTTTTTAACTAATGGTGATTACAAATTTCTTTATTTATTCAACAAAAAATGATCTTCAATAATGCATTCATGATATTAAAGCTAAAACAAAATATTTGGACAAGTATACTAACCATGGACCGCACAAGCTTCAAAGCACTGGTATAAACCTGTTATGTTAAACCTCAAATTAAATTCAAATTATGCAATACCATGTTTATGATTACTGAAAAGGAAGAGCATTTTAATACAAACCGAGTAACTTGGCTTCAATGCATGAGCAGCAGCAATGTAGATAGCCGATTGACTGTATAACTCATTGGGGGAAACATCATGTCCACCCATTGTTCCTCCAACTCTTGACGTGTCCTCTGCTAATCCATACTACAGAGTACAGAGACAGGATCGGTGAAAAATGATCATGCCAAACTCAATTTATTTCCGAAAAGGAGACTAGAGATGCAAAACTGGGCAGGTTGAACAGGTTGGAAAATGGGACCAATCAGAATGCACAATGTCTAATACAGGTTTGCTTCACTTATCAACATTATATGCTCCTTTTTGTTGTAATTCAATATGTAACTAGCGTACTAAAAACAATGGTCGTAAGCTTTTGATCTAATGTTTTGTTTAATCGAATAATCTAAGAGGTTAAAGATATTCAAGTCTAATTCCGGTCCCTTTTTACCCCCTTCATTGTAACTAGTTTTTTTAATTTAACCCATATGAGATAAAAGATAACCCATATCAACAATTGAGGCATCAGTAGGTAAATGGATTATAACTGTTAACTCTGAAGTATACCATCATATCCAAATTAAGTAACATGACAAATAGTAAACTGACCAGCACAGTGCCAAGGTTGTAGATGGCCCTATGAAAATCAAATTGCAACTGTATCGCTGCACGAAACTGCAACGCAGAAAAAGATGTCAACAAGAGACGATAAATGGTGACAGTGTAGAGTGCAGAAAATGTAAGAATTGTAAGAAAAAAGTGATACATCTATCTGTGACCCAATGCTAACATTCGTGTACCTTACTGATTGCACTTTTTACTATAGTCTGCTTTTCTCGTGCAGGAACAATTGCACTTAGTTCCTGCATTCCAAATAATGGTATTAGTCAACAAGTCGATACGTGAAGATAAATATATCAGGTTCCTAGAAACAGTGGGAAAAAAAGAACATTGCTGTGCATTTTGAGTTTAAGCAACTAGAAGCACCTGTAGAGCAAGACCCCAGTTATTGAGAGCCTGCAATGAATTTTGTCATTATATCATAACCAATGCATAGGTATTGTGCTATTAGCTCAATAAATAATAAAACAGATAAAGAAAATGGTTACTAAGAGTTACCTGGGGACTGTTCCAATTTAGTTGAACAGCCTTTTCATAATTATTTGTAGCCTGCAACATCAAAAGAACATTGTCACATTGAATACAACTCTTAATCTACATAAACTGCACAACTGTAGTAACTTGTAATATGTATAGCAGCGGAGACAATCATGATTCGAAGGTCTAACCTGCTTCCATAGTTCTTCAGCTTCCTTTGTACGTCCACGCATTTTTGCACGATCAGATATGGCAATAGCCCAGTTATAATAAGCCTACAATTGGACAATCTCAACATACTCAGATGTGATAAGAGGCAGATGTTATCATAATCATACAATAAGCCTACAATAACACATGGAATATTGTGACATGGGAGGAATATATTTTCGATTTAACTAGTTTACCAGAATGTGAATGTCATGCAACAAAATTAAGAAAGCAGATGTCATGCTCAGTCACACTGTATAGAAATTAAGATACGTACATCATGAAGTGTTGGGTTCAAACGGGTAGCCTCATCATACTTTTTGCAAGCCTCTTCAAGCAAAGCATCTTTGGATGGTGAACTAGTGTCTGAGTTTACATTATCTGCACTTTCCTGAGGATGGATCAAAAGATAAGAATAGTTCCATATACTGCATCACGATGTATAATTGTATATATACTCATGTTCAGTCATATGGAATTCATAAATATAGCATGGTATAACATAGTTTATGTCCCTGTCATTAGCTACAGCTATTTATTATCAACAGCACTTGGTTTAGTGTAATCAAATTACTCCAGAGTCTTGTCTCACAAAAGAGTAGACATTTGACATTCTAAACACAAACTTAATCATGAGAGAAACTGGTAACTGTATTAACTATATAGAAGTATTGCAACACTATCGATCTACAAAGCTAATAGAGATACATGTTGATATTGTATGTAGTAATTACTTGGCTAGTAGCTTCTAAGTCGGAAGTGGACATTATGGGACAGGGGAGTAAATATTGCAAACACTGCTTGCCACGAGTAATGTTTTTTACTAATAATCACTACTCAAACATAAAGAATATCATGTGTGGCCAGTAATTATCCTTTTAGGATTATATTGTAAAGCCATAATTTGGTCACTTACAGCATGTAGCTATATATCTAGAAACATTACATGGTTGCATGGGTACAAGTTACCTGAAGAACCAGCGCCCAGTTATAAAGCGCATCATAATCATCTGGATTTCTCTCTATTGCACTTGCATACCTGAAAGCAAAACACACACAAAAAAAACAAGATATGAATGTGTATGCTGCCTGAAGGTCATAAACCATATAATACCAAAGAAATACCCATGCACACACAATGAGCAAGTCGTAGAAAGTGAAACTGTATGACTAAAGGATCGTTTTGGGCTAGCTATGAATTATTGAATCTTTTTGTAAACTGATAATATAATATGATAGCACTGGGAAGGTAATCATAAAGAAAAATGAAACTACAATAACATTACTGTAGACCGTAAACCATTATGGTGAGCATAAAGGGAATTAGTTTTATAAAAACAAATAATAGTTCAATTAAAAGTTGCTTTAAATGGTTTTATGTGCTGTACAACCTAAGATATTGTTAAAAACTTGCAGATTTGCTACATATTAACAGTACTGCAATGAGCCCTACACCATCTATTTTGGGGTGGATGTAAAATATAATTATGTTTTGTGCAACGATGACCAATAAAAACAAAGAGTGACAGAGACAAAAGTGTGTGGCGGCGATCAAGAGAAAAGAACCAGGAGATCAATTCATGAGTAACTAGAGAGATTGGATTCAAAAGAAACTAGATTGCTCAACCACATTGAATTACAATGTCAACAAATTCAAGTAATATAAACGCCAAAACGATATTGTACAATACTATATATCTAGTAAAGAACAAGGGACCCCCCCCCCCCCAACCCCCCAACACACACATTCAAAAGTTCCCACTTCCCTCTCCTACGTTGCCCTTTTTTATTCCAGGAAAAATGTTACTCATCACCTGTCTCATCTCTACATAACACCCTAAGTGTGCATGCATGATTACTATTTCTTTTCTACTTTTTACGTTGTTTCATAGAATCCTCCAAACCAATTTTCCATTTTTCTAAAATATAATGTGCATAATAAACATGATATGCAGATTTCAAAATTAAAAACAATTATGGGTAGGATACAAGTGTATACGTAAATTAAGAAAGAAAGGGATCAAACTTAAATCAAGAAAAATATGCCTACCTTTTTGCTGCAAATGTAAGAATCCGTTGCCTTGAGCGGCCTTCCTCGTCAGAACCAGTGATACTATTGATCAAATCCATGGCAGCACTATTTTTTTCTGTATGTTGTTGCGTATTTTCTTGACTGAAGAGGTTCAAACACATAACCATTAGTATATTAACACTTCTTATCAAACAGAAAATACATCTGACAGTGAGAGAGTGAGCAGAAACGCGAGTAAAAGCTAGCTACCTATAGTAGATACTAAGCAGAAAACAGTGTTTATATGTTAGTTACAATCATTTAGTTTGATCCAAGTAGCACACACAAAGTACAATAATAGAAGTTGAAAAATGTCTATGACAAAAATTCCGTTCAAAACTGCTGCTGCGACTTGGGTTTTGATTGGGATCTATCTTGTTGTTGTTCCTAATTGGTTGTTTTTTGTTCTTTGTAAATTATCTTTTGCATGCATATATATATTCTGCTTTTTCCCAAAAAAAATATCACGTTCAACACTGCCGCTGCGACTTGGATTTTTCATTTTATTTCACGAACACCTTACAAGAAGGTGGTTTAACATCCAACAAAGCTATGGCACTACAACACAATCCTTTTACCGACCATACACGTACTACGAGTTATGTAAGGGGGAGCTTGGTTTGTAACTAGGAAACACTATGGTATGGGTTAAATAATTGGATAAAATGGGAATTGATTTCTATAACCACCCCCTTGGGAGGGTTCAAAACTTTGAAGTATGTGCCTAAAGTTGTGAGTCTAATAACCAATCGATAACACCTAAACCCGTTAACTAAACACTACCTAAAAACAATCTACAGATCTACTTGTTTACATGCTGGTGAAAAAAGCATATAACAAGTCAAATTTCAGTGATCAGTAACCTGTGAGTTTGGAATTTTCATTATAAGTACAACTGCACATGATAATTTAGCTGCTAGAAAAGGGGTATTTGTTAGGTGTTGGCAAATTAGAGGAACTTTAAGGCCTTCGATTCAGTGCCTTTGAAACTTCTATTTCAACATCCGTACTAAATCTTCAAGCAGATCATGGCTTTCAAAGATCACCTACAACAGTGGATATCATACGCTTTCCTATTAGCATGAAAATTATTATTTTTAACGTTATGTTCTTTCCAGTTTCCACCAGGCTCTATGCTTTTCATACTCCTAAGCATTATAGTAGCAGTTTACAAGCATAACTGATATCCTTCGTAACACTACTTATAATCTTAAGTAACCAAACCTCGCATATATACTACTATTATCACAATCTAAAATCACTTTAAGCATAGTTCTATCAACTCAAAGTGAGGTGCATATCAAATTACAATCAGTTACAAACAATAGAAAATTAGGGCTCTTTACTGCTAAATTGCTCAAGTAACAACTAACAGAATAACGATTATTAACTTTTAAATTAAAACAGTATGAGATAAAAAAAATCAAACCTATACACAGGAGTAGTAGCAGCGGTAGTAACGGATTCAGAATCATCACCATTCTTCAATTCATTCAATAATTCTCTCATAGTAAAAGTTCGGCTCCCTTCGTCTTTCCGGAGCTCCGTATTATCCGTTGATTCAACAATCGGATCTTTATCGGATACTTGTTGTTCGGGATTCGGATCTGAAACCTGAGGAGCAATAACATTATCAACTGGTTGGATCGGTTGGTCACTTGACTGAATCGTGGCGGATTCGGATTGATCGATATCGGAATGTGGTTCAGATATGACATCGCCGTTTTGTAACTCCGACTGTTGATCGGTTGCAGACATTATTAAAATTTGATCTGTTTGAGATGATGATGATGGTGATGAGATCTAGTAGCAGTTAATTGAATTTTTGCTGCAGTTAAAGTTGTGAGGAAGGTTCGAAAAAATTGTAGTAACTTTAAGAAGTTCCCTCAACGAACTTTATATCGAGTGCTATAAGCAAACTGATTTATTTTAGTTGTACACCTTTCACCTTTGGTCCTAAAAACATAATTTACTTGTAAATAAATTAATTAATATCTTAAAATATTTTATGTATTAATCAAACATTAACACATTAACCATTTAGGTAATCTACTCTTACTTGTAATTTATGTCTATATATGTTGGAATTTGAGACACATTAACCGTCACGCCAACGTGGATCCAAGCACGAAATTGCCCAACATAAATAGTTGATACGATAGTTGTAGGATCGTATAATCTTGTAATATTATTACCAAAACATTATTGGGCGTTGTAAGAATGTTTGATGCTACTACAGATGGTAGTAGCATAATCGTGTGGTGATATACTAATATGTTGTAAACTGACTATGACATAGTATGACGTTAAAACCTTTTATAAATGAGTTTTGCTAAATGAAGCTTTAAGGGCTTTTATTAGCATGTATATATTACTTATATTATACATTAAAATTGAAGGTCCACCTAAATTCAAGAAGAGAGAGGGTGTGTTAGTTATTTATTTTGTACAACTCCTAAAGTATGTTTTAAAGGCTTAAAAAGAGCTCCAAGAGCTTTATTTAGCAAAATTCTTTATAAATTACTAAAAGAATACCTGCTTAGTGCGACGGATAATTATTTTCGTTTAACGATATGTTGTCTCATTTTGATTTTAAGTTTATGTGACACACGCTGACAGATAACATTATAATATTTGAAAATTTAAAGTACATTTTGTAAGATATTAGAATACTTGTCTACATCTTTATATATGTGTGTGAGTATAGAAGGTAACTATAACTTTTTATTACTATTCATTTTTTTATCGATATTTAAATCAAAATAATCATAATTGACATTTAATATCCATCAATATATTATGTGAGTTGTATCAGTTATAGTACAATCAAATAAATGAATAATCATATAATTAAAATTTTGTAATCTAATTAATTATGATTTGTTAGCTATAATTTATTTTCAATTTGCATATTGTCCCTCTTTTTAAGGTATTAAGATTTGAGGCTCAAACTCTTTAGTAAGTAGTATAGATACCATGTAGTAATTAAGTAAGATCTATCAATTAATATTATAAATGATGATAGTGAAAACTTGAGCATTTCATTAAATTCTTTGATAAATCCGCTTTGTAAATCTGATGGTAACGAAAACTCATCATAATAATCTTGCTAATGTTGTGTAGAAAAATTCTGATCTTATAGTTTCCTTCTCATTTTACTCTTTTAAACTACATGTAGGCATACTAGCATATAGGTGGCAATTTTAGACTCATTAGTTAATTATTGGTCAATTTGATTAATTTTTAGGAGATGATGGGTTTGTTGAGTCTCCTTCTCATTTTTTGGATGAGTCTAAATGGGTTTTCAAATATAACCTCTAATTGTGTAACAATTCACCAACGAGTTTGGATGGGTCAAGCGGGTAATTTTTTTTTCCACCTCATTTCATTTTTTTCATTTTTCACTCAAATAAAAAAAAAGTTTGGTGAACCCAATGACCCAACCCGAGACCCATTTGATCTGGACCCGTTTAGACCCATTCCTCTAAATGACTCATCTAGACCCAGACTCATTTTGACACAAACCCATCTAAACCCGTGATCCAACCCGACCCAACTCGTTCATTCTGCCACCTCTACTACCACATTACCACATTTAATAATTACTACTCACATTGAGGAACAAATATCTTGATGAATGTTAATTACCATATTCAACAGGTGGGTTATTGCGTTTCATTCAAGAAACCCTCGAAGCTCGATGCCTCAATGAGCTTTTTAGTTATCATTTACAAATGTTTATTGAATAATGAAAAGTAGAAAGTGTAAGGTACGTGACATCATAGAAATATTTCATAACTGACAATTACATTCCAGTTTTCTTCTTTAGTCATGAAGTATTAAACTAATTAGTTTTTTACAATTAGACGTAAAAAGACATTTACTTTACTTTACTAGCTAGCTAGGTATAAATTAGGGGCTAGCGTTAGAAAATGCATTAAACTTGTACATGATATCAATTGTGTGTATTATACTGTGACAATCCGTACTTAGGCGTATTAATTTACTCTAAGCTTGCTTGTAATTACTTGTAATTAGTTTGAAATAGAACTAAGTTGCTTGTAATATAACGTATATTGAATATACACATGTGCGTAATAAATTGATATTACGCGATTTGCTCGGATGAATTCCGAATCACACGGCCGTGGGTGAACCTTCCCATATGACTTGTAAATCTATTTTAAGTGATAAATAGTTGTCATGTACCTGTTATCATTATTCTATAATAATGTACATAGAAAGCTACTTCGTTTGATATAAAACGTAACAAATACGAGAAAACGCGCGGATCGAACCCGACACTCGAACGAAATCCAAAATATATTTTGATAACTCTAAATAAGTGTCTTATAAATATTTAGTCAATCCATATGTCATCCACATATGGAGTATATACGCGAGAAAGTTCAAACGATAACGATACGTTCTAAAAACACGCGTTTAACGTCTAACCGACTAATAAACATAACCCGAATCGAGGAACGAGATTCACGAGCCCAACCCTCACTTGGGCTGACCCAAACCCACGACCCAAAGGCCCGAAATTCAGCCCAAATACCAGGCCCAAACCCATCTCCTTAACCCTAACTATTTAATCTTCTTTTCCTCTTAACCCTCTCATTCCACACATGCCACCTTCTCGCTACCTCACCAAATTCTCTGCTTTCTCTCACTAAAAACGACTGAAATCAGTCACCTCCCACTCCCCCAACCTCATCCAAGAACCACCAAGTCGTCCCTTTACTCATCTAGCAACATCATCCATCGTTTTGAGCAAGGAGAAGCAAGGAACACACAAACCGAGCAGCAGCAGCAGCAGCGTACCTCCTTCCCTTCCAGCTCTATACCACATTTTTCTTTGGTATATATGTAACACCCTTCAAATTCAACTTGTAACACCCTTCAAATTCTCAAGACATTTTTTTATTATTATTATTATTACGGAAGCGAATATTTAAAATACACATCATAGGATGCGTGTAATACGTTTCCATAGTGCATCCCAAAATACATACAAACTTTAATTCTAAATTATCATAATTTGCTAAATACACACTTAGGTTTTATATTAAAATCTGATACAAAATGTTTAATCCAAACACAACTAAATTAGAGTAGGTTTGTCAAACATCCCATTCGTCCCATACTTCAAGCTACCCACAATCAAAAGCTATTCCTGCAAGAAGTAGTGAGGTGGGATTAGCACGAAGCTAAGTGAATAGATCCAAAACTATCAATCTACTTTAGCTTAGCAAATGTCTACAACAAGCATTACACACAAATCAAAAAGGATCGGTGGTCCTTGAGGTACCCTCATACCGCGGTGGTTCCTCAAGCAACACTTAAAACCAACTGAAGGCCAAATCAGAGGTTAAACCGATAGTTTGGAACTATTACTACATACAACATAATTTCAGTGTTCAACACATGTACAAAGCACTTACGTTGTCCAAAGTAATAGTACCCAAACCCAACACATTAGTTGACCCCCGACAATTCAAATAGTCCACATTTATCAAAACATATAGAACACCATTAATCATTTAAGGGATAACCATCATGGCAATATATTATCTACGCAATCAATGCAATATATCCAGTTTACCCGTTGTAACCATGTTGTTACAACTAACTTAGACTGAGAGTCCAAGATCCACTCACCCTTGAAGATCACCGTCTCCACTCAAAGGTCTTATCTTATTGAGTCTTCGGTTTATCTGAGAACAAAATCAAAACCCGAATTAGATTCTTATATCAAGTTTATTACAATCTAACCATGCATATAATGTCAATTAATCGATTATACTATACTTTCATTACTAGTTAAATAACATAGGTACATAAGTCACAAGTTGTCAAATTCGTCAGATTATAACTAGCAAACGCGATCCGGGTTGGGAGTGGCTGGATCGCGTTCCACAGTACAAAACATTCTGTTACAAATTTTCACTTGGCAACGCGATCCGGGCAAGTGGCTAGGATCGCGTTCCAAAGAGTAAACTCAATCCGGACACAAAACCAACTGAACAACGCGATCCAGGTTGGGTCGTGTCAGGATCGCGTTCGTAAGAGCAAAACGTGTTGTGGCCATTTTACACATAGCAACGCGATCCGGGCAATTGAGCTGGATCGCGTTCCCAAGCTTTCCAGCAATGGTTCAGACCTGTTAAAGCTCAGCACGAACACTAAAACCCAAATCCGCTACATACCAATGTAAAACACGATTTTGACAGAAAATTAACCACAAGTATCAACCACAAACATGTTATAACAACAAACAATAATCATCCAAGTCCTAAATCAACACATGCATTACTCATTCAACCTAATTTAACCAAAACCCATTTCACACATTCAAACCTAGAAATTTGCATTCAAGACAAGAACAAGATGATGATTTCAGTAACTACAATTCATTTAAGCATATTGGATTATACATGCATCAATCTTTCTACTCAATCTCATCAATTGAGCTCAAGAACACAAAACAATTACTTACAATGGAAAGGAAGGAACTAGATGAACAAGGTGGAGAAGAAGAAGATGGTGAATCAGTTGCAACACACAATCACAGCTTCAACAAGATGAAAATCAGATGGAGAATTGTTTTCTTTTGGTGCATGTGTTCTTGAGAGAAAATGTGAGAGAAATGAAAGAACTGAAGAAATGGAAAGTGGTCGACATTTCAATCAAGTCCAATTAACATGCAGTGTAATCATATACCCGTTCCAAATCTATTGTCTGGAACCTAAAAACTATTTGCGAGAAATACATTTTGTTATACCGTCAACTAAATTAATTTAAAACAATTAATACTTCATTTAACACCATAAATCATTTGATCATTTGACCTATTAATTTAAGTTATCCAAATAATACCAATTATTTCTAAATACAATTTAAATACAAGAAGGTAATGAAAATACCGTATTTCTACTAGGCCCAGGTCGAGGATGTTACAATATATATCCCTCCTTTCACTTTATACTTCCTTGGATAAACATAATAAACATGCTCATGCTTCATATCTGCTAATTATGTCCAAGACCCACTCGAAAAACCGAAAAAGAAAGCTAATAACCGTTGGGTAATAACATTATCCACTGGACAATAAAATAGATCAGATTAGATCGACCATAACCGAACCATTTCTTAACGAAATCAAGTTTTTCTTGAGTCTAAAATCAAGTTTAGGATGTCTTCTTTCATAATCTGTAAGCCTCACGAAAATTGAAGTTCATTTGCTATTTTTAGTTACTGCAATAAAAGTACATAGCAGATCTGATGAATCTGACCAGAATCTTGACCAAATCAATATAGGTATAGCTTGGGCTATGGAACTAATTAGAACTTGAAATCAGTGGTAAAAGATCACAAATTTTGTTAGTTTTCCAAATCCTACTGGAAATTCTTGTGAACTTTTGTAAAACTTAACTTATGACCAGATTATTGAGCATATGTCACAAAAACGATCTGCTGGACCTACTTCAATTTAAAAAAATTCATCTCGAGTTTTTCTTGGTTAAAATCGATGAAAAAATATATTTTGGAAATCTAAGACATAGGAGAACCTTTTGTAAAAATTTCATAACGATTCGTTAAGTTTTACTTGACCAAATTGATGTTTTAACACGGGTGAAATATAGGTCCGACAATAGTAAAAATCCGACAATGACCTCCTTCTTGAGACCATATCTTGAGTTCTAGACCTCAAAAACGTATGAGACCACTTGGGAAATCTTGGTAATTTTGTTATGTACAAAAAGTTCTTCTTTGGCTCATTCAAGAAATACACTCATTTCTCCAGAAAATTAGATTTGTGAGAAGTGATGTAATCTCGGATTAAACTGAACACTGACACTTTGTAAATATTTATAAAATATCAAACGACCTTCAAAAATCATAAAAAAATTAAAGAAAGTACATAACATATGTAGGAATTTTGTGTAAAAATTTCAGAACGATTTGATGACGTTTACTATTTTAGATAAAAATCACAAATAATCCGTGAATGTATTGTCGCATAAAAACTAAATTCCGTGAATACATACTCATTGTCGCATAAAAACTAACACTTGAAAGAATTCCGTCAATCCTTATTGACGCACGAACGAAATTCCGTGAATACCATTCACGCATAAACTAAATCCGTGAATAATCATTCACGCATAAACTAAGTCCGTGAATACCTTATTGTCGCATGAACAGCGTCCGTGAATACCTTATTGTCGGAATTGATTATCAGATGATTATACCCTTCGATTGTCGCATGAAACCATATTGTCGTAATACCATTATCGCATTAACACTTGTATTTAAAAACTGTCCCAACAATCCTTATTGTTGCATAAGTGATAATTCCGACAATCTTTATACATCGATATAATATTTGGTCAACCAACAACAAATACATTGATAAGTATACGACACCACGAAACATATAAAAAATAGCACTTATAGATTATTGTTACAAACTATCACCAACGGGCCGTACACATTTTCAAAACTCAAACTAATCAATCAAACAACCAAAGTATTTGGACATAACTAGTTGAGTGGACAACTAGCATGAATGATCTTTTGAGACATTCACTTATACATACAACCTTATATGCTTAGGGCATTAGAAGGTTGCGGGTTCGCGGAACCTACGGATTACTACTGCTTTCAGACTTTACGTTTATTAAGTTAAACGCTTGCTTACTTGACTCAGGTGAGTCTTACAGCCCCACTTTTACTGTTTTACTTATGGGGTGAGATACATTGCTTACGTTTTCTTGAACACAAGTGCTAAATTACTTATTTTTCATATACGGGCTTGCATGAGTTACTTACTAATCCACTGAAGTCCCTCTATCATAGTTTCATTAGTTATGGACTTAAGCGCGAATATTAGTTAATGGATCCATTAGGGACTGACCCTCCCCGCCCGGGGTAGTAGCGCTACCACGAACCGTTATGTATAAACGGGCGACTTTTATTTGTTTCGTACGAGTGTTTGGATTGGGCACTCGCGGGGGCACTATACGGTACTTGGTTGTACCACCGATTTGCGGGTTAAGCTTCGACTATGAGCTCATGGCAACGGTATATACATATTTACTTATTATTTGCGTGGTTGCAGATACTTGATTTACGCCTGCGGGCACAACTGATAAAAATCTTGTGTTCAAACTATTACTTACTTACAAACCTGTGAGATTCACCAACCATTTTGGTTGACCCTTTTAGCATGTATTCTCAGGTACACATACGGAGTAGGATTACTTCAGGATTACTAGCTAGAGTCACATGATTTTCAAACTGCATTAATGGAGATTCTTTAGCATTATCTTTTGTAACTTTGGTTATGTAACAGAATCTCCCGTTACGTACGCGGACTCTAGAGGACCTTACTTTTGTAACGAAAACATTATGTTTTCAAACCCTATTTTATAATGGTATGTAACTATTTTACAAACGTCTCATTTAGAAGTCGTTTGCTATACTTTGGTGCTTGATTATTAATTAGTTACACCCAAAGCTTGCTTCCGCGCAACATTCAATTTGGGGGTGTTACAGATTGGTATCAGAGCCTAAGGTTATTGCGAACTAGGTTGCATTTAGTGGGCCTAGACTATGACCGTTAGGCAGTATTCCTTATTAAGTATGATTAGGTTCAGTGACTACATGATATTGGTTTAATTTAACATAGCCTGATCAACTATGTACAATTAAAAGAATATGATGTGAGATCTGAAAGGAGTCATGACTGAACAGGATACACTAGTTGACTCTGACCACGAGAAAAACCGGGACTCAAACATGTCTGTGTTAGACACTTTAGGCTATTATGTGATATGTATATATGCATAGATAGGCCTCACTCTCACTCAATATCTTAGGCTATATTATATATGCATTATATGAATATAGGCCTCATTCTTTCTAACGTTTTGTCTCAAAATGGCATACCTTCCTACCGTTGCACCAACCGATTTAGGAAACAAAAACCGAAGCTTTATCTTCTATGATAAGGGCAACCACAATAACCGCTCACACGAATGTAACGAGCAACGAAACTATAATCCCATGAAAGATCCGTCACACAATATTACGGCACTTGGTGCTACATTCACAGTACATTTGTACTGCATTACGGTACCTCGGGTACTGCATTCCCGGCACTTGGTGCTGCATTTGGGCACTTGGTGCTACTTTCGATACAAACGTTTGAAAACGCACGATTTATTACTCATCCCTGGCAATAAGTGCTACAGTCGGAAATCATATGATTTACACCCACTTCTGGCCTTTGTGCCACATCCGAAACTCACACGACTTTTAGCCTTCGTGCTACATTTAGAAGTCACATGAGCTATACTTATATTAGCCATCTTGCTACTGTTTTCTACTCTTATCATTGCCATATGTGAAATTCTCACACACGTACTACTCTCTAGGCTATTGTATATCGAATATGTACGAATAGGCCTCACTTGCTCATTACAACCCTGTCATCAAGAATGATAACACGTTCCGCTGTACTACCTACCACTCATGAGAAAGATACTGCTTTGTGTCCTTCCTACCACTCTTATCCTTCGGGATCGCGTATGAGACGTACTACTAGAGAAAATTACTAGGTCTCCTCGAGCTAGATCTTAACTCATACACTTGTCGATTTCACTATACATGGAACACACCAAAAGGCAGTCGCCCACCGAAGGGGCTGGCTACCTGTTGCTTCTATTTGGAAATTCAAACACAACAGTTGAAACACACTTAACACTTGCAACATATACGCAAGGACTAAAATCCTTTTTGGTATTCGACCGGATGTAACAATCTCGACAACTTTGTAAACTCTATGCTGATAATCTTTTGAACTCATTACCTAGAATGGTATCGAACCTTATCATCTAATGAACTTAATTGTCATTTGTACGGTTGTATATTACTTCCCGGTACATACATTTTAATTAAATATACCTTATGCATGATTGCCCTTTTAACCTCACCAACGAGCCCCTTTCCGTTGACCTGAAGTTTCAACATCATTGTTGGTTTGGACTGGTTGTCTAAGCACCGAGCTAAAATCATTTGCTTCGAGAAAATCATTCGAATTCCTCTCGCCACCGGTAATACTTTGATCATACAAGGGGAGACCGGTGGGACGAAACTGAACATCATATTCTTTATGAAACACCGGAAATATCACCCATCTCTAAATGATGGAGACCAGCGATGAAGTCACCACCTTACGACTAAAATTAGGGTACAAAATAAAACCTTCCTGAAACCAGTGAAAAATTTCTCTAAGAATGCATAGTTTGTGTGAAAATAATTCTCAACAATTTTTCCCTAGACATCCTTCGAGGACCTTTCTCAAACGTAAATCTTTCTACAAATTCTCATCTAACATCTACTCCAAACTTTTCACAAATTTCGTAAACGGAATCTCCAACGTATGGTCGATGACAAAGAATTTTCAACACATTTGATTAACTTTCAGTTTTCAACGAAATTCTATCATCTCAAGTTTTCAGTGGATTTACACCAGCAAGGGTTTGTAAATAAAAAAATTTCCCACAAAGAACTTTATGAAATTTTCAAAATCCATAAGTTATTAACAAAGTTATCTAAAATTCGATAATGTTCCTTTTTTTTGCCAGAAGAAAACCACATGTATGAACCCACCCTTGATTGTCACTCAATTTATCGCTATGATCTAAACTCTAGTCCCACTTTAAAACTAGGACAACAATAACAACTTATACAAGTGAATACCTGCGGATCCTATAACGATTTACATACTGAAGCTGGGTTCCAACGGTTCATCTTGGATGTAATCCAGCGATTCACTCGCGTTTTCATAACTCATGGTAGGATGTTATCCATCATACTCATACGAAACTCGTTACTTGATCATGTTTGGTCACTATCTCAACACATAGAACAAGCGATCCACACATAACACAAAACACATTATCTAATCATAATTTGATCACCTTTGACTTTGATTGTCATCAATTTCTCATACACCTTATTGGATCATGATTGACCACTACACGATTTGACTACCGCTCGAATGATGAAATAGTCTTTATTAGACTACTATTTTAACAACAAAATGGCCGGGGATAGACCACTTTTTATAAATCGATTTAGGCTGGTTAGCACAATTCAAATCCCACTTCAAGATTGCAGATTAAGCTCTTCTCTCTAGACATGATAATCAATCGAGATCGAAATACGTCCGTAAAACAAAAGCTCTGCAATGCACTTATTCTATCCTTACCCGAAGGCAACGATGACTTCGTGGTATACTGTGACGCTTCACACCAAGGTCTCGGTTGCGTGCTGATGCAACGAGACAAGGTTATTGCTTACGCCTCTCGGCAACTCAAGGTCCACGAAAAGAATTACACCACCCATGACCTAGAGTTGGGAGCAGTTGTATTCGCTCTTCAAATTTGGAGACACTACTTATACGGTACCAAGTGTACAATTTTCACCGACCACAAAAGTCTCCAACACATCTTCGACCAAAAAGACCTAAACATGAGACAACGCCGTTGGGTCGAACTACTTACTGATTACGACTGTGAAATACGCTACCATCCAGGCAAAGCAAACGTTGTTGCTGATGCCTTAAGTCGTAAGGAACGAGTGAAACCCCTTCGAGTCCGAGCACTTGTCATGACTATACACAACGACCTGATAATCCAAATTCTTACCGTTCAACTCGAAGCACTCAAAACTGAAAATGTGAAACACGAGGCCTTGCGAGGCATGGATAAACAGTTTGAAACCAAACTAAGCGGGGCCAAGTACTTCTCTGACCGACTTTGGTTGCCCAACTACGGGAACTTACGAGACTTGGTGATGGACGAGGCACACAAGTCTAAATACTCTATACACCCTGGTGCCGACAAAATGTACCATGGCATCAAGGAGTTGTACTGGTGGCCCAACATGAAAGCTGACATTGCTACCTACGTTGGCAAGTGTCTCACTTGTTCTAAGGTTAAAGCCGAACATCAGAAACCTTCCGGTTTACTACACCAACCGGAAATCCCCGAATGGAAATGGGAGTAAATCACCATGGATTTCATTACCAAACTCCCAAAAACCTGTAGCGGTTGCGATACCATTTGGGTGATCGTAGACCGACTCACCAAATCTGCTCACTTCCTCGCGATAAAGGAAACCGACAAGATGGAACGTTTGACACGGACTTACCTGAAAGAGATCGTGTCAAGACACGGTGTGCCCATCTCAATTATCTCTGACCGAGATGCTCGATTTACTTCTCGCTTCTGGCAATCACTACAAAAATCTCTTGGTACTCGTCTAGATATGAGTACAGCTTATCATCCTCAAACTGACAGTCAGAGCGAACGAACTATACAAACACTGGAGGATATGCTACGAGCTTGCGTAGTTGACTTCGGTAACAACTGGGAAAATCACTTACCGTTGTGTGAGTTTTCATACAACAACAGCTACCACACCAGCATCAAAGCTGCACCCTTCGAGGCACTTTACGGTCGTAAGTACCGATCACCCGTTTGTTGGACTGAGGTGGGGGATACACAACTCACTGGTCCAGAAATCATTTACGAAACCACTGAAAAGATCGTCGGCATACAAAACCGACTGAAAGCTGCGCGTGATCGTCAGAAAAGCTATGCTGACGTGAGACGCAAACACCTCGAATTCCAGGTTGGGGATCTAGTACTTCTGAAAGTATCGCCTTGGAAAGGCATCATTCGTTTTGGTAACGTGGGAAACTAAATCCCAGGTACATTGGACCGTTCGAAATCCTTGAAAGGATTGGTCCAGTGGCATACAGACTGCAGCTACCTCCTGAACTCAGTAGCGTGCACCCTACTTTCCACATTTCTAACTTGAAGAAATGTCTGTCTGATGAGACACTAATTATACCTCTCGATGAGATACACATTGACGACAAACTACACTTTGTCGAGGAACCCGTGGAAGTTATGGACCGTGAGGTCAAGCGTTTAAAACAGAGTCACATTCCCATTGTTAAGGTCCGATGGAATTCTAGGCGAGGCCCTGAATTCACCTGGGAACGAGAAGATCAGATACGCGAGAAATACCCACACCTCTTCTCGACCCCCACTCAGACTCCCAATACAACTTAATTTCGGGACGAAATTTCCTTAACAAGGGGAGAATGTGACAATCCGTACTTAGGCGTATTAATTTACCCTAAGCTTGCTTGTAATTACTTGTAATTAGTTTGAAATAGAACTAAGTTGCTTGTAATATAACGTATATTGAATATACACATGTGCGTAATAAATTGATATTACGCGATTTGCTCGGATGAATTCTGAATCACACGGCCGTGGGTGAACCTTCCCATATGACTTGTAAATCTATTTTAAGTGATAAATAGTTGTCATGTACCTGTTATCATTATTCTATAATAATGTACATAGAAAGCTACTTCGTTTGATATAAAACGTAACAAATACGAGAAAACGTGCGGATCGAACCCGACACTCGAACGAAATCCAAAATATATTTTGATAACTCTAAATAAGTGTCTTATAAATATTTAGTCAATCCATATGTCATCCACATATGGAGTATATACGCGAGAAAGTTCAAACGATAACGATACGTTCTAAAAACACGCGTTTAACGTCTAACCGACTAATAAACATAACCCGAATCGAGGAACGAGATTCACGAGCCCAACCCTCACTTGGGCTGACCCAAACCCACGACCCAAAGGCCTGAAATTCAGCCCAAATACCAGGCCCAAACCCATCTCCTTAACCCTAACTATTTAATCTTCTTTTCCTCTTAACCCTCTCATTCCACACATGCCACCTTCTCTCTACCTCACCAAATTCTCTGCTTTCTCTCACTAAAAACGACTGAAATCAGTCACCTCCCACTCCCCCAACCTCATCCAAGAACCACCAAGTCGTCCCTTTACTCATCTAGCAACATCATCCATCGTTTTGAGCAAGGAGAAGCAAGGAACACACAAACCGAGCAGCAGCAGCAGCAGCGTACCTCCTTCCCTTCCAGCTCTATACCACATTTTTCTTTGGTATATATGTAACACCCTTCAAATTCAACTTGTAACACCCTTCAAATTCTCAAGACATTTTTTTTATTATTATTATTATTATTATTACGGAAGCGAATATTTAAAATACACATCATAGGATGCGTGTAATACGTTTCCATAGTGCATCCCAAAATACATACAACCTTTAATTCTAAATTATCATAATTTGCTAAATACACACTTAGGTTTTATATTAAAATCTGATACAAAATGTTTAATCCAAACACAACTAAATTAGAGTAGGTTTGTCAAACATCCCATTCGTCCCATACTTCAAGCTACCCACAATCAAAAGCTATTCCTGCAAGAAGTAGTGAGGTGGGATTAGCACGAAGCTAAGTGAATAGATCCAAAACTATCAATCTACTTTAGCTTAGCAAATGTCTACAACAAGCATTACACACAAATCAAAAAGGATCGGTGGTCCTTGAGGTACCCTCATACCGCGGTGGTTCCTCAAGCAACACTTAAAACCAACTGAAGGCCAAATCAGAGGTTAAACCGATAGTTTGGAACTATTACTACATACAACATAATTTCAGTGTTCAACACATGTACAAAGCACTTACGTTGTCCAAAGTAATAGTACCCAAACCCAACACATTAGTTGACCCCCGACAATTCAAATAGTCCACATTTATCAAAACATATAGAACACCATTAATCATTTAAGGGATAACCATCATGGCAATATATTATCTAAGCAATCAATGCAATATATCCAGTTTACCCGTTGTAACCATGTTGTTACAACTAACTTAGACTGAGAGTCCAAGATCCACTCACCCTTGAAGATCACCGTCTCCACTCAAAGGTCTTATCTTATTGAGTCTTCGGTTTATCTAAGAACAAAATCAAAACCCGAATTAGATTCTTGTATCAAGTTTATTACAATCTAACCATGCATATAATGTCAATTAATCGATTATACTATACTTTCATTACTAGTTAAATAACATAGGTACATAAGTCACAAGTTGTCAAATTCGTCAGATTATAACTAGCAAACGCGATCCGGGTTGGGAGTGGCTGGATCGCGTTCCACAGTACAAAACATTCTGTTACAAATTTTCACTTGGCAACGCGATCCGGGCAAGTGGCTAGGATCGCGTTCCAAAGAGTAAACTCAATCCGGACACAAAACCAACTGAACAACGCGATCCAGGTTGGGTCGTGTCAGGATCGCGTTCGTAAGAGCAAAACGTGTTGTGGCCATTTTACACATAGCAACGCGATCCGGGCAATTGAGCTGGATCGCGTTCCCAAGCTTTCCAGCAATGGTTCAGACCTGTTAAAGCTCAGCACGAACACTAAAACCCAAATCCGCTACATACCAATGTAAAACACGATTTTGACAGAAAATTAACCACAAGTATCAACCACAAACATGTTATAACAACAAAAAATAATCATCCAAGTCCTAAATCAACACATGCATTACTCATTCAACCTAATTTAACCAAAACCCATTTCACACATTCAAACCTAGAAATTTGCATTCAAGACAAGAACAAGATGATGATTTCAGTAACTACAATTCATTTAAGCATATTGGATTATACATGCATCAATCTTTCTACTCAATCTCATCAATTGAGCTCAAGAACACAAAACAATTACTTACAATGGAAAGGAAGGAACTAGATGAACAAGGTGGAGAAGAAGAAGATGGTGAATCAGTTGCAACACACAATCACAGCTTCAACAAGATGAAAATCAGATGGAGAATTGTTTTCTTTTGGTGCATGTGTTCTTGAGAGAAAATGTGAGAGAAATGAAAGAACTAAAGAAATGGAAAGTGGTCGACATTTCAATCAAGTCCAATTAACATGCAGTGTAATCATATACCCGTTCCAAATCTATTGTCTGGAACTTAAAAACTATTTGCGAGAAATACATTTTGTTATACCGTCAACTAAATTAATTTAAAACAATTAATACTTCATCTAACACCATAAATCATTTGATCATTTGACCTATTAATTTAAGTTATCCAAATAATACCAATTATTTCTAAATACAATTTAAATACAAGAAGGTAATGAAAATACCGTATTTCTACTAGGCCCAAGTCGAGGATGTTACAATATATATCCCTCCTTTCACTTTATACTTCCTTGGATAAACATAATAAACATGCTCATGCTTCATATCTGCTAATTATGTCCAAGACCCACTCGAAAAACCGAAAAAGAAAGCTAATAACCGTTGGGTAATAACATTATCCACTGGACAATAAAATAGATCAGATTAGATCGACCATAACCGAACCATTTCTTAACGAAATCAAGTTTTTCTTGAGTCTAAAATCAAGTTTAGGATGTCTTCTTTCATAATCTGTAAGCCTCACGAAAATTGAAGTTCATTTGCTATTTTTAGTTACTGCAATAAAAGTACATAGCAGATCTGATGAATCTGACCAGAATCTTGACCAAATCAATATAGGTATAGCTTGGGCTATGGAACTAATTAGAACTTGAAACCAGTGGTAAAAGATCACAAATTTTGTTAGTTTTCCAAATCCTACTGGAAATTCTTGTGAACTTTTGTAAAACTTAACTTATGACCAGATTATTGAGCATATGTCACAAAAACGATCTGCTGGACCTACTTCAATTTAAAAAAATTCATCTCGAGTTTTTCTTGGTTAAAATCGATGAAAAAAATATATTTTGGAAAGCTAAGACATAGGAGAACCTTTTGTAAAAATTTCATAACGATTCGTTAAGTTTTACTTGACCAAATTGATGTTTTAACACGGGTGAAATATAGGTCCGACAATAGTAAAAATCCGACAATGACCTCCTTCTTGAGACCATATCTTGAGTTCTAGACCTCAAAAACGTATGAGACCACTTGGGAAATCTTGGTAATTTTGTTATGTACAAAAAGTTCTTCTTTGGCTCATTCCAGAAATACACTCATTTCTCCAGAAAATTAGATTTGTGAGAAGTGATGTAATCTCGGATTAAACTGAACACTAACACTTTGTAAATATTTATAAAATATCAAACGACCTCCAAAAATCATAAAAAAATTAAAGAAAGTACATAACATATGTAGAAACTTTGTGTAAAAATTTCAGAACGATTTGATGACGTTTACTATTTTAGATAAAAATCACAAATAATCCGTGAATGTATTGTCGCATAAAACCTAAATTCCGTGAATACATACTCATTGTCGCATAAAAACTAACACTTGAAAGAATTCCGTCAATCCTTATTGACGCACGAACGAAATTCCGTGAATACCATTCACGCATAAACTAAATTCGTGAATAATCATTCACGCATAAACTAAGTCCGTGAATACCTTATTGTCGCATGAACAGTGTCCGTGAATACCTTATTGTCGGAATTGATTATCAGATGATTATACCCTTCGATTGTCGCATGAAACCATATTGTCGTAATACCATTATCGCATTAACACTTGTATTTAAAAACTGTCCCAACAATCCTTATTGTTGCATAAGTGATAATTCCGACAATCTTTATACATCGATATAATATTTGGTCAACCAACAACAAATACATTGATAAGTATACGACACCACGAAACATATAAAAAATAGCACTTATAGATTATTGTTACAAACTATCACCAACGGGCCGTACACATTTTCAAAACTCAAACTAATCAATCAAACAACCAAAGTATTTGGACATAACTAGTTGAGTGGACAACTAGCATGAATGATCTTTTGAGACATTCACTTATACATACAACCTTATATGCTTAGGGCATTAGAAGGTTGCGGGTTCGCGGAACCTACGGATTACTACTGCTTTCAGACTTTACGTTTATTAAGTTAAACGCTTGCTTACTTGACTCAGGTGAGTCTTACAGCCCCACTTTTACTGTTTTACTTATGGGGTGAGATACATTGCTTACGTTTTCTTGAACACAAGTGCTAAATTACTTACTTTTCATATACGGGCTTGCATGAGTTACTTACTAATCCACTGAAGTCCCTCTATCATAGTTTCGTTAGTTATGGACTTAAGCGCGAATATTAGTTAATGGATCTATTAGGGACTGACCCTCCCCGCCCGGGGTAGTAGCGCTACCACGAACCGTTATGTATAAACGGGCGACTTTTATTTGTTTTGTACGAGTGTTTGGATTGGGCACTCGCGGGGGCACTATACGGTACTTGGTTGTACCACCGATTTGCGGGTTAAGCTTCGACTATGAGCTCATGGCAACGGTATATACATATTTACTTATTATTTGCGTGGTTGCAGATACTTGATTTACGCCTGCGGGCACAACTGATAAAAATCTTGTGTTCAAACTATTACTTACTTACAAACCTGTGAGATTCACCAACCATTTTGGTTGACCCTTTTTAGCATGTATTCTCAGGTACACATACGGAGTAGGATTACTTCAGGATTACTAGCTAGAGTCGCATGATTTTCAAACTGCATTAATGTAGATTCTTTAGCATTATCTTTTGTAACTTTGGTTATGTAACAGAATCTCCCGTTACGTACGCGGACTCTAGAGGACCTTACTTTTGTAACGAAAACATTATGTTTTCAAACCCTATTTTATAATGGTATGTAACTATTTTACAAACGTCTCATTTAGAAGTCGTTTGCTATACTTTGGTGCTTAATTATTAATTAGTAACACCCAAAGCTTGCTTCCGCGCAACATTAAATTTGAGGGTGTTACATATACTTACATTCATCACCTTTAATGTATTAACCTTTCAGAAATGGTGTTTTAGTGTATTTTGGTGATGTTTCGATGATGTGTCAAACTCTGATGATGCCACGTGGCACCTTAAACGAGTGACACATCACCAAAATACACTAAAACACCATTTCTGAAGTTCGATGCATTAAAAATAACGAGTATTGTATGATACTCATAATTGATATCGAGTACAAGTTTAGTAAATTCTCATATACTAAGCCCTATAAATGAACCATAAATTTAAACTTCAAATCTACTTTTATTGGGATAACGGGTGAACTGAATTTTTTTATTGTACTATGTCTTATTAGATTTGTACGGTGTTCATAGTTTAGAATATATAATGTAGAAGGATTATTGTTATTATTTTTTAGAAAGTTAAATTCACACACACTCATCTATCACGTATATATACCATTATTCCCGCGAATAGATACATATGTTCACCACCGAACTTGAACCCACAACCTTAAGATTAAAGGGTCACCATGATACTGCAGGTCAATGACCCTTTGATAATGTATAAGGGTTATAAGTCTTGCATATGGGTGCCATAAACCGATACCTTACCAATTGACTAACTAGTTGTTATACTTGAATAAAGGGTTTTACTATTTTAAAATGTATTATACTTTACCTCTTTAATTATTGTATTTACCGTAATCTTGGAACTGTTATTATATGTATTGTATACGTTAATTTCATCTATTGTATGTACACTTTCATTTTTTAATAAACCCTTGAATAAAAGCATATATATATATATATATATATATATATATCCTTTTTATCTATTTCAAATAAAGGTACAGAACTTTATATTCTTTAATTAAGGTATCGTACTTTCATTTTGTAACCAAGTTATGGATGTGTTTCACTTGAAATTGCACAAATGATGAGTTGTTATCGAACTTTTTCTTTTCAAATAACATATCTACTTAATTGATTAGTATTTCTCGATCAAAAATTAGAAAAATCGAGTGAGAAGAGATAATTTAATAAAACTCATACCACTATCAACTCTGATTACAATTTAAAAGTTAGATATCTTAACTTGAAAAATTTAAGGTGTATATCTTAAATTCAAATAAGTGAAATTACGCTACATTTTTTATTTTTATTTGTAGGGTTGGTTCATATTTAGGGGTGTTTGAGTTAGCTTTTTAAAATAGCTTTTTAGTTTTTTGGCTTTTTTGTTGTCAAAAGCCTTTAAGCTAAGCCAAACACATTTTTAAGCTTTTAGCTTTTTACAAAAAAAAAAAAACAAAAAAACAAAAAAAAAAAAACTCATTTTTGTGAAGTCAAGAGAATGGGTCTTTTTGCTTTTAGCTTTTTAGAATAAAAGCTTATAAGCTAAAAGCTCAAAACAAAAAGCTAGATCAAGCACCCCCGACCTCAATAACCCAACCTCTAACACAAAATCCATTGATTTTATATTTCTTTTTACTTTCTCTCACTATTTAAATTAATATAACTTTAACAATCTATTTCAAATCTCCTATATATTTTATTTTTTCTTCGTTCTTGCAAACGTATACCAATTTGTACTCCGTTAACAAATCAAACGTAATCAATTTCATTTTCCTTTAGATGAAGGCCGACCACCCTAAACAAACTTTAAGCATTTAATTAGCTAGTACGCTTTTATCATTATTAAATACTCATAAAGTAGTACTAATAAAGAGTAACAATATCTATGGTACTTTTGATAGTCGGGAACAACCATTCTTCAAAAAAGAACTACAACACACACAACTAATATGTTATATACATGCACGACCAAATGTTTCTTGTGTTTTAGAAGCATTCGGAGCGGGAGGCTCTTCCACGCAATGGATGGTTCTTGCCCATTTAGTTTCTTGATCACTCCCGCTTGTATTGAGCACACCGTGAAAGGCTAGACTTTGACTAGTCAATGCCGTGTGAAATATATTATGTGCTTTTTTGTTTTGTCTAATTTTAAATCTGAGTAGAAGTCAACTGAACCACTCCCCAAAATAAGAAAGTCAGTGTAGAACATTATACCGTTTACGCATTATCATCACTTCTTGTGTTCCGGTAAACCATTAGAAGTAATTCATTAGATCCTTCGTTTATTAAAATTTCAGACAATGAAAAATCAGTAAGTTGATAAAGAAAAAATCTCTTACACCAAATAAAAATAGTACTCTGTAAGAATATGGTATTTCAACTACAACTACTAATGTATAATATATGTATAATATGCATTGCGGTCACATGTACATTTAAATAAATGGATTCTCATGTCACATCCTTTTATTTAACAATTTAATCATGACATTTCAAACAGGTGTAACGTGTGAGAGTACATTCGCTTATGAGGTGTGTAAATCAATTACCATGAATTACAAATCACCTCCATATTTATATAACAAAGATACGTCACCATATTGTTTTCATCACATTTATTACTTTGTTCCTATCTTAAGTAAACATGTAAGCCAAATTAAAAACGTAAACCCAAAATAGCTACATGCCCAAAATAGCTACATGAGCCTAAAACACCAATGTAGTTGGCTCACCACCCATAAACCGTATCACAATTAGGTGAACCACCATTCCAACCAAACATCATTTTAGCCCAACCCCTGCCCACCAACCCATTTTCTCTATAAAACCCAATACTTGGTTCACTCATAATCAATAAGTATTCATTCACCTTAACAATATATTCACACTTTGTTACAAAATAAAAAATGGCAGACAATAGAGCTGGGGCCGAGATGGTGTATGGAGCCGAAGAGTGTCATCGTCATTCCATCGAGCTACTAAACGAACTTGGTTTCCCTAGAGGCGTACTCCCACTAAAGGATCTTGTAGAGTGTGGAAGAGTTCGTGAAACGGGCTTTGTATGGATGAAAACAAAGGCGCCGTATGAGCATTTCTTTGAAGGGACTAATACACGTGTAAGTTATGCTACTGAAGTGACCGCGTATATTGAAAAATGTAAGATGAAGAAAATGACTGGAGTTAAAAGTAAACAACTTTTGATGTGGGTACCTATTGTTGAGATGAGTAAGGAAGATGAAAATAGTTCGAAGATTTACTTCAAGATCCCCGTTGGGGTGGGAAAGTCTTTTCCTATAACGGCGTTTATGACTGATGATGAAAAGAAAAAGTACCTTGAGGAAAAGAAGTAAATCAAGTTTGAATAATTGAAGTTGTATTGTCATATTGTTAAAAGTGTGTTTTTATTTTAATTTCCTTATATCGAAATATTTGTTATTAATGATCAAAATGAATATATAATCACCCCTGTGACCATGGATTATAGGGGTTAATCCTCAATTTATATGAAAATGATTGCAAAAGTTAACACAAGCTTCAGCAGACAGTTTGGGTCCTTCATGGCTTCATCTAGCTTCAAAAATATAAAATAGGTGGTGACTTCAAGTGATCTATATTATCAGTAAAGCTAATGTGAGTTGGTTTGTCACTTTAGTTTTGGTTCGCTTATGATAAGACTTGTAGTTTTGGTTACAAAAATAAAAACTCTAAAAGCTATGTAACATATAGTTAACTTGATGATTATTGATGTTTAACAATTACATTAGTAACTTCTTTTTACATGGTTTGGTTCTGTTTCACATCTCAGATTTTGAAAGAGTGTAAATTAGGCTGATATTGTATTTGACCAATATTCCAAAACGAAAATCAGCTTATAGAATCTGTGAACGGTAAACTGGCAGTAACTTCTCCCCTGTAATTCTATTTGTTCCCTGGCTTGTTTTTGTTTTGTTTTGGTTTTTTTAACAGACCCTATCAATTCCGGTGTTCATTGACTGAATTTTTGAGAGCCACACTTTGTACCCCCTCAGGTAATTGTTTACTTTTTCTTAATTTTTATAAATAAGTGTATATAATTCCATATCGAACTTGTATATGGTTGCAAGTTGAGTTGATCCTTTCGTACTTGTGAAGCCAAGTTGTCATCGACATTGATGGGACTGAGGGAAGATAGAGATTAAGTCACAAACTAGTGCTAATGACATTCATTTTGAGAATTACTCGAAAGTGACACATTATTGTTTACGTGTTAGCATTCATTTTGAGATTAGGTCACAGCAAGTGACCCTTTACACTCAAGCGTTCACATATTTATTTTTCTTACAAGTTAGAACAACCTATGAGGTTGTTTGATTAGGCAATCTCTACGCAAAACTTCACGTATAATTCTAAACCAGGATACTTTAGGTATATTTCTCTATGATACTAACTGGCAATGTATTCATTGAACAATATCTGCGGAAACAAGAGTAACACACTTCCAGTAATTTACAAACACTGCACTCTAACCCGTGGAATCCTACAAGTAATCTATCAAAAAAGTGCCCTTAGAATTCCCACCAGCTTGGATGCTCTGAACCAAAGCTGTCGGTATGCTCTTCGTTTTTTAAAATTATACCATCTTCACCATCATATGAAGTACCACAATACAAGGGGACACCGAATTCATGGATATAGTTTTCTGATAAAACTTTTGAATCTTCTGTCATTGACACAGTTATGTTACCATCAAGTTCTTTGATACTACTCTTGTTAGGGATGCTCGGTCTCATACTTTGTTTCTCTTCTTGTGTGTTCTCTAGATCTCTTAGAACTTGCAACTGTTGATCAAATCACATGGTATATCTTCATCAGCAATCTTTTGAAGATCAAACGGATTTCATTAGCAGCAAACTAACAAGAAGCTAGATGCAAACGGGAGTTACAAGTTGCAATATTGAGAGCTAGTAAAATAGTAAAGGGGAAAAGAACCAATCAGCTTGTTATAGCCTCAAATTTAATGAAAACAGCTATCATTAGAGTTGTGAAGTTTACACAGAACAGAAATTAATAAAGTTCTAAACAAATGGGTTGATTCGGGCTATGTTTTATCTGTAACCGGTCAAACGGGTTAATTTCAAAACCTGGCTTAAAAGTAAATATGTCAAATGATTTAAAAAGTTGGATCACACAAAGTATAATTTCAATGCATATTTGATACGCTAGTTACTTGTATTAAAATTTGGACAAAAAGTAATTTGATCAACCCAAGCTGACCTGACCCGTTTTGGCCGGCCCGTCTGCCCATTTCGCCACCTTTAAGTATGGTGTACCTGTGTAAGCAAGGCCTGATTCTCTTCTTTCAAAGATTCGGACTTAGAAGCTAACGTCTCGTAGTTATGCTTGAGGTTGTTATACTCTTGCTCAGTCTGCCTCGATTTTGATCGAGCTCTTCTATTCTGGAACCATATCGCCACCTGACGAGGATGAAGCCCAAGTTTGTTTGCAACCTGTTGTTTCATTTTTAACTCGGGCCTTGACTGTGTCTCAAACATGTACTCAAGGAACTGGATTTGTTCGTCACTGAACCTACTTCGTCCCTCGTTCTTGTTCTTTTTGGTTCCTGCAGCCGACATGATCTTTGGATAGAAGAGAGGTAATTAAGTTGTGTTCGTTGATATTTAATATAAAAACCAAACAGGACGATTTTATTTAGTTATATATGGTGAAACTTGTGCTTAGAAGCACCAGGTGTACCGTTTGAAGTTGACGTTATTGAATTGTATCCTTCTGCCTATTATTGGAGACAAATACTTGCTACCAAACGTACGTTTAAGTTGGATAGTAGCAAGATATGTTGGAGGGTCAAATTCCTAAAAAAGTTTGACCCGTTACCTCAATTTACTTATGTGTCCCAGAGCTCTGTGAGGCCCAAACAAAAAGCCCAATAAAAATGGCAAAAGGGATGGGTAAAAATGTAAAATAAGATGAGTAATTGGTAGAAATGGGTTCGGGTTGACCGTAAACAACTTGTCAGTCAAAATAGGTCATGTTGGCTCACCAAATATTATTTTTAAAAACTTTTAAGGGGAAATATTCTTGGCATCAAAACTTCAAAGACCAAACTGTGTTGTTAGCTTTAACTCAAGGGTTAATATGTATGTTTTTATAAGTTGAGGGGTTGAATATATAAATTATGAGAATTCCTCTTATTTCCTACGGAGTATTAGTTAACAGCACAAAACCTTAGTGACGTTGACTACACAACCTTTAAATATTACAAAACGTGATATTTTGAATTTTACGGTTTTGTAACAAGATCTATTTTCTCAAATAAATTTAGTTAGCAAATGATATCAATGTGGGATAATCGACCCATTTGGCCTCTCCCTATGTTGATTTTTTTGGTAGTTGTGACATCTTAAAGTGCGACGATTCCACATGACTTGCAGCTGACTTTCACTACGTTTACCGGTAAGAAAAACTTTTAGGGTTCATTGTGTCGTTGGGAGCACTTTGAGGTTATTAAAGAAAAGTAACATCATTTTGAATGTTGTGTGACAAAGAAGGATGTGGATGTTTAAAAGACAGGACAAAATAGGTGGCACATGGTCCTTTAAGATGAAGACTTGTGTGATTGCAAAGGGATATTTATTGATCACACATGAAAACAATTGTTAGAATGAGAGGGTAGGTTTAGAATGGATATAAAGAGCAACCTAAGTTTATCTTTTGTTGTTTGTCATCATATATAACGTATTCGGGTTAATTACGTCTTGATGATATGTATGTGACTGATTCATCGATTTAAACCAAATTTTGTCGCACCAATATGATCGACAACAAGTTTTATAATTTTAGAAACAAGAATCCTGTTTCAATGTGTGTGAGGTGATAAGAGGTGGAGTTAGGATATATTCTTTGAGGGGTAAAAAAATTGTTTCCTTTTTTTCTCTTTCTTTTTTTAGAAGGGTACCTTAAAAAATTATCATTAATACTTTTCAATAATTAATTTTTGTATAATTTGAAACTTCTTGTGGGGCAGCTATGACCAACGTTTCACAAAAGTGCCGATGGCATGGGTCTTAGCATCAACAATCCTTATCATATTGAAACTTCCTTTATAATTAGTACGGAAATATGACAATGGCAGCGTAGACAGTCAACTGCACGATAATTTTTAAATTACGTAAAAAAGAAAATATTTTTTAAGATATCAATAATAGTTTAAAATTTGTACCCCACAAACTTATGTAAGAACTAAAAATAAAAGTTTTAGTACAGATGGTAATGATTATTTTGTTGTTAGTTGTAAATTTGTAACGTTGAAAAATTATATATAAGTAAGATCACATGAGTAAGGTTAAGTTAGATGCCTTCATATTAACCCTAAAATTTATCTATGGGAAATTAGAAAAAAATACCACTTTTTTTTAAGGAATATATCGTTTTGCCCTCCCGAAAAAAAAGTTGACGATATACCCCACCCAATCGCAAAAGCAAATGACTGGGTTTTTTGCTTTTTGCGATGGCACTAGTAACCGAGTCGTTTGGCCGCACGATTTCGTGTTTTGCTCCTACTCCTAGCCCAGTTGCAATTTTTTTTATTTTTTTTGCGTTTTGCTCCCGCCCAAAAAGATAAAGCGACCTCGAGTAACACTGAGTTTTTACGATTTGCTCTTGCACTAGATCCGGTCGCAAAACGCAAAAAAAAATTACGTTTTGCGATTTGCTCCTGCATTATACCCATGCTCGACAATCACTACCGAGTCGCAAAATCAAAGGTATGGTTTTTTTAATATTATTTACACTATTTTTATAGATCGTATTCATAAAATTTTCATTCATATGCATATATTTTTTTTAATATATATACACATTATTTTATATATATATATATATATATATATATATATATATATATATATATATATATATATATATATATATGTGTGTGTGTACTCCCCATTTTCTATGATATATTTGTATTTTAATAGGGAAATTTAAAAAAAATACCACTATTTTTGAGGAATATATGGTTTTTTTTGCTTTACATCTTATAATATGTTTTTAATGTAATATATAAAAGTTTTTAGGGAAGTTTATAATATATATACACACACCCATTAATTTTTTATATCATATTTTTTTCGGTGGCGCCAGGGGGTGGGTTTGCTAAGACAGTGATTACCGAGCCGGTTGAGCCGGTTCTTGAGGGATCGGTTGGTGAGAGTGTTGCACGCCGGGTTACCGAGCCGGTTCAGCTGGTTGTTGAGCTAGTGGTTACAGAGCGCGATGAGCGGGTAAAGAAGTTAAAGCGCCCGGCAAGAAAGAGGTCGGCCAAGAAGGAGTATATATATATATATATATAAAATTGTGATTATGATATAAAAATAAATAATGGGTGTGTGTATATATATATTAAAAACTTCCCTAAAAACTTTTATATATTACATTAAAAACATATTATAAGATGTAAAGCATAAAAAACCATATATTTCTTGAAAAAAATGGTATTTTTTTTAAAATTTCCCTATTAAAAAACAAATATATCATAGAAAATGGGGAGCACATATATATATAAAATAATGTGTATGTATATTAAAAAAATATATGCATATGAATGAAAATTTTATGAATACGATCTATAAAAATAGTGTAAATAATATTAAAAAAACCATACCTTTGATTTTGCGACTCGATAGTGATTGTCGAGCATGGGTATAATGCAGGAGCAAATTGCAAAACGCAAAACTTTTTTGCGTTTTGCGACCGGATCTAGTGCAAGAGCAAATCGTAAAAACTCAGTGTTACTCGAGGTCGCTTTATCTTTTTGGGCGGAGCAAAACGCAAAAATAAAAAATAAAAATTGCGACTGAACTAGGAGTAGGAGCAAAATACGAAATCGTGCGGTCAAACGACTCGGTTACTAGTGCCATCGCAAAAAGCAAGAAACCCAGTCGGGCAATTTGCTTTTGCGATTGGGTGGGGTATATCGTCAACTTTTTTTTTGGGAGGGCAAAACGATATATTCCTTTAAAAAAAGTGGCATTTTTTTTAATTTCCCTTTATCTATATAATTAAAGAAGGAGATTTTCAATAACTTTAAACTTTAAAAAGTCAAAACAAGACACTTTAAACAATCTCACGTGTTTTGTAATTTGAGTACAAGCTTAATGGATAGGTAGGTCATCAAGTACATCATCTTTTTTTTAAACAAGGTTTTATTAGTTTTAATCAAACTACTTAATTATAATCGTGTATGAGACTAGTATCAGGTGTAATTTTATAATTTTTATATTACGTTTCAAATCTATATAATGTCACATTATGGAATTATATATATATATATATATATATATATATATATATATATATAGTTAGTTAGTTGTTATTAACGTGTGTAAATAGTTATATTAATCTTTAAAGTCTATTTTTGTTAAAAATATGAATAAACGCATTGTTCAACAAATTATTGTAACCTTTAAATGTTACAATGCAAACCATTATTTCTAACTAGAAAATGTGTCGCACCCCCAAAACACGTGACAACGGAAGTAGGAGGTGTCATGGGGGCGCCGACCAAATTAAATATCACAACACAAGATTAAAGCAAACGACCTCTATATGAGACGTTTGAAAAATAGCTACATTACAATAATTCAAATGTTTACAAAATATATCTGGAGTTCGCATAAACCGTTTAGAGATTTCTAATACATTACTGAATCTACAAAATACAGCTATATGCAATCTAATCTCTTGTTGTTTGAAAACAATGCGACTCGAGCTAAGCTTTCCAAAAGCTTCCTACTGCGGCGGGTTACCTGAGAAATACATACTAAAAGGTCAACATAAAGTTGGTGAGTTCATAGGTTTGTTAAACAGTTTTTGAGATATCGGTATGAAACACAAGATTTTTATTTGTATCATTCAACAATGATAAGTAAGTGTATCGTTAGCCAACGATAAGTAAATGTAGTTGCACGTATGCAAAAATAGGGTATACCATTTGCCATGAGCTTATAGTCCGAAGCTTAACAATGTGTGTCGTGCCTCTTTTGAGTACACGATCGTGGGTGCCCCTGCAAGTGTCTAATCCGGTACACTCGTATGTACAAATATTAATACGTCCGTTTGACAGGTTAACGCGACTAACCCGAACGGGGATTGTCAGTCCCAAATAGATCTATTTACTAATACTCGCGCTTAGTTCAAATTAACGAAGCTATGATGTGTGGGGACTTTAAATGGATTAGTGTGTTAACTCATGCAATCCGTATAGCGTTGTTTGTTGTACTTGTGTTCATAAAAACAGTTATATAAAGCAATTGTCTAAAGCAGTTGTAATATGTATTCTCCCCCAAAATATTTATAAAACAGTAAAAGAGGGGCTATGAAACTCACCTGAGTTTAGCAAGCAACTAGCAAATAGTCAAATAAGCAAGCAAGCCGGTGTGCAACCTTCTAACGTCCTAAACGTATAAGGTTGTGTATGTATGAGTAGATGTTTTACAGACCATCTATGTAAGTGGAGGGTTAATGTCCACTTAAACCAATAGTATAAGTGGAGGGTTAATGTCCACCTATAGCTAGTTCATCAACTAGTATGTCCAAATAAGTAGTTTGAGTTCGTTTATCAAAAACGTGTACGGCCCGTTGATGAAAGTTTGTAATAATAATTCTTAAAAAGACATTATTATTAAGCTTGTGTCATTGTATATATATTGTTATAGTATGTATCATGTGTGGTTATAAGTTGTTACTCATGTTCAATACTTAGTGAAAACAAGTTTCATACATTCTGTCTTTAGCGACACTAGTGTCAGTGTCGTAGGTCATGCGACACTAGGGTAAGTGTCGTAGTGTATGCGAGTGTCGCAGGTCATGCGACACTAGGGTCAATGTCGCAGTGAGTGTCTCAAGGTAGCGACACTAAGTCTTGTGTCGCAGGTTCAAATCAATTTTCAAATAAGTAGCGACACTAATAACGACACTTAGGTAGTGTCGCAAGTAGTGTCGCAGGTCATGCGACACTAACGTTTGGCCAGAATTCCATTTTTAGCCCAAGTGTAACCAAGTGTCGGTTTTTCATTCGTGAAACTTTCTAAAATTAGTTTTTGGTCCAAGTTACTAACTAAGTCACCCAAGTTCATTTTTGTTACCATTTTCCAAATATAGTAAGTTTTTCGAAATCGAGCCACTTTTGTTGACTTGGTCAAACTTATTCAGTTTGATTCGAAACTTTCACCCAACCCAAATATCAGTTTATAAAGTCCAAATAAATTGTCGGTTCATGTCGGAGTTCACCAAAAGTGTCGATTTTTATAAAAGTCCCAAAACTTCAAGATTTCACATTTTCGACTTTTGTCGATTTGTTTCTCCATATGTCTTACCAATTTCTGGTCCAAATCAAGTCTCACAAATTTTATCAACTGATCATCCATGTATCTATTATCTAACATATGTTTTCTAAGAACTTTAAGTCCCATTTTCATAGAGAAACAAAATAAATTATAAAGCCTAGCACAGATTCTGATTTCACCCAGACTAGTCCCACAAATCGGTTTATAGACAAAAATACGTATAGATCTGGTAAAAACGTAAAACATGAAAGTTGTAGATCTTTTTAATACGCAACTTTTTTTTTTAAAAAATCATCTTCTAAATCTTCCTAGAACCCAAGATATGACGTTTTTAGTGAGCTGTGACTTTTCTGAACAGATTGTGTACTCTTTGTATATAAAACATAAAAACGTATTTTAAGCTTATATTTGAACATAATCTTGTTAGATGAGCTTTATAGCATATAAATAAACAATATGAGAGTAAGTAAGAGTTTTCTTACAATAATGTTGATGGAGATGAGATGAAGAGAAGGAGTAGTTGTTGTTGAGCTTGTTTTCCTTGTAAAATAATGACTTTGGTGGTGGTGGTGCTATGGTGGTTTAGGGTGGACTTGTGGTGGTTTGAGGGTGGAGAAAGGGGCTGAGTTTTTCTGGAAATAGAGAGAGTAGAGAGGATTTTGGGTGGAGTGAAATGAGGGATGTGTAAGAATGCATGGGTTTTGTGTGGTGAAGTGTAAAAAACAAAATCATTAGATTTTGCATGTGAGACTAGATGGGGAGTGGAATGGGAAGCCATGGGGGGGGGGGGCAAGGGGGCCTCACAAGAGTATTTTAGTCATTTTACCAATCCTAGTTTGATAGGTTACATTTCTCGTTCGTTTACCCGATTGTTTCGACGTTTATTTGTACGTAAAACGTTAATTGTACGTGTTTAATCAATGATTTAATTTTTGATATTTTTACTTGATATAAGAGTTGTAAATATTTGAAAACATTATTAGAAATGTTCCGTTACGTTGTCGGCCTTGATTTGCGCGTTCGTTTTACGGAGGTTTAATCACGTAAGGTTTTAAATAGACATTTTTATTGACGAATTATTATATGATGTTTTTAATAATAGTTTCACACAAAATAACATATTTTAAATTATAAAATCATGTTTTGACTTTCGTTCGATTGTCGGGCGCGTTCTGCGCGTTTTCGTTGCTTTTTGTTACTTTATACAATATTAGTGATTCGATAAATATTATAAACATAATATTTATGAGTTTTTGGAGTTTATTAAATAATTTCCTATTATTTAATATTTCGTTCACCAACGTTCGTATTTATACAGTGTCGGACTCCGTCCGGTTGTTTTGTACAATTTCACCAAATTGCGTAAGCGTAATTATAACTAATTACGTAGCGTAATATAAATCAATTACGGAGGTGTATATTCAAATAAAATATACAAATAGTTACAAGTAATTACAAGTATTTAGCCTAATACTAACTAAACACACGTAATTAAGGTTTCTAGAGGGTTAAACAGTAACCCTAAATCGTCGGGTGTCACAAAATATCAGTTTACAATATAAGCATTGTTTTTTGGTTTTTGGTTTTAACATTCCTAATCAATTGACACACACACATACCATTAATATCAGTTGAAAATGTTTTACATAATTTGAAAGTTTTTAAGGGGCAATTGTCCTCCACCCCCTCATAATTACTCAATAATATTTATTTATTTTTTTAAATGTTATCAAATAATATTAATGAGTGATTTGTACACTCATTCTTTTAGCCGTATACAATAAAATATGTTTTACATTGTTGTGGAGTACAACACCTTAAAGCATAGCTATTGGTGTACAAATAAAAAACTTATGATATAATAATAGTCACCCTTTTATAAAATGTATACAACACACAATTAAATGTAAATATTAAAACATTTCATATACTGTTTTAAATTATAATCTATATATTATGACACTATATTTTTCAAATCATTTTTATCCTTTGAGTAGAAATCAAGTTTAATAAAATATATAAATTGAAAGTCGAAATATTCGAATCATATGTACTACGTAAATTTTGCTAGTATCCATCACTTAAAATAATGTGTCTTGAAATATAGTGCTAACATAACAATAAACATATCACAAGGTGGGGTTCAAAAGTAAAATAACTTTGAGTTAGAATTAAGGAACCAACTAGAATGTGTTATGTATAACAAAATCAATTTTTACCCATGTGTTTAAAATTCAAATATCTCATAAATGGTAAGTCAAAAAATTTAAAAAATTACACCATTAAAATCAACATTTTTTTCTCTTAAATTTGTCATCTCACAAGGTATGCTTTCGACAACTTTTATTTTTTTTGGGTTTTACAAATTATACAAAATTAGTAACACATGTGTTAATAGTCGGTATCACATGTGTTAATCGCATGTAACACATGTGTTAGTCACCAGTAACACATGTGATAGTCACCGGCAACACATGTGTTACTAGCCGGCAACACATGTATTTGTTGCTGGTAACATATGTGTTAGTCGTCGGTAACACATGTGTTAGTTGTTTTCAAAACCCACCGGAAAACGAAAAAAAAAGTTCGTCGAAAGTATACCCTGTCACATAAAATGCTAATTTTAATGATGCAATTTTTATGATTTTTCGACTTACCATTTGATAGATATTTACATTTAAAAAATGTGAGGAAAAATAGTTTTGTGACACGTAGCGCTTTCTGGTTAGTTCCTACATTCTCATTTAAATTTGTTGTATTCATTCAAACCTTACTCACAAATCACAACTATAGAAGTTGTAGACGTCTAGTTTTTGAAAATTATCAAAGAATCCAAAAGAGAACTCAGCTTTTCCACTTTCTAACTTCTCCTATTGTGTTTTTGTTCTTTTTTTCTTGTAATTTGTACCCTTAAGTATTTTCAAGCTTATAAAACTTTATTTAATTCTCACCTTTTTCAATATTTTAGTTGCAACAGTGCAAACAATAGGCGATGCAAAAACACATTAAATGGGTTAATAATCTTAAGCATAAATACATTGATCAAATTAATTTAAACATTACAATGATCAATAATCGGATACACATATTGAACAACTTCAAGTTTTTTACATGAGCTAGTCACTACGAGGGTCGGAAAATGAATTTCTAAAGTCCCGATAGATAAGAATTAATAGATAAATAGACGGATATATGAATGTTACACAAATTATATAAATATAAAGGGTTAAATACCTGAGAATGCATCTAACTTAATTGTCCCGAAAGTCTATTGTATGTATCATACTTACGGAAGGTGTATTTAATGCATCCAACTTTCAAAAACGGTTTATTGTATGTATTTTGATGATGTGTCGTCCATTTAAGATGTTACGTGACGTCCTTAGAAGATGACACGTCATCCAAATATATACAATAAACCATTTTTGAAAGTTTGATACATTAAATACACCTCCCGTAAGTATGATACATACAATAGACATTCGGGACACGTTGGATGCATTTCCAGATACTTAACCCAAATATAAAAAATTAATGGGTTCATTATCTAATAAATCAACAACGTAATTTTTTTCAATTTTAATAAAATAGTGTTGTTCTTTGAAAAATCTTAAGTAGAACTGTTGATCAAATTCTTATAACCAATGTTCTAAGATATCTTATGACATTGTGAACTACGTATATGCATGATATCAACACAACTTATGTTATGAAACACTATTTTGACAGATGTTACGATTAGAATAATAGTTAATTAACAATCATACCCATTAGAAAAATAATTAACCGATTTGGAAACTGCATACTATCACCAGATTTTACTCCAATAATAGATTATCCATTTTTACAGAACACATATTCAAGAAAACTGTAACACGGATAAAACCCCTTAACTTTCGAAAACATTTTTTTTTATAATATACTATACCACAATTCGGAAGCGCTGGTCAAATCTGTATTGATGATTTACATTACATATTGTATAAACAAATCATACAAATTTAAAACAAATTGTATAACTGGATGTTATATAATTTCAAAAGACAACACTGACTAATTTAAAATGATTATCAGAGTAGACGTCTGGTCAAACATTCCATCCAAACAAAGCTCCTTGCCCAGTCCGTTATATCAAAACCTGCAAGAAGTGGGGTGGTGGGGTTAGCTCAAAGCTAAGTGAATGAATAAATAATCAACAATCCAACTTAGCATAACAACCCTGTTTACAACAAAAGTATCATAAACACAAATCAACCCCGTTTACAGCATAACGCATCTTAAACACATATCAACCCTGTTTACAACATAAAGCATGGTAAACACATCGCATCAAAGAGGATCGGTGGTTCTTGAGGTATCCTTCAAATAACACTTAAAACAACTGCAGGCCAATACATGAGTCAACCGATAGCTTGTTGCTATCTTCACTGGATACATGTTCCTATCAACTATGTGTATAAGGAACCCATGAACCAGCCAAACAATAGCAACCAAGCCCAACCCAAATGTTGACCTCTGATAATATATCACATAGCCCAATGGCCAAGTACCACATAATCACATAATCACATAATCCATAACCGTTATGGCATTATGTCAGACTAAACAGTCTATCAGCAGTGATAATATCATGGCAGACTAAACAGTATTAAAATGATAACAATACGTTTACCCGTTGTAACCAAATTTTTTACAACTAAATCACATAGAGGATTACAGATCCACTCACCTTTACCTCAGCTACAAGCTCATAAGTCTAATATTACCGAGCCTTCTCCATATCTGATAATATAATTAAATAATGAGTTAGTAATTCGTCCCATAACATATAACTCATTTTATAATCATATAACATATCTCAATACATAGTATCAAATCCAAATCAAAACCAGTTTACAGTATCATTTCACGCTAAGTTAAGTTATATAAATCAATAACTTCATTACTTAGTCCCAATTTATCATCATACATATGAGATATCGGTTTTAATTATTATCGTAACATATTTACCCAAGCAGGTAATCCCGGAGTTCTAAGAAAACAAAAGTCCAAATCCGAAATGTAATAAAAAAAGTCCTGAAACGAGGTTCAGAAACTGTAAAATGGTAATTTTGGCCCCTAGACGACCCCGAAAGGCTTAAAACCGCCTAGGCTCTTAGAATAGAGCTTTGATCATTGGGTCGTTTTCGAGTGACTATGCGAATTTCAACTCAATCCAAGTTAATGAAATTTGTCACTTGTTCGCTACCCTGAAAACTTTGCACTTTTAAAATTGCCATTTTTAAAATTTGCAAAACAAAACTTTTGAATCGCGTCACCAATTAACCTAAATCGCGTCGCGAAATCCCACATATCGCCTCGCGAAATTAAACTAATCGCGTCGCGTTTATAACCAAGAATCGCGTCGCGAAATCATCAGGATCACGTCGCGAAATCATTACGATCACATCGCGACCTTGTTGTTTTCTGCAGACCCTGCATTTTGCTTTCTGCACCACTCAAAATCCGAATTCAAACTTTCAAACATAATAAACTCAGTTTTCTACTGTAATCAATGTATCTATTGACACCATATAAGCATCATATAACAAGATTTAAGCTTCAATTTCATATTAAGATCAATAACCCATATTAACCTTCACTAAAATCAAACTATTAGATTACATAAAAGAAAGATTAAAACCAACTATTCTCAATAACTTGATAAGATAACAATTTAATTTCCTAACACATTAAAAAATCATTTAAAGTCATGAAATTATTGTAATGCCACTAGGCCCCTAAGGAGGATGTTATATATACTCTTATTATCGAAGTTGTGTAATTGATTAACCCTATTCGATTTTGAATTATGGCTTATGAGAATTAGTGATCTATATTTATATCTATAACCCTTATAAAACATTTTCACATTTTCCTTACTAACTTGCATTTGTCATATTGGAATTGACTAATTTACCCTTTTCATTAATTAACAATTTGGTATTAACAATTATCATTTTAAAATTGATTATTACTAACACATATATGATAATAATTAAATGGTAATAATATAAGTCAACTAATCAAATATATTAATCTAATTGTTAAACTACATCAAATTATTTCAAAATGATATCAATTAGTTGTAAATTAAGAAATGGTAACCAATAAAAATATATATTTTTATGCACGTCATCTCAATAAAATTAAAACACTCGAATCAACAAGAGTTACCCTCTTAATTCATCACATTTCAGTACTCACGATTTTCATATATGACTATCTTATGTTAACCGTCAACCGTAAGTTTAAAACAACTTTTATCATTCAACACCATAAACTAACAACGTCTTTTACATATGAGGTGTTATACTACCACAACGTTGTTTGGGTACCCTACTAATAATGTGATAATAAATGAGGTCAAATTTGGTCTTATTTGTACAAGGATTGTTATTTTTTTAACATCAAACAATAATATCAAGTGTCTGTAAATTTTGTGGGCCCTTAAAATGAGTAGTCTTGTGCGTTGACACATAATGAACATGCTAATCTCCACCACTAGTCATTACAATCAACAAATTAGTCGATATACAGTCTTTAACATTATTTTAGAATCACAATGATGATCTATTAAGAAATGCTATGAAAAGATAGTGACGGACCCATAATCGTCACCGGCTTGTAGCACAACTTTTTTCATTATACATATAATATCATACTATAAAAAATATAATTAGTTAAATGTAAACGAGCTTATTTTTTATAACTTGTACATCTCAAGTTTTATAAACTCATATTAGAGATAAATTTACACTTTAACTAAATAGACATATAGCCTTTTGATGCCCCTACTTCTAAGAGCATTAGGAGTGGAACTCATTTTTTTTCACTGTTCACCATGGAGAATGCTGAGGACCGCCGTTCTCCACTCTCATCCGCTATTCACCGCCGCCATACGGTCCCGCACGTTGAACACTCAACATTTTCTTCTGATTCTTATTTTGTTTTTTTCCCCTTTTTCTCCAATAGAAGCAATTGGTTTGTGGGTTTTTTTTTCTAATTATTATAAAGAAATATAGAAGAAGAAATACAAAAGAAGAAGAAGAAATAAGATGAAGAACAAAGGGGTGAATGGGTTTGTTTTATATTACTTTATTATTATTATTTTTATTTAATTATATTATTTTTTATTATTATTATTTTTGTATGTTTTAATTTTATTTTTTTTGTTTTGGTTAATGTATTTTAATTTATTTATTTAGTGTTATTTGTTTGTATTTAATAATTAATTTGTTTTAAAAAATAATGATTAAATAATCAAAAGAACACCGAACTGAATACTAAACCTCAAGGTTAACCAATACCTCACTTTTCAGCTTCAATATTCTTGTTCAGTGTTCTTCTTTTGAACACTGAACTGAACACTTAAACTTCCTCAACCACTCTCTGTACTCTAATGTAATGTACTTCCGTATCTATTAACAGATTATCATGAGTTAATGTTTCATATTAATACTGATAGATTCATATCTAGATTGATATAATTTCTGCTTTAATTATTTCATAGAAATGACATGTTTATATACAGAAAACGAGAAATGTCATTCAAATTGAATCGGAACTCGGTGAACACGATAGAAAAGAACATATCTTTTAATATAAAGTTTTAAACAATTCATAAGTGTGTAATTGAAAAGAACGTATCTTTTAATATAAAGTTTTAAACAATTGATAAGTGTGTAATGATGAGACACTTTTTACTTTATTAAGTAGGACGAAAAGTCAAAAATGAGAAAATGAGAGGGACATAGATATAGATGGAGATAGAGAATAGAGTCACAGTCTACACCTCGAGAACTTCCATGATATCTCTCACTGTTTACTTTACTGCTGCTTAAAAACATAATAGAAGATAAAAGGAAAAATACGTACATAATAGAATATATGTTATTCGTACGTCATCAATTTTTCTCTATATATTATTAAAGATGCTTTTATACTTTTATACAATATAACAACTCAAACAATGTTTAATGGTATACCAATCATCACTCTATCATATATATGTGTCGTGTTTGTACTATTTGAGTGTACGTATTATCTTTCAGATAATCTCGCAACTCTAAATTTCCTCTCTAGACTGTTAAATGATCTGCTTGAACTTTTTCTATAGAAGACTGGTAAGTTTGACAGCTTAATTATTTGCTTTGTAAGATTTCTTGAATATATCCATCAATATTTACAAAATATTAAATTCAATATTAAAAGATAATTTATTAAGATGCAGATAAAAGGGGTCATACAATATTCAACTTAGTTTGGTGATTTTAAATTTATTTTCTTGCCGGCAGCTTTTTTAATTCAAAATAAAGGAAAATGATAAAAAGAGCCCTAAGGGCTTCTTTTAACATGCATAAAAATATGTACATTAGAAATTTATTCTCAAAATTTTCAATTTGTCCCCCCTGAGTTTTAATAGAAGTATAATTGTTTTATACATGTCTAAATAGCTTAACCAAAACCCTTAGGGTTCTTGTTAACAAAACCCATAAATAAAACATCTTTTAAATCTATTTATAGTGTATTAACTTGAAAGTATAATCGTGTAAATATAAGATCTTTTAAATTCATATAGTGTAATAAACTAATAAATGACAAATTGACAAACTTACCGTTAAAAAAAACAAATGACAAATTGACCAGTAGTGATGCCATCATTATGTCATGATGAGTCCCAATTGATGCGTTGGGCAAATACAAGTTAATAAGGCATATTATTTCCTTGACGTTACTTTGAGATTTGATTAACCGTTATATACGCAATTTTTTATGGGTGCGGAGGAAATCAAAAACACGGGAGAAACATAAGGCATACAAGTTAGCCACTAAAATCCTACCACTTGTCAACTATCAAGGGTATTTTAGTAAAAACACTATCTACAATCAACTGCCCTAGCTGCCCGAAAATAACTAAATCAACTCCTGATTCTACGAGATCTCTCAAAATCGTAATCAAATATGCATACTCTCTCTCAGAAAATCCTTATAAAATCGCCGTTTATCAACTCCTAATTACGTCTTTTATCAAAAATCTTCGAATCGACTTTGCGATTTCACGATATTCCGATTGATACGAAGATAATGACGAACGAAGGTGCATCAACTTACACTATGATCGATGAAACATCATCGATATGTGAACAACTTGAAGAAAACGTTTCTAGTCTATCAACTCCGTCTAAAGTAGCAGCAACAACAACAGAACCACAAATCGAAGGTAAAAACATAAAATTTTCATAATATATATGTACGTATCTATATATAACAACATGTAGATAACAGACGTATCTGTATATAGCTTCTATATCAACATGTATATCTATCTGTATCATAATTCCGCTAATATATTATATATTTATCTGTATCATTAAACGTTTGATGCAGTACAGATTTGTTGTTAAAAACTGTTGATATCTACTATTTGTATTTGATTAAGTATCAAATATATAATTAAGTGTACGTATGATCCTAATGATAATACGTTTTAAACTGAATGTACGATGCAATAAACATATTTATCATGAATAGTGTTGGTACCTACAATGTGTGTTTGATGTAGTATAAAAAATAAGAGTTTCATTGTATGTAATAAGATTGTGATGTAGTAAACTTATTTATCATGATAAATATGTTTAATGCATCATACATACAAATTTTGTTTGAAACAACGTAAATTTATGTGAATTCATTATACATATAAATTTCGTGATGAAGTAAAATTATCATCAAAAGTGTTAGTAATTAAAATCTATGTTTCATGCAGTATAAATATATATGAATTCATTGTATGCATAAGTTTTTGATGTAGTGAACATATAAGCTATATACAATGAAAAAGTATATGTATTTTTGATGCAGTATATATATTTATGATGCAGTGTTTATATGATGCAACTTAACATATCATTATTACAGTACAAAAAAGATAATAATGTATGTGTAGTATTTGATACGTTAAATGTGTTTATAATGCAGCAACACAGGTTGCAGTTGTTAGCAACAAACAATTTGTACTGTTATACAGTTCACAAGGAACAAGAGTATGGTATCCAGATGTCCAAGAAAAACCAGTACTCGGGACTATATACAAAACTTTGGATGAAGCTTACATGTTTTATATGGAATATTCAAGGAAATCAGGTTTTGTTTGTAAGAGAAGTTCATCATGCAATCCAGGAAGAATACCAAATCCAAGTCATAAGTACTTCAAGTGTAATAAAGAAGGAAAAAAATATGTGAAGCCTGCTGAAAAAACAATTGAAATTGCAAAAGCAAATGCAATAGCTATACTTAATGCAGTAGCAAGGAAAAAAGCACTTGAAAGCGGAGATGCTACTGGAATTACTAAAAAAATAAAAAAGAAAGTGAAAGCAAGAAGGACAAGTACTTTCAGAACATGTTGTAATGCAAAACTAGGTCTAAAAAGGCTTCCAGATGGTACATACAAGACTATCACATTTGAAGAAGGCCACAATCATTATCTTGTTGATAAATCATATATGAAATTTGTGAGGGCCACTGCAAATTTAGGATTTATATTCCAAGTGTCGAGTGTAAACATTGGACATGTAAGAGGCTTCAAATTACTAAAAGAGTTATATGGAGGGTTTGAAGAAACAGGTGTGACAGAAGTAGACTGTAAAAACTTCCGAAGAGATGTGAATGTTTTTATTGGATCAACTGATGCACAAATGGCGGTAGAAACTATTAGGCCGAATGCAGTTTATTAAAGATTACTACGTCAACTATTTTAATGCACCGGATGGTACATTTGGTGGAGTTTTTTGGGCGGATCCTGAAGCATTTAGAAACTACACTTTGTATGGTGATGTTGTTTCTTTTGACTCCACTTTCAAGTCAAACGGGTAAAAACAAAAACACTTAATAAATTATAAATGCTAATAGTATTGATGCAGTTATGAAAAATGTTATATATAATTCAGTGAATATTGATGTTTATAAATTGTATGCAGGTATGGAATGGTGTTTATACCTTTCACAGACATAGACAACCACAATAGATGTGTGACATTTGCCTCTGCACTGTTAACAAGAGAAACAGAAGACTATTATACATGGGTACTTGAAACATTCCAGACGACATTCAAAAAAGACCCTTTGGTTGTGGTAACTGATCAGGATCAGGCGATGTTTACAACTATTAAGAAGACTTTCAAGAAAACACGACACAGATTGTGCATCTGGCACATTATGCGAAAGATTATAACCAAGGTATATATTAACCTAAAAAATTAAATGTTTATGTTAATTTACTGCATCTAACAAAAAGTCATTTTTCAAAAAAACTTTGTAGGTTGGTGCAACATTGTGCAACAACACAGATTTTAAAAAGAAAATTTGTGGAATCGTTTGGACTGATAAAATATCTCCAGAAACTTTTGAGAGAAGATGGCATAGAATAATCAATAAATATGAGCTCACAAACAATGAATGGCTTGCTGAAATTTATAGCATCAGAGAGAGGTGGATACCAGCCTATTTGCTAGATGAACCGTTAGCTGGACTTATGCGAACAACATCGAGATCCGAAAGTGAAAATCACTTTTTTTCCAAGTTCACTCACCAATACTTGACTCTGGTAGAATTTATGCAACACCATGACACTGCTATGGAACATCAGCGTTATGTCCAACAGAAAAATGACCACGACACAAGGAACACAATTCCGGACTTAAAAACAGATTTAAAGTTAGAGAAAAATGCATATGTATTGTACACACGGTCAATATTCTACGATGTGCAAGATGACATGGTTTCCAGCTACACAGAATGTATATATGTGACTCAAGATAAAAAAGATGATGAATATACTTATATGATAAAAGATCGAGAATGTGGTGGAAGAGTCTATAAGGTATGCACACTTGTAAAAATAAAAATTATTTAATCAAATTTTGTTATATATAGACATATATCTTTTCTGTTTCTTACCACTTCATCCAACTTGTCTACTGTTTGTTATTACATATAACAACTGCTATTTTGTTATTTATCCTTGCAACTTAGCTTGTGTTTATTCCATCAGAAACAACTGCTGTTTGTGAATGCAAAAAATTTGAGTTATATGGTCTATTGTGTCGACATATATTTTATGTCTTTCGTGCAGAAGATGTTGAGGAATTTCCATCAAAATATGTACTAAAACGATGGTTCACATAAGCAATTCCAGAAAAAAAAGATATAGATAACAAGGAAGCTGAAGCCACTACAACTCCAATGGATGCAGTAAGATATATATTGAACATTGTTGAAGAAACCGTAAACAGATTGATACACAACCCTGAAAAATTTGCAAACTACAGAGAGAAATTAAATGAGCTTCTTCAGGAAACAAAGGCTGAGTTCCCAATTGCAAAACCGATAGATAGAGCAGAAACGATTTGTTCATTTTACGGTGTCAAACAACCAGGTAAGCTCTACATCTAAAACCCAAAAGATGTTAGAACTAAAGGCCGTAAAAGAAAACAATCAAAACGAGATGAAGCTTATGACAAATCTAAGAAGGTTGGAAAATAATGCAAGAGATGCAAGGAATTCGGACATAACAGCAGAACTTGTACCAATCCTCCAGCAGGGTCGGGAGTTGAAGATACGTCACCAGTCGCAACCGTAAATGACAACGTTACATCAACCGAATCTTAAAAAATACATACAATTGTTTTGTGTTATTATTTTTATCAACTTTGGATTGTCTAGTATTGGAAAATTACTATTGGATTTGTGAAATTTAATTATTTTATTATTTCTATCATCTTAAAAGTTCTTACCACTGCAGATTCACTGCATCTATATGTCACTGCATTTATATGTCACCACATCTGTGTGTCACCGCATCTATATGTCACTGCATCTTGATCATTTTCTCTTAGATATAAAATAACTTATCAGTTTCTACATATCTATATGCTCTTGTTAGATTTTTTATACATCATCCCCCTACCTACAACTCTTATTGCATATCAAATCAAATCTCATCAACCAATGGTATTAAAGCTAAATATTTTAATATATCACTGCATCTATATGTCACTGCATCTATATTTCAATGCATCTTGATCTTTTTGTATAATCATACTATTGAATAGTAATTTGACACTGCATCATGCTAATGCAACTTCACTTTACTGCATCTTGATGACACTGCATGTTGTGTGTTATTAAACATTATAATATTGCTACACTTTATTCTTGATGCATCTTGACGATACTGCAACTTCAAATATATAACATTGCTATATGACTTGTTCCTTTTTACTGCATCCTGATGCAGCTGCATTCTCAAACTTCGGATTCTTGATGCTTTCTCAAACTTTATACATAAAAAGAGGTGTGATTTCAAATTTGATATAAGTTAACTTTAATCTTTACTATATGTTAAACAAATTATATATCTAAATTTATAACTCAGATGAAGTTGTTATAATTTTGAACAACAAAAACATCTTAAAAAATTACTGCATCTTGAAATGAATAAGAAACATGTTAATATAAAAATACAAAGAACACCATACACATCTTATAAAAAGATTTATACTTCATAAAATGTCTAGTGCATACAACCATAAAAAGCAACAAAAGACAACATTCTAGATACCCCATTCACATACACCTAATAAAAAGCATTCTGCCCAAAAGATATCAAACCCAAAAGACAACCACAAACACCATTCTGTTCAGAAAAATAAAAACACAAATGTCTAACACATTAAAACATAGTTTCATTCACAAAAGTACCACACAATCCAACACCCTTCACTTCCCCAGAGTACTCTGTAAACGCTTCACAATAGCTGCCTTTGCAACCTTCGAGTGCCTTGCCCTAACCTTCTCATTCAAACGATCATAATTCTTTACCTCATCCCGAACATTATCTGCTAGATCATTGAACTCAGATAAAAAATCTTCGACACATACTTCTTTCTCAAGTCTTCAAGCTGCTTCTTCTGATGGTTACCCTCGACATCAAAATTACAATTGAAATCCTTAACACCATAGCACTTATATGTACATTTTAATTACTTTGGGTATTTTATTGCTTTAATAATTAATGGGAACTAGCTAATTGTCATATGGCTCATTGGCGATTCAAACCGGTTGAACTGGCTGCGAAACATCTGACCAGTTTGATAATATAATCGATTTTCAATACATACATTTACTCACAGCATAAGTATGTACTTCTATCTTTTACTTGTAATAAATAAATAAGGGTTAAGTGTTTATAAATGTATACAACTATACGTTGACTACTTTAGTGTATACAAAACTATATTGACTACCATTGTGTGTATATTACTCTTACTTTTGCCACATTGTGTGTAGAAGACAGGTTATCTCAAGTCATCTGATTACGTGTAAGAGGTTACCATTATTTTTCCTTTTCTTAAATCCAGATAATACTCCACGTAATTACCCATTGGAAAAGATAAAAATCAAAAACACTCTTGTCAAAAAAATTAATAACTAATCTAACAAAATCTCCATTAAAGTTGAACACTCTAATTCGTCGGATCCGTGTGTTAAATGTATTCAATCTCCTGCGATGACCAAGAAATAATCACCAATAGCAGCGAGTGCTCGTTGGATCCGCGGTGGTTAGGGATGGTTGCGCTTGAGTAGAGATGGCCGCTCCGGCAACACTCAAACATCCACCGCCATCCCGACCAAAGTTACATCTTATGGCTCTGCTTCATCATCACCATCGTCGTCAACTTCGGCATCACATATTTGTTCTGGATCCTCGTGCTACTGCAACTGCATCTGTTATTGGGGAATAAGTGAAAACATTTAAAAATATGTAATTGTTTGATTTTTTACGTTGGTCTATCGAGATTTAATTTAAATTTAGAGTATGAAAAAGACAAACTTATAAAAAAAAAATAATAAAAGGAAACTAGGGCAGGATGAGAAAGATGGAGAAGATACGGATATTTTGATATTTTTAAATATAATTATTATTAAATGCTGACGTGTGATGAACATGATGGAGTGGAAGGGAGACCGGATGATGATATCGGCAAAAATTGTGTAGACATTCAGATAGTAACCGATTACCTTCTATATAGGTCGTCTTATACATACATTGTAGAAACTTAATAGTTACGTACATACAGTGGTGGTCAACTAAGTTGTATACACGTTAAAGAAGTCAACGCATAGCTGTATACATTTACAAACACTTAACCTGATAAATAAATGGTTAATGATGCAGATTGCCAACAAATCTTTTATTTTTATCGAGTTAGGGTATGAATTCAATTTATTATTCTGATAGGAAATGAACTTTCAAAAAAAATTCTAGTTAAAGAACATACCCTTGGGTAACTGGAGCATCCGATCATTTTGATATTTTAGTTGTTTTTTTAATTTTTAAAATGTCACATACGCTATAAATAAACCCTCACGTGTAAGTTTTTATCTGAAATCTCATAACTTCATAACTTAAACCGCACATAAAAAAAAAGTTAGTTCCCAAAATCGACACAAAATATGAAAGTTTGTTACCTACCAAAGTAATAAATTGGGTTCGTACCTTAACTTCGCAATAAAAAGGTAAAATTTGTCACCTATTTGCGTCGTTAACCCATAAATAAATAGGTGATGATTTTTACACCATCAATTGATACACCATTGATCCTGCTTTAAGGTGTTGTCCACCACACCATGTCAAATTATTAATGTATATTAGTAGTTTATAATGACTAAATTTTGATGGTGTTCTAGATTGTGATGATGTACAAATCAAGACCTTAAATAAATACGGAATAGTAAATTAGTACCTAACTTGTTGTAACAAAATAAGCTTTGAGTCAAAGCCTTTAAGGTCTAACTATGTAATTATTCATTAATTTGTTGTAAAATGACTGTATTCTGTGAGAAGATGCATTTCTCTTGGAGAGTGGGCTGGTGTTTGTTGGTTTGCCTTTATGACTTTGCTTGTCCTTTTATGCTCATCACCGTTGCTTAACCCCCCTTTATTTATCATCTCTTTCTCACTTCTACCCCTCACCATTTTCTCACTATTTCTTCATTTCTTTCCTTCAAATCACACCCAAAACATGAACAACAACAACAACAATCAAGAAACCAATATTAAAAAGGTGGAAGCTTTATCCTTTTGAGGGGATTGTTGTCTGGCTCGAGGCCACTAGAAACCCTAGATCTTTCTCTCTATATGTAAATATGTACATGTATATAGAGTATATTATGACAGTCAACTTAACGATTGCATATCATCTTCGTTGACTAATTTGATGGGTATCAGAGAGATTGTAATTCTGGATTCTAGTGACGTCGGACCAGGCTTCATTCCCCCCAATTGTGGCTTCTAATGATATAAAGATTCAATCTTTATCACATCTACGTATACCCATCATGAATAGATAAGATTTTTGAGGTGGGTTTGTGTTATTTATTTGAAATTCATGATTTCTATGGTATTTTGATGATTTTTTTGTTGTTGTGGTTTTTGTTTGGTTATGGCAGATGAAGGAGAAAATGGGTGTAATGATGATAAATTTTTGTTTGACTGTGGTTTAACTCTGTCAAATATTCAGAAAACAGAATCCTACCAAAAAGGTTTTATAATCATTGCTACTCTATGAATGAAATCTGAAAACTAATTGGAAAAGGATTGTGGCTTTGTAGTATATTTTGACTTTATTTAAAATCTAACTTCATTATCATCATTACCTTATCATTGACATGAATCTAGGGTTTCCATTTTACATGCAAACTATTTTAACAGAAACCAAAATTAAATACACAATATTGAGATTTAATTGGTTCTAACACATTAATTTATTTGCAAAGTTTCGGAAACCAGTAGGTCTAAATTACTGTCCTTTTTGAGGCTTCTTGTTTTCTTACATAAGAGCTTCTTCAATGCATTACACCTCTCCAAAATGTAATGCAATGACACATGTATATAAATTATACTTTTATATTAAAATTAAAAGGAAAAAAAAAAGAAAGGAAAAAGAGATTATTATTTTACCATTAAATAGTACAAGAGGGGAGATAGAATAGTGGAACAAAGACCATTACTGTGAGAGGAAGGTGTGATGGGGGCCATCTCCGTACGTACAATAAACGGTGGGAGCAGACAGGAATCCATCTTAACACGATGGCTTGTGTGGCACTCTCACAATGCTAATAAACAATGCTAGCTCATATGTCAATTTCTATTGAACCATGGCACCTATTAGGATTGTAGATGCTCTAATGGATCAATAGCATGAATGTCTGTGTAGTGTAGAGACCTGTTGAATCAGTAAGTGATAAACAGCTTGTGTCATGGGGAAAAGGGTAAAACAGTCACACTGTTTTTGATAGATGTAAGTAGACAAAGTAACCTCCATATTTGAAATCTATCGCTAAATCAATGTTATGAACCCTAGAATTTGCATTTGCAGTTGCAGTGTACTGGTTTTTGATTGATTTGATTGCCTTGGATGTTGCATGATTTTGTCCTCATCAACAACAGTTGGCACTTAACCTTTTATATTCTTGAAATTATTACCCAAGTTTTGGAGTAACTTATTTCTGTCACAATTCAAATAGTATAATTAATCAAGAGACCTGCTAAAAGATGGGTACTAATATTACCATTTATTTTTATATTTTATTTTAAAAATAATGATTACCGTATTTTTTCTGTACTTTTTCCAATCACTCTTTCTTATTATTCTGTACTTTTTTGTACTTTTTTGTACTTTCTCTGTATTTGATGACGATTAGTGGTAAGTTTATTGAAATTAAATGGTATGTAAAGAGTATCCTAAAAGATTTTATGGTCAAGCCTGGATTTGTTGGGTAAAAGGGTAGCTCAAATTGTGGAGAACATTGTTCAAGTTTCAATGAAAGCAGCACAAGTAATTACAACAATGTTGTTTTGGATTTCAAGAAATCAAACACTGTTGGACATTGAAGTGAGTGTAGTGGAAGATATGGGTTTGATTTGAAATATATGCACATATACAACCTTGTATGTTTTCATGGAACTAGCAAAAAAGGAATGAAATTGCAAAAAGAAAAAGTTTACAAGTACATAGCCAATGTTGTTACTCGTTTGTGTATATCATGTGGGCATTATTTGTTCATAAGAATCATGTTTAAATATTTCACTGCCACCATTTTTAATATCACGACTATATTAATTTCGTCATCGATCCGTATTATATGTTTCAACAATCATTGATTAGTTCAATCTAGTTTAAACAATCACCGGTTTAATTACTATCTCATGACATAATATGGATGTATGCTAAAAATATATACAACCAGTACCAAAAGATTTCAATCTAGCTTAGCTTGTTGTTGGATAAATAATTTCACCTTTGTAAAAACACATTATAACAATGATTTTTGTTTCTAATCAATCTAGCTTCATGATGTGGGACAAATATTTCCCCTTTGTAAAACACATTGTAACATTTATTAGTACTTATTTTTCTAATGAGTTAATAGTTCTTATTACTTAGTAGCCGAAGTTCAATGTAAGTTAGGCCGTTCTCTATTGACATTGTAAACTTCCTTTGATTCCAAGAACAAAAAGTCTACTTGACAATAAAAATGATGATGTCATATTATATTCAATCATACTTGTGAATTGTGATGACATTGTCATGTGCATGTTTTGCGCGCGAGAATCTGCTAGTTTCTTCTCACTTTTTCCACACTAAATTTCTCCATAAACGTTTATGATCATCGTGTTCGTTTAAGTCATTTAATTCATACCATGATAAGTCAATATTGGTTATTGATTAGTTCATTGAGTTTTATTAAATAACTGATAAATAGTAAATAGTGGACACTATGATAGAAAAATGATAGTTATGTAGAGTTAATTAAACCAACTAATAGCAAGTATAACAAAGTGATTGGTCATTTTAAAATTTTTATTGGTGATCGTAAGAAGAGAGAAAATAACATGTCTTCAAAAGTTATTTGACTAGGTCCATTATAATAACGGTGGTAAGCTTTATGTTTTTCTCCGTACATCGTTAAACATGTTTTAGGTTGTTGTATCGTTTAATAGTTCAAAGTATATTTAGTTGTATAGAGAGAAAAGTATACGAATCATCACCCAGTTACTAAGTAATTATTCCCTCTATCCCAAATTAATGCCACTAATGAAACGTATACAATTTTAGAATAGTACATTGATTATTGTGTCAACTAATAAGATTTAATATATACCCACCAAAATACTTTTTAATTGACTGAAATCAAATGTGAGCAATAATTTTAAAACACAAAACAATTAAATTGAGAGTAACGACCTACTAGTTTGTGTCTAACAATTTTTTTTTCTTTTTTCGAAAAACATAAATAAAGATATTCTCCACCAAAAGTTGGAGAGAACAAATAGTGCACTCGTATTACATTTTGAGGTGAAAGAGTAATTGAATTAAAAGGGTTGGAAAATGTTAGTGTAATTTCCAAGACTAGTACAAAGAGACAGGGTTTTTTCTCACAAATGCCAGCCGGCCATGGCCAGGTCGATCAGGTCCCCTCACATCTGCTCTGATGGTTATTCAAAATTAATTTTAGTATACATTCTTTGAATAATTAATAAAGCTTACAATCTTTCATTTTATTAGTATCCTTTGTATATAATACACTATATATGATAAAAACATTACAAACATCTAATTCCAGACTTCCAGTAGTAGTATAATCAAGCTAACCGAAAGTTTTTTGTTTTTGTTTTTGTTTAAAATATTAACCATGAGTACAAATGGTTTTTAAAAATAATAATAATCCGCATTAAATATGATTAGGGATCATAATTGTAGTGTCAGCTGTGTAAGACTGCAAGGGTTGTAAAAAAAATGGCACATCGGTACGAGATGGGTTGACTGAAAAGTTGATGTGTTCTATTGTTTCGATATATTGGATCTTTACCGTTGACCAATGTTTAATTGTATGCGCTCACAATATTTTCTTTTCTTTTTCCTTTTTGTAATGAAAATTCTATTCTATAAAAGCATGCATAGATAATTATTATGCATTTATGCGCAAGGCTATATAAGGCCACTCCCGACTCATAACTCAACTGACTGAAACTGACAGAGCCACGTCAGCGCCACATCAGCTTTTTCAGAAAACTGACTGAAACTGACAGCCCCCTCCCATCCCTGATCAATCACTTCATTTTTCTGGGGCCCGGTTGGGATTTTTTAATCAAATAAAATACAAAACTATTTAAATTAAACACAATAATTTAAATAAAAACATTCCATTAAAAATAAAAATTACCACAATTCCTAAAAATAAAAATTACCACAATTCCTAAAAATAAAAATTACAAGAAATCTAAAAGTACGATAATTTAAAAACTACTAGAATTATAGATAATCTAATCGGAGCTCGACTCGTCGGTTTTGTTCGCGTTTTCTTGCTCGTCTTCGTCCGATTCGTTGTTGGCATATTTATCTTGGTAAAGTGTCACAACTTCTTTCCTCGCGTTTTTAAGCATTTTAATTTCTTTTTTAGACGTTTTCTTCGGAAGTTTTTTACACAAAAAACTCAAAGTTTTGTAGGCGGCTTTTTTCATCGCATTTTCCTTAATCATTTTGATTGCTTCTTGTTGCGCGAGAGCGGTTTGCTTGACTGCTTCAAGTGCATCCAGTTTTTCAGATTGAACACTTCGTGAAGACGATCCGACGGAGCTTGATGCCGTACTTTTTCCCGCCTTTCGGCCCGGAGGACGGCGGATGTAGTCATTTTGGAACAACCGTTTCATGTTCGCATCAAGAGTAGTTGCATTCGGTTGTTCATCCGCGTCCAGATCGGTGACAAATGGTTGGAAAGAATCTTCGTTGGCCATTACGCCCGGCTCAGTAAAGAATTTTGGGAAATGTCTAAGAACATTCCAAGATGACTCGTAAATGAAGGCACGCCCAACTTGTTGCCGGAATGCATTTCGGGTGGCAATCATAACGTCGTTTTTGTCGGCACCGCTTTGTGGGCGAACTTCTTTGTAGTGTTTGTAGAGAGCTTGGAATATTTTTGAGTCGTGAGAAATCTTGTTCGATTTGCCAGAAAGTTGATTAAGGTTACGGGTTGTTGAGACACAAGAATTGTAACCTTGCATCACTTTAGCCCAAAAGGACTCGTTTGATTGATTTTTTCCTTGGACACCATTTTCGGAACAATGTATCCACCGCTCCGCTAAAATCATAGCCTCCTCGTCCGTCCAACGTGTTTAAGCTCGTTTAGCCCTTTCACCCTTTTGAACTCGTTTACCCCTTTCACCCTTTCACCCTTGTTGGTTCGGGTTTCGGGTTCGGGTTCCAGGTTCGCCTCGTCGGAGCTTTCTTCCAAAGTTTGTGGTACGGTGAAATTCATTTGTTGTGGTGACCATTGTGTGTTTTGGTACCACTGTGGTTGTGACCATTGTGTGTGGTGGGGGAATTGTGATTGTGGTGGTGAGGATTGTGTGTTTGTGTACCACCCTTGGAATGCATAATTATTCATCGGGTCGTGCGGATCAAGGGTGAACGGGCTTGCTATAGGTGGGAAGTTGGCAAACCCGGTAGGTTGAGTGTTTGGTGAAGTCGAGTTTGGTAACGGGTTATTCAATAAATTTTGCCACATATCTTTGGCAATAGTTTGTTGATCTTTTTTTTTTTTTTTGGAAGTTGATTTGTTGTTTTTGGACATTTTTTTGAGAGAGATTTTGAGGTAAAAAGTGTGGTTTATTGTGTAAATTGTTGTGTGAAGATCAGTGTAATATGTAAGTATATTTATAGGTAAAAGTTAAAAGTTTAAAAAAAAGAGGGGGAAAATTTAAAAGTTTAAAACTTTTTAAAATTTAAAATTTTTAAAAGTTTAAAAAAAAGGGGAAAGTTAAATTTAAAAAGTTAAATTTTTTTATTTTTTTTTGTTTAAACGGTGACAAAGAAAAAAAACAAGTAAATGGGTCCCACACCAAGAAGAGACGATCGTCGCCAAATCAAAGAGGAGCAACCGACGAGCCAACCGACGAGGCCGTGCCATCGCCGTCGGTCTTGTCGGTTCAAACTGACGCAAAGCGACGATACGCGTTGGGAGTGGCCTAAGTCACTTGTTAAAGATATACTTGTTGTAGAACGGGAATGTTATAAGAAATCTTATTTTTGAAGTTTGAAATCTAGTGTTTATAAGTGTTTGACAATAAGTAGCAAGAATTTATGATCGTGATCGAATTAACTAAAAAGGACAATATGCATGATAAATAAATATATAATATAAAGAGTATTTATAATTTAACATTTTATAGTGGAACAAAATTATTTTAAAAAATAGTTCAAACTAGTTTTATTAGTGGTTATTTTTATCATAAGCTTTTGTTTTTTCTCTCCCTTTTTTTATCCAAACAATTGCTTTTAAAATAAAAATAAGTTTGTGCGCTAAAACTAAACCTTTACTTTTGTGTTTCGAGAATATGTATAAAATAAATTCATTTTATCATAATCGTATTTCGAAGAATATAGGAGGTTGGCTTTGACTCGGGTCGGTTGCCACCGATAAAGCATTAAACGCATTTATAGTGAAAAATGGTCCCTGTACTTTCTGCTTTTTGTCAAAATTGATCATATTTTGTCTTTCCCCTCTAATTACATGTGAATATGATTTGTCTTGCTATAGGTAAAACTGCTACAATTTTTACTGCCCAAGCGATTTGGTCCTGAGGTAAGAAGTCCTGAGGTAAGAAATAACCAGTTACACGTACCAAAAGATGTTGTCATTACACCCAATACCACATCCGTAAGACCTGTAACCCAAGTTAGATCGCAAGGTGTCTTAAATTCGATATACATGAAATACATGTATTCATTAATTATTAGGACCATCATACTTGCTAACCATTGAAGAACCGATCGGAGTAACCATCCAAAGTTAGCTTTAGTCATTATGTATTGAACACAAGCAAAAACATCGATAACAGTCGAACGATAGTATAAGGTCGTAGCAAATCCTGTAGCCACTTGTTGTACCAAAAAATAAGGAAGCGTAATTACCCTAGGCAATAAAATATGTTTACATGAGGAGTTAGAATTTCTTGAGGTTGTGTAAATCGGTTTTTTAATTATTGAATAAACAGTTTCGCTTGTAATTAATTCAAGGTCAAATAATGAGCTATGGATATCAGCTTTATACAAATTACAACAAAGCTATCAGATGATTACATAAATGTATTCATTTTTTACTAGTCGTTAGTAGTATGTTATTATACGAGTATTAGGTGAACCTTAAAATAAAGAGTTTCTTAAATACAGCTTTTAAGACTACGGATAATTTGATTCAAGCATATATAAAAAACTTTAAAAGTGTTGTATTTGACAATTTATCTTTAATTTTATAACTGGATTATTACCTAGTGTAAAATGAGGATGCACGGAAACTCCGCCGGGATGACGTTTGACGTTTCAGAAACGCGGGGAAACGGGGAAACGTCCCTAAGAAAGGGGGAAACGTTTCTGAAAAGGGGTACGTGGATCAGCAACTTCGAAACGTTGGAGGAAACGTTTGGGGCCCAAAAAACCCACGTTTCCTGACTTCCTATGGCCCATTAACTGAAAACCTATTATTTTAATTAACCTGATCAGAATTAAACAATAGTCACGGCTCTTCAAAACCCTCCAGAACTCATGACTCTTCAGTCTTCAACTCTTCATGACTTCATCTTGCCAAACCATCAGGTACTTGTAATGAAGAGCAAACCATGATGTGGGATGTTGGTGGAGACGACTTTGGTACAGTGGAGGATACGGGGTTTTTAGATTTTACGAGTCTCTCACTTGATGAGCCGGAATTGGAGAGAGTGTTTTTCTCCGAGGATACCACTATCTAGTTGACGTTTTTCTTTACTTAAATGTTTCTTGGAAGACAATTTGATGTTTTAGAATTTTTAGTTGATGATTGTGAGTTATATTCGTTTGGATTTTTGAATGTTTTGTAATATTTTTTTGAGTAAAATTTGCCATATACTAAAATATTACAAAAAAATTAGACGTTTCCTCACCGTATCCGTCTCTTGAATTTTTGGATGTTACCATTTCCCGTACCCGTACCTGTCCCTGTCTCCGTTCCCGTCCCCATTCCCTTGCAACTTAAAAAATGAGTTTACCCATTTTCGAATTAATTTAATATAACCTTCAAATCCATGGTTAACAAAATTCTAATTCTCATTTTATATCTTACAGTGGCATTGATATTTATCGTAATTATAATTTATAAAGGCACTTTATTGGTCACAAACGGCTAAATATTAAAATTGCTAACATTACTTTTGTACTTCAGCTTGTTGCAAAAGTATAATAGTGTATTGGGCCTTAAGTGAACATTGATCTCATTTTTCTTTTAAGGGCCTGGCCCATGAGATATGTATTCACTATTCAGGTTATACCTAAAGTTGAAAACTTTATCTACCTATATAACTAATAAAGGATAACAACTTTTTTATGTGTCATATTTATTCTTTTGACAAATAAGTAAAAATTCTAGATGTCATCACCTTAGCTTCATAAAAAATCCTATGTGTCATTCAAATTGAAAAAATTCGAAACACACCTATTTTTTTAGCTATTAAACTCTTAAAAAAATTATAACACGTAGATTCCAACAAATAAATTCAATAAAATATAATATTAACCTATTAATTAATTAAATAATAGAGATTTTTATTTCACTTGATATTTATTCCTATATATATTTCTATATAATTAATAATTGGGTTTTGCTAACGTGTGCCTCTGTAGCACACGTTAAGGTGCATTTAATAAAATTATAATTTCCTTAAATAACATAATTTGTAATTAATATATGCATAAAAAGAATATATTAAATTGAATTAATGAGTATTAAATGTAAATTCTAATATTTAAGGAAATTTCGACTTCATTAAATGCAACCTAACGTGTGCCACGGGGGCATACGTTAGCAAATCCCTTAATTAATTCTTCAAAAATTAAAGATTTATATGCATTCCGATCTTATTACTCTCTACGTGTTTTCATGATAAATTTGATTAGTTTAATGAACAAGTAACGGAGAGCAGCTCATCAGTAAGTGATCATGAAGAAAAAACTTCATTGTCTACTCTTTGCTTTCTAGATGATTAGTGTATCTTCTAACTTAATATTTTTTATACAAAGTTCTTTGTTTTGATTAATTATATATTTTACTCATCATTCACGTGGTTTATCAACATGCTCATTGTTGTTTTGTGTTGTTTATATAAGATAAATTATTTTTGCAAATTAATATCGAGAATTGTTGAATATAAATCATCCTGTGCGTCGAACATGTTAAAAAACTATTACGGGTTTTAATATGTCATTTCATGAAAGTTTAGTATTTGATAATGTTAAGGTATTTATCATTATCACTCATTATTAATTTGTAGAATCACTTCGATGAACCAAACATCATGTTGTTTGTATAGTGTTAGGGTCTACATTCCTTCTAAATTGTAATATATCAATACGTAGGTACTTAGTTGAGTTATTTATGTATTTATGACTATATAAGTACGTATCCCCAATCTTTTTCATCTTTCTATAATTATTAACCGTGCATCGCACGTGAATAAAAACTAGTATAATATAAAAATGTCTATGCATCAAGCAGTGGTGGATCAAGAAAAGTATGTCGTGGGGGCAAAAAAATATTACCTTGAAAACGAAGGATAATGAAAGCAAACACTCAAATGTATCCCTAAGCAAAATCAAGTGGTCCTAAAAGACCTCGAAATAACATTTGAACAATTAAAGAACATTTACGATTGCTTAACAACGTAAAAATAACAGTGATGAACAAAAGGTTTACAATACTACTATAATATGATTTCTAAAACCATATATAAATAATCAATATAAAATTTGATAAAATTATGACCTAATAGTAAGTAAAAGCTTTGTATTTGTGATAATCTTGATAAAAATGAAAGATGGTCTACAATCAATTTTTTGTTGAAATAGATGTGAATCTAACATTGAATAATATGGATAACAGTGATGAACAAAAGGTTTACAATACTACTATATTATGATTTCTAAAACCATATATAAATAATCAATATAAAATTTGATAAAACTATGACCTAATAGTAAGTAAAAGCTTTGTATTTGTGATAATCTTGATAAAAATGAAAGATGGTCTGCAATCAATTTTTTGTTGAAATAGATGTGAATCTAACATTGGATAATATGGATATCAAGTCAAATATTTTGTTTTAATTCCAATTAATGGGCCAGGCTAATGGATTAATGGGCTTTGTAGGTGGGCCAACGAAAAATTGAGATAGAACTTTTGCAGAAAAGATATATATTTTCCAATAGTGGGCCAAGAAGGATGGGGTCCGGGAACCCTCTAGTTGTGAACTTAATCTGCCCCTGGCACCAAGAGTTGAAAATTCTATGTATGTTTAAAACTAGTATTTCCTGCTTGAAACATGTACAATCGAGAGTTCGAGACCATATAGGTTAAGCTTTCTGATATTCGCAAATTTTAGCTCCGATAAGATTTCAATAAGCTATGGAGTTTCGGTTCTTACATAGAATACAATTCTTTTTGTTCTATAAATGCAGGTAGGTATGGATGATGCAACTGTACTCATTGCTTCATAATTTCGAACTAAAGTGAAGTTCTTGATAAACAACCATTATATACTCTACTCATTTTGTTTCTTCCATTCTGCACTACAATGAATACAAAAGTAAAAGAATATATTCTTAAAGATTTTGTAACAAGCGTTTCATTATTATTTTTCTTACAATGATTAATTATAAGGTTAATCGGAGTTTGAAACATTAGCGAGTTGGTTAAATATCCGAATTAAAGGCGATTAGATCATTTTTAACTTAGATTAAGTTGGTTTTCCTAATCAGAAAATATGTCGATCGACTAGCTTGTAGGGTATGAAATAGTTGACTTGAAGGACACATATAAAAACAAGAAGACAGACCGTCATGTTGTGTAATGTGTACTATAATGTTTTCAAGGAAAATAGACAATAGTGCACGTTACATAATTAGGACATATATGGAGTTATGCTTGTGTTATGGTATATTATTGTGGGTGTGGGTTTTAGTTTTGGCTTTAGTAAGCCTGGGTCACCTTGAACCAAGAAGGCTCGCTCCTAGGAGTAGGCCACCTTCTCCTTATACTACATGTACAAATGCTTCGGACCCCATGGTATTAAATATCGCTTGTTATATCGATGTTGAAGATTCATTTGTTTACGCGCCTTCAACAACGTAACTACAAACTACAAAAGTCGGGTTATACTATTACATGCTTTACACGAAAACTTGTATGTTATGCATTTTAAGTTAGACAATACACGATTCTATGGTGCCAACAAGACGTACTGCTATTAACTTTATGTTTCAATGACTTATTAGTACAAATTGTATGTTGGTTCTAATCTTTATATAGATTTGTTAGTTGCAACAATTATATACGCTGTTAATGCATTCGTTGAGTCCTTGCCGTTCTTTTTTAGGCATCACACTAATATAATTGTCTTCTTTTACTCTATCTTTATTCAAGTTTCTTTATGGGTGGTGATTTGTATACCATCACATTTTAGCCATACATCATAAAATATGTTTTACGGTACGTGTTTAATTGTATAACTCTGTAAGGCACATTTGGTGGTGTATGAATCATTAGCCCTTCTTTATTGCTCGAGTAGCCAACTAACCATTGGTCGATGTGACTCAAGTAATATTTTTTAAAATGATTATATGTTGTGTCCGGATATTTGTATGGGTAACGGGGATTTCTCTGGAGAATGACGTCATTCGAGTGAGATGGACCTTTTTGGTACAAGTGATATAATGTTCGATCAATGATTCAATTTTGTCTAGTATGTTTCGAAACTTCCATTAAACGACATGCACAGCATATGTAGTTTGTTCCATTAGATTAATTACAAATCTGAGGCCAGAAATTATATACGATATATGGTCATGAAAATTCGTTCGATCGATCATAAATCATGCACTTCAACCTAATAAATGGATGTTATCAAAAAGTATTTAAGATACAGAGCATTACATATTAAGTTGAATGTGGGTACTACTGGTAGATTAATCATTTTTTTAAAAATTTATAGTATAGTTTTTACTTATCTAAGCGAACACAAGTCATATACACATATTGACTTGTTTAAAGACCCGTCGATTTTACCACCTCTAATGCGCTTTTACGGTGATGTAACATGATATATAGCATTGGAACGAGCCATATATATGGTGATCATAGTAAGCAACTGGTAGCGTTGTGCGGAGGAGGTGGTTGATATTTAGGCCGTACTTGATCATGAGGTGGGTCATGGGCCTCATTAACTGACACTAGGGATGATCACGGTTTGGTCGAAACCGACTAAACTGGTTGAACCGGATTCAGGGCCGGATTTGGGTCTGTGCAGGCTGAGCAGCTGCACAGGGCCCAAATTAGTTGAAGGGCCCAAAAATTTGTATTGATATATATATATAATATATCACTTTAAAGTTATAGAAGTAGCACTAATTGTTATTTTGTTCAGCGGATCTTTATTTTGCTTCAAATCACAGGTCCCAAGTTCGATTCTTCCGTAACACCTTTTATATTTCTTGATTAGTTTTTAGTTTCATTTCACTTTTGCTACCTCTCTCCGCTAGAGTTTCATCTTCTTTTTCTTCTTTTAATTTATTTCATGATCTTTTATTTTTATTTTATCATCTTGTAAACTTAATAATCTAACTTGCTTAATTTAAACCCACAATCTTTATGGTAAAAGGTAGATCAGTTACCCTCTGATTGTTTGGATTGCTTTATCTAATCTTGTATTTGTGAAGAATTCAATTTCGTTATAGTGGTCATATGTTTTCTTATATATACGTAAAACTAATAATATGGAGTAATACTTTTTGTGTAGTAAGGGCCTATTATGAAACAACAGCACAGGGCCTTCGAAATCAATGGGACAGCCCTGACCGGATTGATTTAGTTGGTTTGGGTGGTTCAAAATTAAAAAATAGACCGGCGTTTTTTTTTTAGTGTAAACCGTTTATATGGTTTGATTTGCGGTTTGAAGGACTAAACCGATCGTTTAAACCAAAGGGGACCGTTTGTGCATATATATATATATATATATAACATAATTTTTTATATGTATGTGTATATTATATTATATAAATAGAATATATACATTTTATAATTTATATCATTAATTAATTAAAGAAATACAGTACTCCGTATGCACTTTGTAGTATGGTTTTTGGTGTTGCTAGACTTGTAGTAGCATATTGGTTTTTTAGGTATTATGTCTTCTTGGTTTACTACTAGTCATTTTCTCGTATGAACTTCGTAGTTTGTTGGTTTGTGTCAAGGCAATGCATGCACATGCAGTAACATTTAATTTCAAATGTTTGTTTTCATTGTTAAGTACTTCACTACAATTCAGTAACATTTATAAAGAGCTTAATAATGTGACTTAATATCATATTGTACTTAAGTGGTTCAAACCGTAAAACCAACCAAACCAAACCGTTTAATTGGTTTGGTTTGATACAATTATTTAATTGGTTTGGTTTGAAAAAAATGTCAAACCGTTAATACTGGTTTGAGCCAGATTTTGAGTAAAAACCAGCCAAACCGGACCATAATCATTTTTCAAATTAAATCATGCACTTCAAATTAACCTAATAAATGGATGTTATCAAAAAGTATTTAAGATACAGAGCATTACATATTAAGTTGAAAATGTGGGTACTGCTGGTAGATTAATCATTTTTTAAAAATTTATAGTATAGTACAGATTTTACTTATCTAAGCTAACACAAGTCATATACACATATTGACTTGTTAAAAGACCCGTCGATTTTACCACCTCTAATGCGCTTTTACGGTGATGTAACATGATATATAGCATTGGAACGAGCCATATATATTAGAGGTGGCAAAATGAATGGGTCCGGTCGGGTCGGGTCACGGGTCTAGATGGGTTTGGGTCTAAATGGGTCCGGGTCTAGATGGGTCATTTAGAAGGATGGGTCTAAACGGGTCCGGGTCAAATGGGTCTCGGGTCGGGTCGGGTCATCGGGTTTTCACCAAACTTTTTTTCTATTTGAATGAAAAATGAAAAAAATGAAATGAGATGGAAAAAAAAAAATTACCCGCTAGACCTGTCTAAACCCGTTGGTTAATTGTTTCACAATTAGAGATTATATTAAAATCTCATTTAGACTCATCCAAAAAATGGGGAGGAGACCCATCAAACCCATCCCCTACTAAAAATTAACCAAATTGACCCATAATTAATTAATGGGTCTAAAATTATCACCTCTAATATATATGGTGATCATAGTAAGCAACTAGTAGTGTTGTGCGAAGGAGGTGGTTGATATTTAGGCCGTACTTGATCATGTGGTGGGTCATGGGCCTCATCAACCGACACTATTTGGACTTGGTAAAAATTATCTGGTACGTACAAATGCTACCGACACTTATAACTGATCATGAAATCTTGCAATTTACTTTAATGTGTGTCTCGTGTTAATCATCATTATGTACATGCATGTGTAATCATAATAATTTCCATTTCCAGGCACCTTGCTTGAGTACATGCAGGGGATTATTATAAAAAGCCAAGTTCAAAATCTACTACTTATGCTTAATTACCTCTAAAACATATTTCTAGGATCCAAAATTAATTATTAATCAAAATGATAATAAAGATAATATATCAATTATTAGTGACTTTACCTTTTATAAAGCAAAAATATTTTAGCTAGTGGAAATTTAATAGTTTTAAAGACCATTGAATTATATTACGTAAAAAGTCTCAACGACTACACAATTATACCACAAAAGGACCAAAGGCCCCTACCTACGTGACATAATGCATGTTTAAACAAGATTCAATATAACTTGATAAATAGAAAAATCAATGGCGATCGAGAAAAGGAAGAATAGTTAAGTACGAAAGAATGCAATTAATTAAGGTCTGATATTCGTAGTGTGTACCTAAATACTTGAAAGTTCCATTGTGTTTGAGAAACTTGTTATTTGTTGTTATCGTATGTGATTTATCATATTTTTGTCGTGTGTCATCTTTATAAGATACTACGTGACATTCTTGCAGGTTGACAGTACACATCACCAAAATAATATGATGATATTAAAAAATATTTTTTTTACATACAATGTACATCGAAGTAGTTAAGTATACCTTAAGAATGTCAGACTATTTGCATTTACTTGCATCATTGGAAAAAAGATAATATCAAAACGTACACTTTTCTTTTCTCATATTCGTGTGATGGTCATATATGAGCGACAAAGATAAACTTTATAACTTGAAACGAGTAAATTATTTATAAAATAAACTTTCTAAATCAAATCTGCGGATTGAGTTAATTATACGTACAATACAAATCTAAATTAGGCCGTCGAAGGTATTGATGATTTCTCGACATATCGAACTGATTGTGGTAGCTAGTAATATGTATACATTGTGTGGGATAAGCCATAATTAAGCCGACTTTATAAACATAAAAATAATTAGAGTTCTCAAAATAAACACAGCACAAGATTTCTTGTGTGATTAGGAGTTATATATATGAGAGTTGATAAATACAACAGATAAATTATTTTAAACACCAAAGTCGTGTTATACTATACTTTTGTACAGTGAGCTTCAACGGTGGACTTTATGATATGAATCAATTTTTTTATTGTATATATCACCTCCCTATAAAAATATTTTTAACTAAAGTTAATAGACTAGTATATTTAACCATCCTCTGATGTTGATAGTCCAACCCTATAAAATAATGTTGCCTTTTTTTCTAATTTAAAGATTACTTTTGGAGTAAATTTTGATATAATCGTGGCGTTAGTCAACTATTTTGGTCGCCATATGAAAAGCTAATCAATACCACAATGATGATGGATGGTGTCAACAGGCGTTGTGTTTCACTTTAGGGCTCATGTGATATCAATGCCATGGCCTCCTTTTAATTAACACTAGAAGAAGTAAGATACATATGTCGATCATAGTTCAACTGAATTAGACGTAGGTGATGAAGCACAATCGTAGATTTTCTGTTAATATAATCGGTTTTTGGTTGCGTCTCTCTAACCTTCTAAATATTCCGATGGCTTGTACACCTATCATCCATTTCAGTAAGTTTTATTATTAGCTTATTACGAGTACTTTTAATAAGTAACTTACACGGGGTTTGTGTAACTTAGTCGAATCGCAACAGATCGTTTGGCAAGGGGGGCACGTACATTGATCGTTGTTTTAAGTTGTGATCTTGTTTTTGTGGTCAGTCCTTAGCTAGCTAGTACTTCAAGTGAGTCATAAAGAGAAAAAGCTTAGGTAAGAAAATAAAGTTGAAAATGAGCAAACATATTAAAGTGACAATGATTTGTGGGCATTAATATTTTCATTAAAACAATCAAACATGTTTAGGACACCAAAACCATACCCTAGAGATATCTACTAACATCAATGTCATGAAACGCCAATGTACTCTCACAAGAAGAAATTTATATGTTTCACTTCAAATTTACCATGTCTATATATGTTTTGAACGTGATATTATTATATGTAACCGGATAAAATGATTTTCTATTATGTGTAAGCAGCTAAAATGATTTTTATCGTGCACGATTAACTTACAGTCAGGGGCGGAGCTAGAATGGGGGCAATGGGGGCAGCTGCCCCCACAAAAGTTTTGAAATTAGGTAAAAAATAAAATTTTATAAGGTATTAATGACAATTTTAAATTTTTGCCCCCTTAAAACTAAGAAGAATTAACAAACAATTTTTCCCCCCCCTCAATTTATATATCCTAGCTCCGCCCCTGCTTACAGTTATTATCATATGCGGGATTCTTACTCTTTTATAACCTTAAACTGGGATATTTAGGACGTCACTATGATTCACCAGAGTGGCAACACATCAAAGTGGCATGCCATATGATATACCGGTTAGGTGGCCAGCTCAGGGAGAAGTTTTCAGATACATCACATTAATAATATTGTACATATGTTATACACAATACAGGTCGTTTTAGTTGGTTGAATACAAAAACATAGTTGAACACGTACATCTGATGTATTTAACCGCATATCGAACTGAATTCAACACCAAAGGATTCCTGTTTTAAGTCTTGATGTATTCAATATAACTTGATGCTACATTTTGGTTACAATTCTAGCTCAAATTCTCGTTAAAGATAGTCTAATTTACTACGCATAAAATTCTCAATTACAAAATCTAACGAAGGAGGTGATCATTTGAGTTCTTTTAAGTTGTGAGTAAGAGTAATTTCTGATGGAAAAAAGATTCATAGGGCCATGTGCAATTGAAGTCCAAGAATATAAGAGCGCGTTTAGTTACGGAAAACTATCTTCATTTTTCCTTTTCCATTTTTTTAGAGTTTTGTATCCCTTAGAAAACTAAAGGAGTTTAGAAAATGCATTCAAATAAGGGATGGAGTTTTCATTTTCCAAAATAGGAAATGAAGAAAACCATAATCATTAGATTATTTTTCTTAGAAAACTTCTATAGAAAATTACAACTTGAACACGTTTTATAATTTTTAATTTTTCTTAGAAAAATTTCTAGAAAAATAGAGGAATTTTTTGTAACTAAATACACCCTAAAGGTTGCATGTGCGAGCATTACCCGAAGTAGAACGGGGACAAATTCTCTGTTTTCATGTACACTTGTTTGGGAGAGACGAAAATGGTATACAATAAAGTCGAAAATCGTTAAGAATTCTATCAAACAGTATGTGGCTAGAATTTCAAGAACTTACAAACAAGAAACTCTTTAAAAGAATCTTATATATATAACAGTTACTATTTATAGATACCATAGCTAGGATCGACAACAATCAATAACACAATGTACGGGTTCTTGCGATGTCATAAATTTTCTAGCGACGTCCAATATAACACAATGTACGGGCGATGTCCTAAATGTTCTTGCGACGTCTGATATAACACAATGTACGGGTTCGACCGGTGATCATTTTTTTTTTTTGAGCAAGACCTGTGATCAATTTGACATGCTCTTTTTCATCTTTTTACATATTCTGATCGACTTATTATTAGATAAGTTAACCATATATGGTGAAATGTGTATATGAAAGACACAGTATCTTGTTGTTGGTAAACAAATGAAAAGAGTAAGTAGAGAAAATGACAACTTCAAACCATAAAGGGTTAAATCTGTTTTTCACCAAAAAGAAGGCTTCAAGAAAAAGTCTTTCAATTCATCGATCGTCTATCTTGTATACCCCATGTACTATTCTTTTTGTAGATATGCTCTGTTTACGTCATTATTGCAATATGCAATCAATATTTACTTTTTAACTGTGTGAATAGGGCTGTTAACGAACCGAATCGAGTCGAATATCAGGATGCTCGAGTTCGACTCGTTTGATAATTATCCGGTTCGAGCTCGACTCGAGTTCGAGTAAGTTTTAAAAATTGTGTTCGAGCTCGAGTTCGAATTATTTGTTGTTGTTCGAGCTCGAGTTCGATGCTCGTTTGTTTGATTGGAAAGTGTCTTTATGAATCAAAATTTCAAGCGCAATTTTGCTTGTTTATGAGCTCGTGATCGCTAAACTCATTCCATAACTCGAAATCAAGCTTGAGTAAGCTCATTTATACTTGATGTCTTAGATTTAAATATATTAATTACATACATTTAAAGTTCCAAATAGACAAATTTATTATATAAACTCGACTCGTTCGACTCGAATAGCTCGTTTGACTCGAAACTAAACGAGCTTTCGAACGAGCCGAGTCGAACATCAATTTTTTATGCTCGGCTCGTGAAATTAATCGAGTAGTATTTTTCGTTCGAGCTCGACTCGTGTTCGAATATTATCAAACTCGAATTCGAGTTAAACGAGCTCAAACTCGAGTAGCTCGTTAAATGCTCGACTCGTTAACACCCCTATGTGTGAACCACTTTACAATTCTCTAGGTTTTTCCTTGTCAAATTCTGAAATAAAGAGAATATGAATTTTGTTAATGTAGAATATGAATTTTGTTAATATAACCTCATTTTAAAATCGTGTCATAAAATGATTTAATTTGTCAGAAAAGTCAACTAAGGGTAAACTTACCATTTAATTTTTTAAAAAAGGGTCGTAAAAGAATTTAGTATGTTGAAATCGTGTCACAAAAGGATTAAATGTCTTAAAATTATGTCAAAAACAAATTAAACATTCACAATAAAATTCGGGTTAAACACAAAAGGTAAAATTATTGTTTATATCTTATGTTTCATAGATTACAATTGTCACGTATTAATTGAATATTTAAGATTTAAACTCCACATGCTACAACAGCTAAAATCGATCAAAAATTGTGAAATGTAAAATGAAATAATAATTACACTTTTAACTGAATGTTTTTGACAACTTAAATCCTTTTATGACACGATTTTCAAACATGGATCCTTTTTGAGCACTTTTTTAAGTTATAATATTCTTTTTTATTGTCAAATTTTAACAAGTTAATTACATTTTCAAGTTTTCGACAATTTGTCTTTTTATGGTAACATATTTGTCAGTGATATTTATATTTGTATTTCTATTACTAGCAGAATGCCCGCGCGATGCAGCGGGTTAAAATTGAGCTCCATGATCTTTCGATATAATGTATTTAATTCAAAGTTAAAATTTATATGTCCATACACCAAGTTATGGAGTTTTTTTTAATATATTAAAAATGTCATTGCGAACTCGATTGTCGGGTTGGGAGTTGCGAGTGTCGGGTAGTCATTTCCTAATGGTCAAGTGGCAAGTTGCGAGGTGCAGAGTAGTTGGCTAAGTAGAGAATTACACTATAAATACCTTCTTCTTTTTTTGTACTAAACATGTAATCCTTAGATTTAATCAAAAAACTGAAACTCTCGGATGTAGAAATTGACAGTAAAACGTGAATTTAAAATTGTGACTAAATGCGTAGATTTATGATTTCTTAAAGCAATTAAGAGTTTGTTTTGAATCTTCTTTAAACATTTTAAAAAGCTCGTAAATTGAGAAAAACTTGATTTTGAAGGCTTTGGAGACGGAATTTCAATAAAAAACGCCTATGCCTGTTTGCTAACACTTTCGTCTAGTTCCGATCTTTCCGTTGATAATTGGCACGTCCCGTAACTCCTTACGGTTTGAAAAGTGATGTGATATTATTATTAGTTTTTATTTTATTGATAGTAGTATAAATGATAGAAAAGTTTAATTAATTAGAATTAAATGTCATATGTTAATTTCTTTTAAATTTAATAATGATAGTATTAATGAGATTTTAATACATGTAGGTGTATGTTGGTAATTTCAAGTAGATTTTCAAATGTTATTAGTAATGTTAGGGTCATATTGGTAATTTTCCTATTAAAAAAAACATCTAAAATGTGTTATATAATAGTAATAGATATGTTCTATCCAGTATATTTATTCAAGGAACATTTAATCACATTTCTTCTTAATAAAGGGTATTAAAATACCCCAACATTATTGTTACACGAACCCAACAATTGTTCCATCAAAACATATTCCTATAACAACATACAAAAATACATTTTTTATTTTTTATTTTTTTATAACAACACGTGTTTGTTAGCCTGTTAGGTTTAGAAGAGGGGTTAGTTGTTTATCATTGAGCTTGTTCCACGATGAGAGACTATATGAAATTGATTACGTTTTTTGGTAGTCTTTTTAAATAAACGTTGAGTCAGAGTAAATATTGCATTTCATATGTTACATCATCAATATCTTGCGTTTGGTCCACGAAATTGATAGTAATCTGATGGAATTAAAATTCATTCGGCCATAGGAATCGGAGTTCCTTTTGTCTTTGATGATTTTCAATTTGTTCAAAATCATTCCGCAAATCAACCGTTCCATCTTTAGAGTTAGCCGGTTTACCAGATTGTATGTCATAACATATAAAAATTAAAGTTTGACTTTGGAATACCGCATTTCATATTTTACATCATCAATATCTTTCGTTTGGTCCACGAAATTGATAGAATTAGAATCAAGATTTCTTATCTTATCTTATTTAATTAAGTAATTGATGAAGTTGAAATACATACAATTCATTTAGCCATAGGAATCGGAGTTCCTTTTCCTTTAATGATTTTCAGTTTGTTCAAAATCATTCCGGGAACTAAATGTCCCATCTTTAGAGTTAGCCGGTTTACCAAATTATATGTCATAACATATAAAAATTCAAGTTTGACTTTGAAATATGACTCTATAAGGTGCAGTGATAATTTACTTTCATATACGATTCCAAGAACTTCAAGAAGCAGCCAAGCACCTCTGATGAAAGTTGCATTAAGAGCTTTTATTACTACCCCAACAAACCATTGACTTTTCTTGACTATCTATATGCAAAATGCCAACCTTTTACTATATATATCATCATATAAATATATACTGCGTATACTTTATATATCATTTATACATATATCTTCACTCTTTCTTGCTCACTTCATTGTCCAAACTCCATTTTAATTCAACCTGATTAAATAATGGCACCGGTGGTGATCATAATGTTTTATGTACTATTAGCAGTTCCTTCATCATCATCAGAGCCTGATTTAACCAAAGGAAAATGGAAGCTTTTAAAGAGCAGCATTGGTGTTTCCGCCATGCATATGGCCTTACTACCGAATGATCGAATCATTACTTTCGATCGAACTGATTTCGGTCCTTCAAATATCACTTTTCCAGCCAAGAAATGTCCTCCCAGTTTAGACTGTTACGCTCATTCTGTCGAATTTTATCCTGCGAAACGTGGGGTTCGCCCGCTTACTATATTGTCCGACACATGGTGTTCTTCGGGTTCGTTGTTGCCTGATGGTGTGTTGATTCAGTCTGGTGGGAATAATGCTGGTGAACGCGTTGTTAGGACGTTTAGTCCTTGTGACAATTGTGATTGGGTTGAAAATCGAAACGGGCTGGTTTCGCCTAGATGGTATGCTTCTAACCAGTTGTTGCCCAACGGAAAAGTGATCGTTGTTGGCGGTAGACGACAGTTTACGTATGAGTTTATTCCCAAGAGCCAAAATTCCGGTAAGTAATTAGCTGAAATTGTAACATGGACTTTAAACGTTGATACTTTTAACTTTTAAGTGTATATATATATATAAACTTCAATTATTTAATAACTACTCATTATTATTTGCGACATATATAATAATCACCCCTATATCTGTTCAATTTGATAAAAATGAGTAATACAACAGTTTTATTAAATTCGGACACTACTAAACTTAGTATTATTCTCAAATTAATTGCAATTGTGATAACCATCCGTTACTATTATTTTGTACATTTTTATAATGAGCGAATATTCTACATATGTGAAACAGTTCAATACCAACTTCCATTTCTACGAGAGACACGAAGATCCGACCCGTTCCCGAACAATCTGTACCCGTTTATCCATCTCAACACGGACGGAAACCTCTTCATTTTCGCAAACGACCGCGCAATACTACTAGATTACGTACAGAACAAGGTGGTACGAAAGTATCCAGTCATGCCCGGTGAAGTTTCCCGTAACTACCCGAGCACGGGTTCGTCGGTTCTGCTTCCGCTAAACCTTTTAGGTACTACAAAAACCGTTCCTCCGGTAGCCGAGGTTCTCGTTTGCGGCGGGACAGTGCCCGACGCAATTGATAAAGCTCTTGCTAACGATTTTGTAATAGGGACTAAAACGTGTGGACGTTTGAGAATAAATGACGTTAATCCGCAATGGGAAATGACAGAAATGCCCTTGCCCCGAATAATGGGGGACATGTTATTGTTACATACGGGTGATGTTTTGATTATAAATGGTGCGGCACGTGGGGCAGCTGGGTGGAACCTAGCAAGAGAACCGGTGCTGAACCCGGTTTTATATGAATCAGGTTCAAAGTCGTTCCGTAAAATGAACCCGACTACGATTCCGCGGATGTATCATTCGAGTGCTCATTTATTATCGGATGGGCGTGTTATTGTTGGCGGTAGTAATCCAAATTCTAACTATAATTTCTCAGCGCTTTTTCCGACTGAGTTAAGTGTTGAAGCCTTCTCACCGCCTTATTTACTAGGGCCGAAGTTAAGGCCTAATATAACCAGGGTTACAACCGGAGTCAATTTAGTTTATGAACAAAAAATAGGTTTTAATTTTCGGTTTAGGGGAAATGGGAAAGAATTGGATAATGATAAGGTTTATGTGACATTGATGGCGCCTTCTTTTACGACTCATTCTTTTTCGATGAATCAAAGGTTGTTGGTGTTGGAAGTGTCCGAGATACACGAGAGATCCGAGGATATTTATGGAGTCGTGTGCATAGCTCCGGCGGCTGCTGAGGTGGCGCCACCGGGGTATTATCAGTTGTCGATTGTATATGATGGAGTTCCTAGTAGGACTAGATGGGTCCGAATTGGTAGTAGTTAGTTAATTGGTGTTGGGCAATTTAGTACTAATAAGTTTATATGATATAACTGTAAGGTTGTATTGCAAGCAAGTTGTACAAATGACATCAAAATATGGTGGCATTTTTATCTTTTTTTATTTTTTATTGGTTAAAGCCAATGTTAAGTCTTGGTTGCTTTTCATTCATTTTATATTTTGTATTTGTATTATTGGTTGTATGTCACATGAAAATTAAATGAAACGAAAATATTTAATTAACTTTATGCTATTCATGAAAATTTGGTTAATTCGGGCCGCAAATTGGTATGGGCTTTGTTACATGGATTGTTTAATCTATAGGCTCCATTGTTTGTATAACATAAGGCCTAATTGAGCATGGGTCTCAGACTCTCAGGGTCTGTAACTCTGTATGTTTTCTGGATAACTATTTCACTATTTGGAATTTGGATGGTAAGTAAAAGTGCGAGATCTTAAATCAAGCTCCCTCAAGATTTTGGATGTGTTTGGTAACAAGAAGCTGAAGATTGTAACTAGAGATGAGGCTGAAGATTCTTTAACAAGCTACTTAAAAAAGCTTCCTAAAAAAGGAATATAGAGAATTCTTTTTTCAAAATAATCTATTTTATAATTTTGGTGCCAAATGGGGATTATAGGATAGAGATTATGAAAACTATAAGTTCAATCATCTAAAATGTATGTTCCAAACACAAGCTTTATAACTTCACGCAAAACATACCAATTATTTTACAATTTCACATTTTTATAACTTAATAATAATCGTCTATTATTATAGGGTCATATTTTGTGATTATCTTGAAAGTTTAATAATAATTACCACGTACATTTTATGACTGAACAGTCAGAAAATTACATGTAATAAGGTCACTCCCAATCATTTTCTCATCACTTCCTCATCACTTTCGCTACCTCAGCATCACGTCAGATTTTAACAACTGATTCAAAACTGATTATTCCCTGCCATTAATGACGAATCACTTCATTTTTCTGAACCCCACATTTACCAATATACCATCAATTTATACACACAAAAAAACGCATGGCCCCACCATATTCAACCGATTGGTAATCGGTGTGACGATGAGGAAGGAAGCGGCCGATTACCAACCGATGGCACGTTTGGTAATCGGTTGAAACCAATTAGAGGCCGATAGAGCAGTCTAATTACGTTGTATCATAGACAATTAAATCAACATAAAGTCATCAACAGTCGGAAAAGTTCAAAAAGTAAGAAAATAAAATGTATATATTCTAATCTTAGCTTGCAATAGTTATTTAAATAAAAATTTTGGAAAAAGCTATTGAAAAATGTGTATATAATAATAAAAAGATTTATTCACACTTTTAAAGTCATTATTTAAGTGTTTAGCATGCTCAAACGTGTACTTATTATTTTATTATGCTGTAAAATACAAGGGTATTTTTGGGAATAAAAAAATCTCAACATTTGTTACTTTCAAATCTTATATATTTTGGTACAAATCACATAATTATCCTCATCCCTCTGTTTTAGCGAGTTGATTTTAGCAAGGAAACTTTTACTTTTTACAAGAAAATAATTGCATAAATAGTTGTACTGTATGTATAAACAATTGTACTGTTTCTTTGTAGGAAGTAAAACATTCATTACCAAAATCAGCTCCCCTGTTTTGTCTCCGTTAAAAATTTGGAGAACACAAATTTATTTTTTGGGCTCTTCTCTCCGAAAAGTAACTCTCGTGTACATCCCTAAATCAACTATTTGTTTTCGCCCCGATAATTTGTGAAGCCTGCTTTGTGATTTGTACAGTGCAATTCTCACAATGATTTTAGACAAAAGAATGGTATGTTCAAAGCATGTTATTAAAAATCTATTTAATTGTGACACGTAACAAAAAACAAAAGTGAACGTTAATAAATAGAAACGCATAAAACATGTACGGTTTACTCATTTAGACAAGTGTCCAAACCACATTTCAATTCGCGTGAGTGTAAGTTTACATACTTAAATGCAATTAACTAACTTCTAACATTCGTGGAGTATATTCAACTATTCGAATGTATGTATCGTGTGTAGTAAACTTGTTATTTATCGTCATTGAATATATTTTAGTAATGTGTCAACTTGTAAGGATGTCATGTGACACATAGTAAAAATACCAAAATCTACATCTAGGTGGAACACAACAAATTTGTTATACATAATGTACGCTTCAATACTTAGGTACAAACTACACACTACTAATATCAAACTTTACATAATTGCATTATGACGCACATGACCCAAGATTATAATACTCCGCACTACTTACCGGTCAAAATTCTATGTACACACCATGAATGCCAATTTTGTCATAATCATGTCTTCGATTTGATTGGAGTATGAAATAAACTTTTTAGATACTTTGACGCAGTGATGCAAGATGAATGTATCACGTGAAGTCGAAGCTTAAATAAATTAACTTGTGCAGTAATCCCAACCAAATATGAAGCTTCTAGAGAAGTACTTTTCAAATCTGTTTATATGGAAAACGTAAAAACTATATCAAATAAACTAAAACAATATTTAAATATTAACTACGTAGATATTTTTATTTCATATCCATTATACAAGTTCATCAATATTAAATTTTCTAATGATGTTATCAACCGGCGAACTTTAATAAAACAGATACATAATCTAATGTACGTACCATAAAATTGTAAAGCTAACGTGTTTTTTTAGGTAAAACATAAAATTGTATGTTACTACGGTATATACTTGACTACATGTTCAATTAAATCTTTGAAAACATGACATGTAATAATTTGTTAAACAACTATGTTTACTTTTAACGTATTTATACCATTACAAAATACTGTAATTAATACATGTATGTTCGATATTGTAATCCAAATATTTAAATTAGCTCATAGCGTAAAATTTCTTATAAACTGAAAAATAACCGATAAGAAACTGAAATCAAAATGACAAAATCGAATTGCATGAATAATGAAACCCAACGGTCTTATTATTAGAAACTGAAATTTTGATTTTTTTAAAAAAATAAATAAACGAATCGATCCGAAATGTGAACACCCCAAAAGGAGATAGTGTTCAGGTCGATATATTCGTTTATACCTCTAATTGTATTATTTTTTTAAAAAATGGTATGACCGTAAACCAATTAACCCTCATAATAATATGTAAAAAATAGGTATTTGGGTTATCCACTGGAGGTGGAACTCGTGCGAATTAAGCCTTCACGTTGTGAGTCATGTGCTTCATTAGTGGTAGGTACATTGATGATAAATAATACTAATGACAATTTTTGAACCCATCACCTGAAGTAAGACATGAACTACTCTTACCGTCAAGTTATTTAGTCATTGGTGATGGTTGACCTGCAACCTCTTGATTTATGGCTCTCACAAGTTTAGCCCAAATGCGATATTTGTTAAGTATTACTCTATTATCATTATTTGTTTGATGATAATTTATTAGTGAAATAATGTAAGTTTTGTTGTGTTTCGACACAAGTTAAGTTTGTGAATATTTTTTATAAAAACACAAGCTCACCCCTATTATACAATTGCTCAACATTTTTCATATATATATATATATATATATATATATATATATATATATTCACCATCGGATTTTAACCCACAAGTTTAAGGTTGAAGGTCCAACGATACCACTAGATCAATAATACTTTGTGAATCTTATTAATTGTTACTCTTATCGTTATCCATTAACAAAAGTGTTTACATATTTCATTAATTGTTATTGTTATTCTTGTTAATTTTAGGTACCTAATGTCCTAAAATATGATAACTCACATTTATTAAAGCCGCCCACGTGCAATTTTAAAACGTGATTCGAATCTTATGTAAAGTCTAGCAAATCTCTCTCACAATCATTCTCTGTATTTGTTGATCTTTTCCTCTTCAAATTTATGAGAATCTGTCTCCAACTTTTATATGCTGTAATTGCAATCTTCTTTTTTTGTTGTATACTTTTTCTTTTCTATTTGGAAGAGCAAATTCAGTTGATTGAGATGAGAATATTTACTAAGTTCTAAATGGATGTTTAAAAATTTATTCTCAAAACTTAAAACAATGCGCGCGCAGAAAGAAAAAAAAAATCCACTATGGGGTATGGGCTAGAGGATAGATCTTTTGCTAATCAGCGTTTCCCGTGGTTCCATTGTAGACATTTGGGTGTCGGCTTCGAAGAAGAAAAACCGGTCAACTGATCAGGATCCGATGAGTCAAAAATAGTTAACTAGTACGGAATTAGTGTTATATAGAATTACTCATATAGACCTACAAATATGCCTAATTATTTTGATTGAATTTTTTCACTCTCTTAATCTATTCCAATCTATTTTTTAAACTCAACAATCACATCTTTAGGTCTATATTTAGTCAAACACATTTAGATCTTTCAATCATTCTCGTTAGGACTATTGAGGTGTTGTTGATGAGTGACGATTAGGACAATTGAAGTGTTGCTGATGAGTCAAGATAGTAGTTAGGAATGATTCATAACTTGTAATAACTACACTAGCATTTTACCCGCGCAATGCAGTGGCGATAAAAGATTTTACTGATTCTAGGTCTGTTTAACGACATGTCGTATTTGAGTAAAAAGTAAAATGATAATGATATATCAATTTGTAAATTACTTTATATACATTATATTTTAAATGGTTCTACGTACTTCTTGGTGGTAATTTTCGCCACAACTTGATATTTTACATAAAAATTAATGGGGAAGAGTTGTATTCTCAAGTCTACCTGCCGATTGAATTAATATAGTATCTTATCGGTTAAAGTCCGGGTTGACCTGTTAACCAGCACAATTAATGCAAGTCGTATCCAGGTTGGTTACTTTTGACACGTTAACCCATTTATCAAATTATTTTGGGATTTAGATTGTGAACATAGGAGGTTTTTCTTTCTAGTTTACCCCTGGAGGACGATTATAAATAAAATTAAGATACAAATATCTAATATAGGTATAAAGTATTTGCAGTTATGCATTTGACATTGCAAATGGTCAAATCCTTTATATCGTATTGATATATTAACTTTTATAATTACTTGGATTTACCTAATTAAAAGTTTAAGTGTTGAATAACATATTTAAAGTATATAACAAATTTTAAGTATCTTTTTTTATAGTCTAAAATATAGTAACAAATTCTTTATAATTTATAAATAATATAGGATTTTTCATTAATACTTATATTAAAAGAATTTTAACATACATTTATTATTCATTGATATGTCATATAAGTTATAAACAATGACAAATATTTAATGGGTTACACTTGTAACCGAAAAATCATTATGAGATATTACTTGTCTGATAAATTGCATTTAATTTAAGTATTTCAAAATAGAATGAGATTAAAAGGGTAGAATAGTCTTTTGCTATTACTCTTTTTAAAACTATAGCTCAAATTCTTTATTATATAGTATAAATAAGTGCATATTGAATCCTTTAACTTTATATTATTATTATTATTATTGTTATTATTATTATCAGTATTATTTTATTTTATTTAGAGCAAAACTTTGAACACTTGATTGTAAAACCAATATTGACTAGTTTATAAGCGCCTAAACTTAAATTGCGAGGGTGTTTGGGGGAGCTTAATTATGTTGCTTATTACTTATTATTGCTTATAAGCAGCTTATAGCTTATAAGCAATAAGCTTGTAAGCTATTTTGGAATGTTTGTCTTAGTTTATAGCTTAAAAGATTATTTTTGTGAAGATAAGCAAATAAGCTAAGAATTTGAAGCTTATTTTTCACCCCTGAAATAAGCTAATAAGTTTAAGCAAATAAGTCCATCCAAACACCAAATGCTAGCTTATTTTGGAAAGGGTTTTTTTGCCGAAAAATGCATCAAAAGTTCAGTTTTTTGCATTTTCGAGTATCAATTAATTTTTTTCCCGAAAAATGAACCACTAATTCAAAATTGATCATTTTCGGGTAATAATAACCGTTTGAAATGGTAGTCGGTCAACATTTCAGATCGGGTTTTTTGCCGAAAAATGCATCAATAGTTTTGTATTTTGCATTTTCGGGTATCAACTACTTTTTTTTCTTTAAAAATGAATTACTAAAAATCAAAATTGATCATTTTCGGGTATTGGTACCGGATACCCAAACAACCGATTATCCTACATGGCAATCCATGTATAAACTTTACAAAGGAAAATATGGGACAAAATCAAAAGAATCTTATAAAAAAGATAGACGTAGATATGCTTATTAACCCGAGATACCAAGGAAGTGTTCATTACCTCATAATGGTCATACAATATAACATTATCAACATATTATCATCATTAGTGAGGTTCGAACCTGAAACCCCTTGTAAGGATAACATGACGCTAATAACTAGACTATCTTGTGATGGTTAGAGTAGGAAGAATCCTTTTGTTGTATTTCAACAATAGAAACGGTGGTAAGATAGCCTCTGTTTCGCCATACCATGCTGATATCTAGCCGACCACACATATATATAAAAATGATGTCTTTTTATTATTTAAAATACATATAGTGATTCAGAAGATGAAGAGGATGGGATATACCTGAAAATGATCGATTTTAAATTAGTGGTTTATTTTTAAAGAAAAAAAATTAGTTGATACCCGAAAATGTAAAAAATGGAACTATTGATTCATTTTCCGGGAAAAAAATATATCCACATGGATTGCCACGTAGGCAAAACCGGTGAGCTGTCCATTTTTTTTGGTATCCGGTAATAATACCCAAAAATGATCAATTTTGAATTAGTGGTTCATTTTTCGGGAAAAAAATTAGTTGATACTCGAAAATACAAAAAACGAAACTATTGATGTATTTTTCGACAAAAAAACTCTTTTGAAAAAATAAACAAATTAGCTAATAAGCTTGGAAAATAAGCCCCCAAACACCCTCTACATTTTATATCTAAGAAGTTTATTGTATCAAAAACTAAAAATCTTAGATACAATGGCAACAATCAAAAGGGTCAAATTGAATTGTAGTTAATAAACTTTTGTTATCGTATACTAACTCCATAGAAAATCATTTCATCATTTAAAACAATATAGACATATTTGAAATTTTAAATATAATAATTTTGCTACATAAAACTTTTTGGGTCAATATAGTTTACTTAGAGCATCTCCAATGTATGTATCATTTGTACCTTTTTACACTATAATAGTGCAAAAATTCAAAAAATGCACTCCAATGTATGCAATAAATCTTATACTATTATAGTGCAAGCAAAAGTCAACCAAATTTACACTATATTTGGTGTAATACTAAATTTAGCACTAAAACACTATTCACATTAAATAATATATATATATATATATATATATATATAAATATATATATATATATATATATATAAATATATATATATTATAACTAAAGTGTATTATCATCATGCATTATTTATAAATTTATGATTACTTTATTTAAGATTACTAATAACAATGTTTACTATCGAATTCATCAAAGAAATTCAAAAATTATTATAAAATTTTCAATTATAATATAATTTTTTAATATAATGAATGTTATTATATCTCATATGACAATTTAATATTTATATAAAAGTTTTAGTATTATATTGTTGAATTGTATGTTTTAAATCAATTTAGAAAGATTTAGTGCAACATATTGAAGCACCTTATTTATAGTGCAAACACATTTTAAAATTATCTATTTTTACACTAAAATAGTACAATTTAATAGTGCATACATTGAAGATGCTCTAGTATTAATTAAGACACCTATACAGAGCTTAAATTGTGGGCAAGTGTCACCAATTCGTCCTTGTGGTTTCACGTTTTGTTCATGGCTCGTCCCTGACTTCTAATAGCTATTTGAATAGTCCTGCTTTTTAACTTATATATTTCGTTAGTCCAAAATTTAACTGGTCATTAGTTTTCTCCGTTAAAAGGACCAGTCGTGTAATTTTTTTTTCAAAGTTCAAGTTTATTTAAATTTAATATTATTTTTAATTGTATTTAGTTAATTTATTATTTGAATAATCTAATTAATTTAATTTAATTATTTTAATCAACCTTATTTAGTGATTATTATTTTATTGTTTACAATTAAAATGATCAAATTAAGCATTTCTTTATTCTAGTTTTTTTTAAGTGCCCCGATCTAAATAAACCCACTAAAAATATAATAGTTTAAAAATACTAAATTGCAATAACTACATAGCGCATAATATTATTATACTCCATATGTTGAACATTTTATTTTTTTCTTTCAAATAACCGACATAAATTAAATTATGTAAATTTAAAAAAAAAATATACGAATAGTATCAGACAATTTTTTTGAATTATTTTTTTAAACTATGATATTTTTAGTGAGTTAGATGTTGATTTTGACACTTATAAAAAATAAAATAAAGAATTATTTAAATATTTCATTTTATTTGTCAAAAATAAAATAACCGTAACTAAAAAATAAAGTAACTAAATACAGTTATGTAAAAATAAAATAATTATCATTTAAAGAGGTTGATTAAAATAACTGAATTAAACTGATTAGATTATCCAAAAAATAAATCAACTAAATACAATTAAAAATAATATTAAATTTAATTAAACTTGAAATTTGAAAAAAAAAATACACGGATGGTCCTTTTAACATAGAAAATAACGACCAATTTAAATTTGGACTAACGAAATAAATAGTTTGAAAAGCATGACTATCAGGGGCGAAACTAGTAGGTCGGCAGGGGTATCACGTGCTACTGGTCAAAATAATTCGAGTAGTATAAAAATTAGAAAAATTATATAATTTAATAGAAATGCAACTAGTGAATTTTTTTTGTGCTACTAGTGAAAATTTTTAAGTGCAACTTGTTCCCTGAATAAATACTAACTAAAGTACTTAACTATGTGTCTATTTTTATTAAAAAGAATAGCCCACTATATATAGACCAAGTATGTATCTTTTAATGACGCTATGTCCCTATACTCAACTAAAAAAGGGCTTATAGATGTATTGTCGTAACATCTTAGGATCAGGATATATTGCAAGCGACTTTTTCGTTAGAGGAACTAAACGAGCATTACAAGAGTTTAGAAAAATGAGATTTATATTAATTTTTAAAGAAAGTCTGTTCTTTCTATCAAAAACATGATCTTCCTATAGTGAAAATGACACATTTGTATGTTGCTCCAAGAAATCGAATGATCAAAATCATTAATCAATATCATTTTGAGGTTGATATTTTTAACAAGGTTTTGGATATGCAAATTCAAGAGTTTGGTGATTGTTTGAATGAGGTAAATACTAAATTGCTTGAAAATATGATAACTTTAAGTCCATGTGATTCATTCTCAGCGAGATGTATCCAAATGATTTAGTGTCGATGATAGGTTATCTCTCATGTCTCAAGGTGATGCTAGTTATCAGATATTATGAATAATGGAAATAGGTTTTCTAACTTGAATAATGTAGATGACCTTATTCGTGTGATGGTGGAAATGAAAATGCATTTTTCTTTTCGGGTGGTTTATCGCTTGCTGAAATTTAGCTCGTCCCTGACTTCTAAAAGCTATTTGAATAGTTCTGGACTATTCAAATAGCTTTTAGAAGTCAGGGACGAGCCATGAACAAAACGTGAAACCACATAAACGATTTAAATAATTTACTCTACTCCTTACATACTGTATAAGAGAATTGGTAGTTGCGGGTTGGTACCTCAATTTCACATATATACACACAACTTATCATTTTATCAATTGGTACCCACATGTACATTTGTTTTATAAGTACACACACAAAAATTAAAAAAACCAAATACACACATCCGTGAAAGGACTAGCCGGACCGAGGACGACAGAGGGAGATCAAACTGGTCATCACTGTGGCAGCGCTCCATTCTCCAAGGAAGGATGGAGAGAGAACGCCACGATATTGTTCTCTCAGTAATAGCATCTTTAATTGTAACTTATTAATCTCTTAATCTTCTACTGTATTAATGATGTACATCCCATCTCGAACTTTGGGTTGCCCCAGATAACCGGACCCGGTTCCGTGCCGAGCCCCGACCTGGACGACATTCGTGCCCAACTCTTACAGCTCTCGACACGGAGGTAACTGTCCGAGTCAAACGTGGGCCCGCATACGTTCCGCACCCGGACCTAGGAGTTCGCTATCATACCAGGCATTTAACAATGGTGCGACGGCAAGGCTACGATGCGCACCACGTAAGCCCGACATTCTCAGACAAAAGTACGATCTGTGACCGTTATATCCAGGTAGTTAACATGGCTTGGCCATTAACCTGGTCGGTTCACCCGATTGGTCCACGTCACCTCGTGCACAGTGGTTGTCATGCTCGCCCACGACCATTCATCCACGTCAGCAACGGACGGGGAGAATGTCGCTTTCCCCCACGACCAAACCTTCCACGTCGGATTAGGGTTTGGCTATAAATACTAGTGCTTGGTTTCCATTTCAAACCAACACGTCATAAAATCATAAGAGTAATCATCCAACGATTGCTCACATAGAATTAAGCTTTCACCACCCTCGATTGACTAAGTCTCGATACTGAGTTTGCACGTTAATCAGAGTATGACAAGCTCGATTCCTCATACACCATCATCATTGTAATCAAGTGTTTTTACGCTTGAACATATATATAATAATAGTTACTTATTAAAAGTTTTTCTACAAATACAAATGAGTTAAGAATGTTTGCTAAACTTTACGTTATTGGTACAAACAAACATGTTTATTCTTCTCTTTATATTATGGATTTGAAATTTGGAAAACTCATTGAACCAAGTCTTTAAAAAATAGATTCACCATTGTGGGAGCGTTAAGGTTATAGACAACCGTGCGAGGTAGAAAAAATAATTTTAGTACAGTTGGTCTTGAAGGTCATCGTGTTAGGAATCAAAATTAGTGACGTCACTACAAGAAAACAAAAGGAAAAACATGATGATACAATTTGACAAACTTTGATCATTGGTGGGCACAAAATGTCAAAAATTTACTGTACGTGCTTTTTGCTTTGTTGATTATCACTAGACAAACTATTTTTACAAATTAGAAAATATACCGAATTTATAAAGACATAATATACCATCAAGTTTCTTTAGCAAACATATTATAAATGAAAAGTTCCTGGTTATAAAAAACTATTATTTAAGATAAATTTGCAATTTTTGTTTACATGATCCTGTGTTTTGACCGATTTTGCCATTTGAGAATTTTTTTCCCACAATTTTTACCATGTGATTTTCAATTTCGACAATTTTTATCCCTCCAACTAACTTTTGTTAAGTTTTTTGTTAAGTCAGATTAACATGACCAAAATACCATTAACCTTCTTCTTCAAGCACAAAACACTAACTTTTTTAAGAAAACCCTAATTTATAATTCAGATTGAGACGATCCATGATCAAATACAAAAATGTTCTCAACAAAAGCTTCATTTTTTTCGGCCAAACAAATCCGACGACGGGATCTAAGATGAGAGCGAGCAGTGGATTGGATTTTTTGGCGGTACCGGTATCGATTAACCGGCTGATAATTCAACGAGTATTAGTGTTTTGGCAGGAGATTTAACCTCCGTCGCCACCATACAAATCGGTCGGAGATTTAACCGTCGTAAATCACAACCGTTGCGATGAGGAAGAAGACCACCACATCAGTGTAGCATTTTGGTGGGTGTATGTGTTGAGATTTTGTTAAAATATATCCTTCCGTTATTGTAGAAAGTGATAAGTATAGAATGTCTCTATTATTCTTATTAATAGCTAGATAATTATAGAGAGATATTTTCCTTTGATTCTATATTATTGTATAAAACCCCCATTTATTCTATGAATAAAATACGTAGAAGTATTTCTTCTTCATCTCAGTTGGTATCAGAGCATGGTGATGTGCTAAAAAAATATATATATTATAAAATGGTTGAAACAAAAGAGTCTGGATCTGGATCAAATCTAGTTCCAATTATAGTTCAGTCTGAAGGTGTTTTCAATGTAGGAATCCTTCTTTCTGAATCTAACTATGATGTATGGTCACAATTAATGGAGATGCATATCGCTGAAAGAGAAAAATTACCTTATATCATTGGAAATTCCAAGATCCCTTCAGAAGGTGAAGATGGGTATGAAAAGTGGTATGCTGAAAATCAAAAGGTGAAGAGATGGTTGTTGATGTCAATGAATCCAGAGATTATGAAGCGGTATTTGCGCCTAGCCACTGCCCGTGAAATCTGGAATGCACTTGCGAAAGCTTTTCATGATGGAAGCGATGAATTGCAAGTGTTTGCTTTAAATCAGAAAGCGTTCACTGCAAAACAGAATAGCAGGACACTTTCTGAATATTATGGAGAATTATCTGAAATCTTTCAAGAATTGGATCACAGGGACAAAGTGGTCATGAAAGATCCTGAAGATGTTGAAGCATATCAGAAATCAATTGACAGGCTTAGGGTTCACATATTTCTTGCCGGATTGGATGATGTTCTTGAACAAATACTAAGAAAAGAATCAATCCCAACTTTGGAAGAATGTTATGCATTGATTCGGCGAGAAGTAGTACGTCATCAGACTTTAAATGGTGGTCATAAAGATATTGAAGCTGTTGCCATGGTGACACGAAATAAAGGAAAGACAATTGGTGAAAAGTCTAACTCCAAATGCGGTCAGTGTGGCCTAACTGGACATACCAAAGAGAGGTGTTTCAAAATTGTAGGATATCCAGATTGGTGGGACCATACTCGGGTACCTAAGAAGAAGGTTTTCAAGAAGGTACCAACCGTGGCAATTGCCGAGACCAGTACCAAAGAGGATGCTTAAGACATCGAAAAGGTTTTATTGGCAACATCAGGTAATGATGGTAAAGAATCTAACCCTCTTACACATATTTGTAATAGCTCATGGATAATTGATTCCGGTGCTACAAATCATATGACTTTTGATTCGAGACAGATTAAAAATCTTAAACCTTCCAGTCAAATTTTTGTTTCCACATCAAATGGTGATGAGGCCCCAATAATCGGGGAAGGATCTGTCACTCTCAACGAGTCATTGAATTTAGATTCAGTTTTCATTGTTCCATCGTTAAATTATAACCTCTTGTTTGTTTCCCAAATAACATCAACCTTATATTGCGTTGTCATTTTTTGGCCTAACTTTTGTGTTTTTAAGGACATCAAAACGAAGCAGACGATTGGCTGTGGTATTAGACGAGGGAAGTTATACTATTTGGATCTAAATTCAAGGAGTTTACATCAGTTGAATAAAGTTTTGGGTGTGAAGGAATCATCTGTGGAGAAGAATAAAGCTAAGATTTGGCTATGGCATCGACGCTTAGGACATTCATCTTTTGGGTATCTTAAGAGGTTGTTTCCTAGTTTGTTTGACAAAATTGACATTTCAAGTTTTTCGTTGTGATGTTTGTGAACTTGCAAAAAGTCATCGTACTTCATTTCCTTTAATCTTAAATAAGTGTCCTTTACCCTTTATGGTTGTTCATTCTGACGTTTAGGGACCATCAAAAGTTCCAACATTAGGAGGATCTCGTTGGTTTGTTACTTTTATTGATGATTGTACAAGAATGACTTGGTTGTGGTTAATGAAATCCAAAAGTGATGTGAAAATATTATTTCAAAGATTCAATAAAATGGTTCAAACTCAATTTAATACAAATATTCGAGTCCTTCGTAGTGATAATGGTGGAGAATATCTTAACTCTGAATTGAAAGATTATTTGGAAACAGAAGGAGTAATAAATCAAACTACATGTGTTTATACACCTCAACAGAACGGATTTGCAGAGAGAAAGAATCTACATTTGCTAGAAGTTGTCCGTGCCTTATTGATTCAAGCAAATATGCCATTGACCTATTGGGGTGAAGCACTCTCGTGTGCTGTATATTTGATTAATCGTACTCCTTCTAGCTCTATTGAATTTCAAACACCATTTGAAGCGTTGAATAAGGCAGTAGCTAATCCACCGGTATCAAATCTTCCTCCTCGTGTTTTTGGTTGTGAAGCGTTTGTACATATTCATAAATTCCAACATGATAAGCTAGCTCCGAGAGCGGTAAGATGTGTTTTTCTGGGGTATGCTACTGATCAGAAAGGTTATAAAAAAATGTTCATTACGATGGATGTTGTGTTTCATGAAGAAAGAATGTATTTCTCTGAGTTTGAATTTCAAGGGGAGAATGAAAAGGAAGTTCAAACTTTTAACTATACAACCCAGGGGGAGAATGAAGATATATGTGAAAATGGTGTTGAATTGGAAGCTCAAAATAGTGAATCAGAAGAATGTGAATCAGAAGCTGAAAAAACGGAATCAGAAGCTGAAAAAACTGAACCTGAAGTTGAAGAAACTGAATTAGAAAATAGTGAATCAGAAGCAAAAAAAGGTGAATCAGAAACCCCTATGACACAATTGGAGAATTTTAATAACATACCACACCAATCGTCTGCCGAGGATGTTCATGATCCCGAGCTACCCCGAAAAGTGTTGCCTGAGCGGCTCACTAGAGGTATTCCTAAATCCACATATGAACCTGAGATTTCTAATAGGGTTAAATACCCTATGAGTCATTTTGTGTCTACTAATAATCTATCAAAATCAAATAAGTCATTTGTAGATCAATTATCTTGTGTAGCTATTCCTAATAGTGTGCAGGAGGCTTTGAAGGATTCTAGGTGGAAAGATGCAATGAATGAGGAAATGAATTCTTTACAAAAGAATAAAACTTGGGAAATTGTTGAATGTCCACCCGGAAAAAGGCCAATTGGATGCAGGTGGGTCTATACTGTAAAACATAAAGCAGATGGCACAATTGAACGGTTCAAGGCCAGATTGGTTGCAAAAGGATACACCCAAACGTATGGGATTGATTACACCGAGACATTTGCTCATGTCGCTAAGATTAATACTGTTAGAGTTTTGTTATCCCTAGATGCAAACATGGACTGGCCATTACAACAGTTTGATGTAAAGAATGCATTTTTACATGGAGAGTTATCCGAAGAAATATATATGGAGCTTCCATTGGGTTGTGTAGGAAGGGAATCAAAAAACAAGGTTTGTAAACTGAAGAGATCTCTTTATGGGTTAAAGCAGTCTCCAAGAGCATGGTTTGGAAGATTCACAAAGTCTATGATCGGCTTTGGATATCACCAAAGCAATTCTGATCACACTTTATTTCTAAAGAAAAAGCAAGGTAAGATTACAGCTCTTATTGTATATGTAGATGATATGGTGGTGACAGGATTTGATCCGGAAGAAAGGAAAGCTCTACAAAAACATTTGTCTAAAGAATTCGAAATGAAAGATCTTGGTTGTTTGAAATATTTTCTTGGCATTGAAGTTTCTAGATCAAAGAAAGGAATTTTCTTATCCCAACGAAAATATGCTCTAGATTTGTTGCATGAAACGGGTATGTCAGCGTGCCAACCGGCCAATACACCAGTTGAGGAAGGTTTGAAGTTATGTGTGGAAGCTGATCAAGTATTCGTAGATAAAGGGCGATATCAACGACTTGTAGGGAGACTTATGTATTTAGCTCACACAAGACCTGATCTTGCATATGCTCTTAGTATTGTAAGTCAATTTATGCACAATCCAGGGGAGCAACATATGAAGGTCGTAATGCGAATTTTGAGGTATGTAAAGTCTGCTCCCGGTAAAGGAATATTGTTTTCTAAACATAATGATTGTCAAAGTATACATGTGTATACGGATGCTATTTGAGGTGGGGCATTAGACAACAGGAGATCAACTTTCGGTTACTTTACGTTTGTCGGTGGCAATCTTGTCACATGGAGGAGTAAGAAACAAAATGTAGTTGCTCGCTCAAGTGCAGAATCGGAGTTCAGAGGTATAGCACTTGCTCTTTGTGAAGGTTTATGGTTGAAATTTCTTTTACAAGATTTAAGTTATCCACCGATACAACCAATCAAGCTATATTGTGATAATAAAGCAGCACGTGATATATCCCATGATCCCGTTCAACACGACCGAACTAAGCATGTTAAGATAGACAGATTCTTCATCAAGGAAAAGTTAGACGAAAAGATTGTGGAGTTGCCCAAAATTGGTTCTGATGATCAATTGGCTGATATTCTTACCAAAGCAGTTGCAAGTCGTGTCTTCTTGAAGTTTTGTAGCAAGTTGGGAATGCATGACATCTATGCACCAACTTGAGGGGGAGTGTTGAGATTTTGTTAAAATATATCCTTCCGTTATTGTAGAAAGTGATAAGTATAGAATGTCTCTATTATCCTAATTAATAGCTAGATAATTATAGAGAGATATTCTATGTAGCATTTTGGTGGGTGTATGTGTGTGTTATGTGTTTACGTTCTTAATTAGTTTGTATGTGTATACATTTAAAACTACTTATAAAACATCTTTGATGTTGAATCTTACAATTCTTAAAATCAGTCAAAGTTTCAAAACTACCCTTTCAACATAATTATCTATTTATCTAATTCCTACAACTAGCACAATTTTCTCAAGATATTATATATATAAAAAAAAACTAATCATAAAACTAATCACAATTTCAAGAATTAAAAAAACAATCACTATAAACAAATTTTTTTATAAATATTATTCTACCTTTATCGTTTATATGTCTTCTCAGGTTGACATACTGATTACGATTATCATTGTCATAAAATAATATCATTTTATAAATTCAGTACCGTAGTATTGTGCGGGTACCTCTATATAGATGTATTAGATGTATATATCTTCTTGTTCTATATATCTAAATCTAGATGTATGGATTTGATTTGATTTGTGAGAGATTGATTCTGATTTGGAAATGAAATAAAAGATGGGTATATTCGCGAAATTAGGGTTTGGGGTGTCCCAATGATACATGTGTCCCAATGAGAAAAGATGTGTGCGTTTTAATAATAAACTTAATATAATGTAGGCTCCGAACACTTTAACTTGTAGCTTGCAAATGCGAAATATATGCATCCCAGTTTCCTTCGATTGATACCATTGGTCAATTTTGAGATTTTCCATTTAAAAAACATGTTACAAGATTCGGTGTTGTCTCTCAAATTTCTATTATTGTTTTCAATTTACAGTTTATAGTTTATTCGTTTTTAATTAGTTGTTCAAAATCATTATACTTGTAAGGGATCGATGTAAAAGATCAGGGTGTCAGCGTACAACATCAAACTTAAATCAACTTTAAGCATATAATATCAACTTTTTTTCATTTTTGAAAGAAGTCTTATTTGGTACACAACAAATTCTTAGAGTTAATATAAAAATAAGGTTTATAATTAAACTAGTTGAAATAATTTTTATAAAAAGTTCTAGAGCTTATAAAAAATTGCATATATACCATTTAATTATGGGCATACTAACAAGTGCTATATATTGACATATTGTTGGTCAATCAATGTTTAAATCAACTTACATAATTTATGATTTTCATCAACTTATTAATGTGCGTATAAATGGTCCATTTATTATTACTAACATCATATTTTAATCCGTGTAGTTCAATGACACGAAATATTTTTTCCTTTATTTATATGTTTGACTTTTTCTTATCTATCATTTTATATATTAAACTCTAATCATAGCTAGTTTGTCAAAGTTATAAAAAAATGTTTAAGTTTTTAATGGCATCTTCAATGTAAGCATCAAATATTTACATCATTTTAGTGTAAAAAGATAATATTTATCATACCAAACATTTTTGTACTCTAATGTACACAACATATATTACATGAACTAATTTTATACTATAAATATACATATTAACTTTACATCAAGTAAGTTACAATATACGCATATTAGTGCTTAATATAGGAAATAAATGATTTTATTATAAGTCAATAAAACTATTGATAACAATTTAATCATAGTAGTAATTTAATATTGTACCAACTTTAAAGGTCTCATTTAGGTTTTCAATTATATATATATATATATATATATAGTTTGGATCAAATAAGAACACTTCAAAAATAAGAATGGTGAGTACACCTCATAAATGCACAACTAGACAACAAAAATTATTAGATTCACAGTCATACATCTCAAATATGCAAAGAAAAACAAATGCACACTTCTAAATATGCACAAAAATAGAAAAAACGTTTGATGCACGATTATCTCTATAATTGTGCATCAATCGTTTTTTTTATTTTTGTGTATTTCCGAAAGTTCGCATCTATTCTAATCAATTTTTCTACACATATTTGAGATGTATGAGTGTGAATCTAATGACTTTGTTGGCTAATTGTGCATTTATGAAGTGTTCTTACCGTTTTTATTTTTAAGTGTTCTCATTGGAACCTTATATATATATATATATATATATATATATATATATATATATATATATATATATATATATAATATGCAAGAGAAGTACACTGCAAATTTTGGAATCAAATTATGTGTAAAATGTAGTATTACCGGTGTTACACCTAAATTATGCATCATTTTAGTGTCTTGATGAGAAAGTTTATACTAAATTGCATATCAATTTGGTGTGCATATTGAAGTTGGTTTAAGGGCATCTCACTACTACAAAAAATTGAAAAGGAACCCCTATAAGAAGCCGGTTTTTTGAGGAGGGAAACAAAACCGGTTCCAAAAGTGGAAAGGAACCGGTTTTTATAATTTCGCGCCTAAGTCATAAGGTATAACCGATTTCTCATTTAAAAACGGTTCCTTTTGTGGACAAAAGGAACCTGTTTTTATAACAAAACCGGTCTTCACTTTAGGAACCTCTTTCTATAAAAAACCGGTCTCGATGCGCTTCGAACTAAAACAAAAGGCTGTTATCTCTGGTTCACTCATATATTATTACACAAAACGAATTTTACAGCCAACAACCAAAATCCACACACATTTACTCCATTAAATTACCTTAAAAAATACAAAATCCAAATCCTCTAACCAAACTTTAACATACATTTATTCTATTCAAGCATCTCAAGATCATGATATTTAATGTATTTCAACACTTAAATTGGGTATAAATATCGTCTCTCTTCCACTTTTTAATATATTGTAGTTTGTTGTAAATAATATTTGTATACATATAGAGAGTTGTAAATAAATGTTATGTATGTTTGTTGTTTACATTGTGTTGGTTTCTTTAATTTGTAGAGAGCCGTTTGAAGACTTGTTTGGATTCACAAGACAAGTTTAAAGATCTAGCTAGTTAGTTCAACTCGTGACGTAAGTAAGGTATATATCTTTCTTTAAAACTTTCAAGCACTTGAAATTTGATGTCTTTGTAACTATAAGTTCATATAGTATAGGGTTCAAATCATTCACCTTAGGTTTATACCCGTCTAAAATTAATCTAATAGAGATTAATTTTAGATTGTCCCCGTTTGGGACTGCTTTTTGAATAATTTATCTCATTTAGGATGTGAATGTGTATTACTGATTTAGTGATTAAGAAAAAATTGACATCATTTCCCCCTACTCCTGCGAGTTTGCGTTTTATACGCATACTTGGGGAGTTGCGGGGAAATGCTGTCGATTTTTTCTTAATCACTAAATCAGTTAATACGTATTCACATATGAGATATAGTATTCAAAAAGTGGGTTAGGTGGCCACCTACAACAATACCAGTACGTACTCATGTTCTGCATGCATGCATCTTATTAAGTAATCTATTTGTATATATGCAGATGGATCGTAGTAAATGGATGTACGAGATACCACGCCATAGTCCTGAATATCTTACAGAGTTGTCTGAATTTATGAAAGTCGCCGAGGTGGATCGGGTGAAGAAAGAAAAAGAGAAAGTCTCGTGTCCTTGTAAACAATGTCAAAATTTCAATAGTTATGCGGATCTTAGTGTAATTAGCCAACATCTAATAGTAAACGGGTTTGTGGATGAGTATGATTGTTGGTCATGGCATGGAGAATTATTAATAGATGACGAGAAAGTTGTTATGAATGTAATGTTGATGGCAATGATGGAAATATTGATTTATCCAATGATGGTTATAATGATAATTTAGATGGCATGTTATATGATTTGGAGGCTAATATTGAAGAAAACAATTATGATAAATTTCAACAAGTTTGTGCCGACTCAGAAAAACCACTATATACCGGTTGTACCAAGTTTACCAAATTATCCGCTGTCTTAAAGTTAGTTAACTTAAAAGCAAACAACAATTGGAGCGATAAAAGTTTCACACGCCTTTTAGAGTTGTTGCATGAAATGCTACCCGAAGATAACGAGTTGCCCGTTTCGTATTATTAAGCAAAAAAATTATGTGTCCAATGGGATTGGAGGTCAAAAGAATACCTGCTTGTCCAAATGATTGTATATTATATAGAAATGAGTATAAAGACCTACATGAATGTTGTATATGTGGTACGTCAAGGTACAAACATAAAAAACAAACGGAACTTAACAATGATGTGACAAAGAATGGTCCCTCTGCTAAACTGTTGTGGTATTTTCGCATCATACCTAGACTGAAGCGATTATTTGCAAGCCCCAAAGATGCAAAATTATTGCGTTGGCATGCCGAAGAGCGTAAAAAGGATGGAAAACTAAGACATGTTGCCGATTCTTCTCAATGGAGGAATATCGATAATTTATATAAAGAATTTGGAGAGGAGGTTAGAAATATACGATTTGGACTTAGTTCAGATGGTATTAATCCTTTTGGAAATATGAGCAGTCGTCATAGCACTTGGCCCGTTCTATTATGTCTATACAATCTTCCACCATGGTTATGCATGAAACGCAAATACATCATGATGTTTTTATTAATTCAAGGTCCAAAACAACCCGGGAATGACATTGATGTGTATTTAGCCCCGTTGATTGATGACCTACAAACATTATGGAGTCCAGGTGTCATAGTATATGATGCGTATAAGCAAGAGAACTTCATTTGCGATCCATGATTTTTTGCACCATAAGTGATTTTTCGGCGTATGGGAATTTATCAGGATACGGAACCAAAGGGACTAAGGCATGCCCTCTTTGTGAAGATGACACGTCGTCGAGATGGTTAACACATTGTAAGAAAACAGTGTACATGGGTCATCGAAGATCGCTTCTTAAAAGTCATCCATATCGTAGGAAAAAAGACCTGTTTGATGGTACTATTGAGATTGGCAGTGTACGACCACCATTGAATGGAGAAACAACCTTTGCTCGAGTTGAAAATGTAAATGTCGTGTTTGGAAAAACAAATAAAAATCGGGAAACAGGGCTTTGGAAAAAACGGTCAATTTTTTGGGATCTACCATATTGGAAGCATTTACATGTTCGGCACTGTATTGATGTTATGCATATTGAAAAGAATGTTTGTGACAGTTTGATAGGATTATTGTTGAACATTCCGGGGAAGTCAAAAGATGGAGTTAATGTTCGAAATGACATGGTCGAAATGAATATTCGCCGAGAGCTCCATCCCGTCGAGAACGAAGGAAAACGACCTTATTTGCCCGTATCTTGTTATACCCTATCAAACGTCGAGAAAACAAAATTTTGTCAAAGCTTGCATGGTGTTAAGGTTCCGTCCGGTTATTCTGCTAACATTAGGAGTTTTGTGTCGATGAAAGACATAAAACTTATTGGTATGAAGTCTCATGATTGTCATGTTTTAATGACCCAAATGATTCCCATTGCAATTCGTGGAATACTTCCAGACCGAATCCGACATACGATTACAAAGCTATGCTTGTTTTTCAACATGATTCATTCAAAAGTGATTGATCCCAATATTTTGGATACATGGCAAAGTGATATTATCCTTACTCTTTGCCAGCTTGAGATGTACTTCCCACCTTTGTTCTTTGATGTAATGGTCCACCTCGTATCTCATATTGTCTATGAGATAAAGGCTTGTGGTCCTGTGTTCTTACGGTACATGTATCCATTCGAGAGATACATGGGTTTCTTAAAAGGTTATGTGAGGAATAGGCGTCGACCTGAAGGGAGTATTGTCGAAGGATATGTATCTTAAAAGGTTATGTGAGGAATAGTTGTGCCTCGGGTACACCAGAACTGGACTGGTTAAACAAACTAGAGGTATTTAAGTGTAATTTATTAAGTATACAAACATGTTTCAATTCTAGAAAAGAGCTTAAATTATATTTTACATATTTTGTAGGAGCCAACTCACTGCTATTTATTGCGCCCTTACGGAATGCAAAAGATTCGCATTGCTTTAGGCATGGTGCAACCACTTACGATCGTGCAAGAAGTAGATGGGGTGAAACTAATTGAGGGTTATGTAAGTGTGTTAGTGGACACCGTGCGTCCTGAATATGAAAACTTTGATCTTCCGGTGCCACCACCGACCCATACAAAAATGACTCTGGTTCAAGCTAAGAGTAGTTTTATTCAATGGCCAAGAAAGGCAATCGAACTCTATAAGGTACGTTTGATAAAATCTGATTATATCACTTAACTAGGTGAATGCCAGTGAGGTCCTTAAATCTGATTATAATACTTAAATCTGATTTTCTAAAACCAATATTTGAGTAATCACGGGACTTAAGCTAATATTTAACAACAATCCTGACCCACCCATTTTGTCACTTCTAGGTTATTTCTATGTATAAACGCTAACTTGGCAAGTTTCTGTATGTATACATGTTAATAGCCCCCCATTGAAAAAGCAACAACGTCTAGGTCTGGAAATGAAGGAACTTCCTCCAAAACAACACGGACATTAGTGCCGAACAAGAGTGCATCTACTGTAAAAAAAAACAGCCAAGAAAGTGACTGATACGAAGAAGTTACATGATACCTACTATTGTAAAGTTCAAAAGAGGCCACATTATGTGAGACAACTCTATGAGTACTGGATGAAACGAGAGAATCCTAATGCGGGGGAAACATTTACGGTTGATAAAGTGTTCTTTGGCGAAGACCAGAATCCTTATTTTACAATAATGCCCGGGGATATTATGCGATTGATGACAAATGGAATACTTGATATATCAGTTGTCACTTGGTTCTCGATGTAAGTAAATTAACTTTTATAATATAATGTTTGGTGTGACTGTTGTTTTACATTATATATATATATATATATATATATATATTTTCTCATGTATTTAGGACGTGTTATAAAGTTCAAAATCGGTTGACTAAACCAAAAAGATGTGCATTCTTAAACCCGAATCTTGTCTCACAAGACATTTGTACTACGGCATCCGAAGTGGTCATTGATTACATCAAGTCGGCAACCCAAGATCATAGTAAATATTATCTCGTACCTTATTATCAAGGGTACGTACTATATGCTACTATGTTCATGTACTACTACTTTAATGTAAATTGTGAGTAATAGCTAAAATGTTTTCTATTTAATAGAGGTCACTGGTCCTTGTTTATCATTTGACCTCGTGACAACCGGGGTTACATTTTGGATTCCATTATGAATGACAAGATTCCATGGAATTACCTATTAACAGATATTGTGGATAAGTAAGTTTTTTTATCAAATAATTCATTGTCTGTTTGTGCTATATAAAACCTTAACAACATATTGCAATGTTTCTTTTTAGGGCCGTTGGATGTCTCTCTTGGGCTCTGCCTTTGGTAATTAACCTTTACTATACATACATTAAGTTATTTATATGATTACGGATACACGGGGTAGCTGTCAGATTTTCAGATTTGGGTTTGGGTTAATTCCAATTGTTTATTCTTCTTTGTTTGATTTGGGTTACAACTGTTTATTCTTGGTCTGAGGTCGGTCAGGTTTTTTCGTAGTCGTAGATGTAGTTTGTTTCCACTTGTTTACTGAAATATTGTATCAGCAACAAAAGAGAATTTAGACTGCAGGTTTGGGTTTGGTCAGGTTTTTGACATTTGTATGATGAAAAGTTGGACTGCAGGTTTGGGTCGGGTCGGGTTTTTGACAATGTTAGTTTTCTTTGTATACTGAATGTTTACTTTTAATTATTAACATCTAGTGTCAGCAACAAAAAGGAGAATGGGAATGCGGGTACTACATTATGAAATGGATGCATCAATTTATCCTTTTTGAGCAGCACCAGTTTCACGAGAAAGTAAGTGATAGGAAAATATAATGTGCATTTTGTAAGTTGCACTAAATCTTTATTTGCTAACTAACATTGTCATTTTTGTCTTTCATATAGATTCCTTGGAACAGTACGGAACCATTTAATGCAAATGAGTTGGATAGCATCGTTGGCATTTGGATATCAGAATATATGTCAAAGCGTTGATCAACTATGTTTAGTGGTACTCGTATCGAGTAAACATGTAATTTTTGGGCATTTCATGTGCTGATATTGAAAGAAACCAGTTAGATTGTATATATATGTTTTGGTTTACCCATCGATATTAATACGAGTATTGCTTTTGATTTATATTGTGGACTGTGTATGGTTTATTTAAATTTTGATTGTATAAACAGGTATCTGTATTGTGTAAAAATTGGGACATTATATATGCAGGAAAACTATTTTTTGTTTTAAAAAAAAAAGAAAAGAAACCGGTTATAGATAAAAATGGGTCTCTTTTATGAAACCTGTTTTTTTACAAAACCGGTCTCTTTGCTTAGGAATGGGCACCGGTTTTAAAACCGGTCTTCACTTTAGAGACCCCTATTAATAGGAACCGGTTATAAAACCGGTCTCTTTGACCCCCAAAACCGGTTTCTTTGCTCTTAATTTGTAGTAGTGTCTACAACTCACGCAATAAACAATGTATCAAATTTTATTATAATTAAAAAGTTTTTAAGGAAATTACGTGCACTAAATATGGTTTATTTTTAACATTGACATCAATTTTCTACACCAAAGACACTTTCAAGTTTCAACATTTACATACTAACTTCTAAATTATTTTTATGTTCTACTTGTCTTTAAAATAAGTTTCAATTAAACTTCGAAACTATCAACTTGATTGTTACTTTTATTTATTTATTTATTTTCAAATAACTTTACATTACATAAGCTTTTTATATTAATTATAACTAATATGATTAGAGTACATTTTTTGAATATTACATTTTTTTGTTTATATAATCAATGATATAACGTATCTATACGAATAATACGAGTATATAATTTTCTTCAAGTTTCATACTCAGATAATAAAACTATTTAATACAAAAGAGATAAAATGAAACATTAATTTGGTGTAATGTTTGGTACAAAATCTCCAAACATTTAATGTACATAAAAAAATGCATCAAAATTAGTAAGTTGGCTGGAGAATATTTTTTGCACAAAATAGTCCAAAATTGAGTGTTTTAGTGTATAATTTTTTATATGGAGTAAAAAATAAACAATTGATTGAAATGTTTAATACTAAATTGGTTAAAGATATTAATTTTAAGTTAATTTGGGGACTTAAATTAACAGCGAATGTACTCAATAATTACGATTATTATTGAATCAAATATAGGGATTACAATTACATAGTTAGGTTTTTTGAAACCTAATGATCCTTATTTCTACACATATGAGATAGGAAACATAATCTTAATGTATCTCAAATATATCGGTTTAATTTGTAACAAACTGACTGATGTGTATGAAAACTAGATAAATACAAAGAATAAATAAGTCTTCAAAGCGTAAGTATTGAACCTTCGAATCCTTCGGATGTCAACTTGTAAAAAACTAAAAAATTATCTCTTTTTAAACTTCAATCTTTATTTTATGTGAATTTGAAACTCTAAGTCTGAAATAGTCACAATCAAAAGTTTGTGTCGAAATTTGTCAGAGTTTTAAACATGTCAGAGTATGAAGTTTTAGACTCAGTCGCGAAATACACTTTCAGAATGAAATCTAACACTTAACTAGTTTTTCGAGACTCGGATTTTTCATCTCACCGTATTCATAAGATATGTTTGATTAATTGTTTATTATAACATTTTACTTATAATTAATTTTTGTACTATATATTCCGTAATTATAATTTAGTTTTGTGTTATAGAGCATCATATTGATAAACAACGTTGTTTTGTTGAAGGCCTTTGAAAAATTTAAAGACGACCCAAAGAATAACTAAACTAACCAATCAACAATTGTTATTATAAAACTATATTAATTAGAAGTTTAATGATGTTTATGAATCAAGTGAGTTTCAGCTTTGAACCTTAGAGTCAACCCAATTCTAATAAAAATCATAAGTTTACATATAATTAATACTATAATAGTGTAACAAATAAACTGTACGAAAAACAGATATAATGCATGCAAGAGCTCAAACCCAAACGTATGTTATTATCAAATTATCATAGAAGTCGCTTGATTTTTTTTTATTTTTATTTTTTTTATCTACATAGCGTACAAAGTATAACGACTTTTTTGGAAAAAGGTAATTAGTATATAATGTATTAAAAATAAAAACTAGCAGAATATTAGAATTACAACGACTAATAAACAACTATAACAACGACAAAACGACCCTAAAAAAACCATACTGACAAACGACCGGAAGTAACCATTCCGAAAGAACGACCCTAAACCATCGTAAGTGTAAAGGTATAAATAGTTAGCTACATACATATATTTTCTAGATGAGATATACATTGACGAACAGTTTCATGACGATCTGTACCCACTCCGGTTAGGGGTATGTGTTATTCGGACGAAGTATTCAATTCAGATTTTGGACTATCTCAAGTTAATTCTAAATCCAATTCAAATAAGAAACGGATTAATCATGTACGGGTTAAACAGTTTTGGATTGGTGTTCGGATTAAACGGATTCATTCGAATAAGCTCAAGTTGACGTGTGATATCGCATAAGACTAATTTTACGTTTAAAACAACTATTTAAACAAACATAACACGTAACGATAGATCATATTATAACATTCAAATTTCAAGTTCAACTTTTAACATACAACCGCTAATCCAAAACAGAGTCTCTAGATGGTTCAAAACTATTACGAAGTAGTATATATAGTGTAAAAAAAGATTTTATTTTTAATTAATTTTTATATGGTAAACATTAATATATTATCACAAATATTTTTTATAATTACTTAATCCTTATTTGGATTATTCGGATATAATTAAACATTCTAGTTTTGATCCTTTATCATATTGTTATAATTTATTTAAGGCATCTAATCCGTTTAAGCAATCCGTAATTCGAATAATCCTGCCCATTTAACCTAAATCGAATTTGAAAATGATGGATTATTGGGATTTGGATAAAAGTGACACATCTAATTACGGTATTAACCGGTCAAATTTCATGACATCATCAATATAATGAACAGTTAAACCATGTGTAAAAAGAAGCTGTGTTATATATACATATATATATATATATACTCCAAAACATATGAAATAGGATACGTGAGAAAATGAGAGGTAGCAACGGAACTGGGCTCCATGTGACATCAAATCCAAAACTTAACAGTACCATTATTATCATATCAAAATATATATGGGTATCATTTCGAGGGAGTTAGATATATACAGCAAATAAATTACTATTTATAACAAATAGTACAAATATTAAAGCGCACAGTATAAACAGTGTTGTGCATAAGTTTAGTGTTTCAATCAAAAAAATTGTTGTATTTATCACCTCCCTTTCGATATAAGATGGTGTCATAATTTTTTTTCTTCTAGTTTAATTCGGATTATTGTGTAGACAAGGTATATACTCTAGAGAATTGATGATAATTGATTGAAGCTGCATAAATAGGAAGAAAAAAAAACGTAATAGGTAAAACAGAAAGGACAAATATACATATACATTCCTTTTAACCGGTATACCAAGTTCATCACGGAATATTGAAAGTAGTTTCTAAAATAGCTTCCCATGATCTATATAATATATAATAACACTCAACCCAACTTCATTCGGATCGTCAACCCAATTGTTAATTTAACTTGTTCAATGGAATCACTTACCCCGTATTTCACTATCCCACAATCCTCACTTCAAACCCGTCTCAAGTTCATTCTTCACAACCGGCCCGAGAGTTGGATTTACGCTATTTTCTGGAAAGTCGCAAAAGACACCGGAAATCCTGATGTCCTCTCGTGGGGTGACGCTTATTTTCGAGGAAGTAGTGGTGACCGAATGTTTGGAACTGACAATATTTTGGATACTCAATGGTTGATTATGTCTTCGGTTTCGATGTGTTTTACAGTGGGACGTGATGTTGCTGGACAATGTTTTAGTACGGGGTCTAGTTTGTGGTTAGTTGGGGATCATGAGTTAAAGAAGTATAACAGTAAAAGAAGTGAAGAAGTTAGAGTACATGGAATTAAGTCTCTGGTTTGCATTCCTACTTCTAATGGTGTTGTTGAATTGGGCTCTTGTGATGTTGTAAAAGAAGATTGTGGTTTGATTCAGCTAACGAGATCTATGATCGATTCAGATAATTTTTTGGACTTTAACATCATGAATCTTGTTGATGAACGTGAAACAAGTAATACAGGTATGTATTATTATCTATTGCTATAAATAGAATAAACGACAACAGTTGTCGACTTATATATACTTAACAAGGGACAAGGGATGCTGTGATTACGTATTTAAGCAAAATTTGAATACCTATTTCAAATCTGTTTCTCTGTTAATTTGCTAAACTATAATTACTTCAAAACAAACATGTACTATTACCTTTTGTCATCAGATCAGAAAACTAATTTAATATATAAGCAATCCCAAATTAATTATAAACAACCCCTTACAGATGATTAGATTAATTTCAATTAGAATTATGACTAATCAAGTACGGTAGTGTAGTTCTATCTACTATTACATGTGTAACAAAGTTCTTTAATAAATTGTGACCGGTTAAATATGTCGTTTGCTGATATTAAAGTTAACAGCTTAGATTAATGTTAGCATCCCATTATCAAAACTGAAAAACAAGAAGTTAAAAAGGAGAACTATAACGGTGCATTTTGTTCGCCTAATGTTATCGATAAAATTAAAAAATTTATATTAATAAGATTGAAATTCTAATGAATGTGAATTCCTTTGAGTGGAGTAATTTAATGTCTTTCAATTCAATGTATTCTCGAACCAAACACGTTTGTGGATTATAATTGAGAATTAAACTTCATCAAAATCCAAGGAATTATGCAAGTCAATTACACGCAGTATATATAGAGTCGATTAACCGTTTAAAAGAATAACCAACTAAATTTTGTGTATATATATCCTTCCATTTTCAGTTCCTCAACTGCAAGTATGTGAAGGACTAGAAGAAATGATAAGCATGAAAAAGTTGAAGATGTCATCTTCTGATTCGGATCCATTTGAAATTAACAGTTCATCGCCACCAAAAAGGAGGGGGAGACGTGCGAAAGGGAAAGTTGTGGAGACAGAAACTATGGTACACACTGGGTATCAAGTTGAGGCTGAGCGTAAGCGAAGAGAGAAACTTAACCATCGTTTTTACGCTCTCAGAAGTGTTGTTCCATACGTTTCAAAGATGGACAAAGCTTCTCTATTAGCAGATGCAGTTACTTACATCAACGAACTCAAATCCAAAATCCAAACACTAGAACAGAAAATCACAAAAGCATCAGTAAATGAGAACCAATTGGACCATGTTAATGATTCACGATCTATTACTAGCTATTCAGCTGCTAATCGTGTTGAAGTTGAGGTGAAATTATTTGGATCAGAAGCTACGATTAGGGTTCAAACAACGAATGTTAACCATCCAACAGCGAAGTTGATGGATGCACTTAGAAGCCTTGAATTAAAACTTGAGTATGCGAATGTGTCAAGTGTGAAGGATTTGATTCTACAAGATGTTGTTGTGAAAGTTCCTGGAGAATTTACATGTGAAGAAAACGCTTTACAACTTGCTGTTCTTAATAAAATGTACTAGCTAGCTAGTTTATATAAATTAGTTATTACTTTCTAATCTTGGTTTCTTCCTCAACTCATCCCTGTAAAATAAAAGGTTAAAGTTGTTAAACATTTGGAGATAGCAGTAGCTAGTATCTATGGCTTTAATAATCGCAAATGAATTGATTAAGTTCGAACTTTGAAAGTAACCACGCGAATGGTAGGGTGAAGAGTTATCCCCAACGAAAACATGTCATCTAAATAAATATTTACAAATGTATTCTATCTGTTTTTGAATATTATTTGTTGTTAGGAATGCAAGTGTTGCTCAGAACTATGTTATCCCTAAATGGTAAACAAAGGCATTTATTAAATTCTAACTAACAACCTTCTGGTTTTCAATGCTTAGAACTTGTGACTATACTTATATTCTGTTTTGATTTCTTAGTTAAGTAGAGATGGAATCTTTTGGACCAATTATAGATTTTTTATGGATGTTACGTTGCTGAAGCAGTGATGAAATGACACGAAATTAAGTATCAAATGTATTCTATCTGTTTTTGAATATTATTTGCCAGAGGTGAGAGTTACAATAATGGTTTTTTAACCACTATATTAAATTAAGGGATAAGTTCCTGAGAATGCACTCAACTTGTCTCAAATATTTATTGTGTGTACTCAACTTACGGGTGCCCTATTTAATGCACCAAACTTTCAAAAACGGTTATTGTGTGTACTTTGCTGACGTGTTAATGACGTGTAATCTTCTAAGGATGCCACGTGGCATCTTAAACGGACGGCACATCATCAAAGTACACACAATCATTTTTGAAAGTTGTGTGCATTAAATAGGACACCTGTAAATTGAGTACACACAATAGACATTTGTGACAAATTGAATGCATTCTCAGATTCTTATCCCTTAAATTAATCATGGTAACAAATAATAAAAAAGTAAAGGTTTAATGACTCATTATATTAATAATTGATTGTATGACGGTTAAATGTAAGTTAGATGTTGATAATAGTATTATCTTGAATGAATGATGGTAACTAGGTTTTATTTGTTCACGCTTTGCGCCGGAATATATTATTGTTGACATCAATTTGATATATATGTCCAACGGTATCAAAATGTACTACCACTGTTGACTTGTGAGTTTAATTTCCGCTAGAGACAAATCTATAATTTTGATGTGATTGTGTGTGCAATAAACTTGACTTTAAAAGGTGACTACAACTTTTAGAAATCATACCAATTTATAAGCCACTTTAACGTCATGCGTATTACCTATGAAGTTATATATATTTATACAACAATGATTATCAAATAAAAAGGGTAAAGCGTAAAATAAGGTGGTGTTTGGGGAGCTTATTTTGGAGCTTATTGCATATAAGCAAATAAGCTTAAGAATTATCGCTTATTTTGAGCTTCTTCATATTTAAACAAATAAGCTAGCCAAATAAGTTGATTCAAACACTAAATCTCAAGCTTATCAAGCAAATAAGCAGATAAGCCAACAAAATAAGTCCCCCTAAACACCCACTAACTCAAAGACACATTGAAGATTAGACTACGTATATAACTAAATCATCAAAGATTATTTTTTTTCTTAAGCGAAAATATTCGAGAATGAATTTTGATTTTACATCAAGATTTAGAGAAATTATGTTATAAAAATAAAGTCCAAAGATTGTTTTCAAAATCAAAACAAAAATAAAATGAACTCAAAATGTCAACTCCAAGATTTGATATATCTATTATTTAATTATACATGTAAAGTACAAAATGACAAAAGAGATACTATTCATAATGTTTACTAATTGATATTAGAGGGTAATAAATAGACTATGAGTTGATTTGCCTTTAAGAAGCTAACACCAATAGGGATGGCAATGGATCGGATATGGATCGGATGATGCCATATCCACATCCATATCCATTTAAATATTTTCGTCCATATCCATATCCATATTCATTTAATTTCAATTCATCCATCCATATCCATATCCGATGGATTAAGCGGGTTAATGGATGTCCGTTGGATATTCCAAAAAGTGTTAAAAAAAATTCTAATATGAAATGATAGCAACAAATATTCTAACAAAAAAATAAATATAACGTAACATACTGAAATCTATTCACAAGAGCATGTTATAATTGTCGTCAATTAAGCATAATTGGTTACAATTATAACTAAACATATATTTTAACAAATATATCTCTATGTTTATCAGTTAATCACACATGTGTTGTTTGTCAATTATCGTGAAGTGTGACTTCACTGTATGGTCAGAACTAAAATTTGGCTCACCGTGATAGATTTATGCATTTTGATTTGCTTTATAAATCAATAATACAAAAATAAAAACCCTCAAATATACATTAAATTTTTAAAATTTACGAATTTATATATTCAATAAGACATTAATAATTTATGGTTTATATGTATGTATATATGTAATTTATATGTGTATATACCTATATGTATATGTATTTCGGATTAATGGATTAATCCATGGGTGATAACTTGTCATCCATATCCGATCCACTATTCATCCACATTCATATCCATATCCACTATTCATCCATTTAAATCATCCATATCCATCATTAAGTGGATGGATCGGGTGGATATCTACTGGATCGGATGAACATTGTCATCCCTAAACACCACTATTTACCTATGCATTTCAAATTAAATCAATGATTAATTTAAGTTCTTTCATAAATTTATTGTTTTGGTGATAATGTGAGTCCCTAATCACTATTATGTTAGTGATTGTGAATCGTTAACAGTGAGTTAATTGTAGAAGGGGGGGGGGGTTGAATAAAATTAAAAAAAAAACTTTTCTGTTATAATGTTAGCTTGTTTAGTAAGTTTATAACCGTATTAAAGTGACAGCAATATGAACACAAATATATATAAAATAAGCAGTTCAGTTGCTGGTGCAATTCTAGCTGAAAGATAAATTCTTTTATTAATAAAATTTATCTCTTGTTGATTGCGGAATAGATTAGCCAAAGCTAATCCAAATCAAACAATACAGCTATTACAAAGGAGATGAGCAGTAGTGGACAAACACGCTAACTTGCTCACTCGCTGAGGTAAACTAGTAGTGGACAAACACGCTACTAGTTCACTCGCTGGTGTTACTTGTATCTTAGACAAACTAGTCACTGACAAACAAGTGAAAATACAAGTAATCGACACGCAATGAAGTACAACATACTACGCTATTTATAGACGCTGAAATCCTTAATTTCCGGATCTGAAGGACACGTGTCGCTGCTTGATTGGTGAGGTAGTTGAGATGTGATACATCATGGCACGACATTCTGTCTTGGGAAATATCACCTAGTACCATAAACCAATCAGATGCTTCCACGTTACTCTTTTCAAGTTTCGAGGAACACGTGCTGCGCCGTAATAACGCCGAATGTCAACTTCTTATTTAATGTTGCAATTAATGCTGCAGTCACTGATAGAAGCAACAATTCTCCTCATTCTCGCTGCGAGCTAACGTGCCCTAAAGAATGACTTGAACAGCTAATCTTCAGTGACTTCTTTTATTCAGCAGAAGAGAGAACTCAAGAAGACTTGGAGACTCTCGCTGATAGATGAGTATCAGCGACACACATAGTTGAGTCTTTGATCTTTATAAATTCTTCTTCTACTGGTCCAAGATACAAACAGCGACTAGAAGACCTTTAGCAACAGTAACTTCAACTTAGATCATTCTTCATGTACAGAGAATAATGCTCTCGCTGACGTTGATCAGCGACACACAAAGTTGAGCAGAGTTCTCCTTCAGTAACTTAGAATGAGAGATGATCAGCGAACATAAACTTCAGCAACAGGAGCTTGACTTGAATCATTTTCTTCATGGAACATTATTGAGAGGATCAGATACTGTGAACATATAGCATGATCAGTGACTTCATTTATCAGCGATTAATAACTTCAACAATCTCTTATATAATCTCCCCCTTAATCCTTGTGATCAGTGACCACTTGAGTTCAGCGATCAGTGACTCAACAGATAGTAATAAACTAATAATTAAAAAATAAATCAATTCAATCCTTCCATTTTTCCCTTTATGAGAAATTTTAAAGACTATCTAGTTGCATGTAAGAATTTAAAACAAGCCATAATCCATGCATTTTTAATAGCAAACCAAATTTAAAAAATTTAGTGTTATAGGTGATCATCTTTTCATATACTTCATGAAGCACTTAATACATACAATATAGCACAAAAAATTAAGAGTATTGGTTATGTAATCTATAACTACTATATATACTATTTCCACATGAATAATAAAATTCAATTATGTAGATCGTCATCTAATTAACAATCATTTTGATAGCTTTCTCTTCTTTTAAATCAAATAAATGTAGAATTAATATTGAGTTGTCACTTCCTTGCTTTTAGATCTTTTTAAGTCTTTTAGATTTGTTCTTTTTTAGAAGTTATAGAGTCCATCGATGTCTAAGTGTTGTTTGAGTTCATTTAGTTTCAACTTTGATTCGTGGTAAGAATAAAATAACACAATAGGCATAAAATTGACATGATTCATTCTTATATATAATGTTTTGATTTTAGCTTCAAATATTCATACTATGTATGTATCATATTTGTTATAATTAGCTATATCTTAAGCATATTTCGATATATGTTTTCCGATAAACGTTACTACAAGATACAATGATATATCCAACATAAGTTATGACAGATTGGTGATCAATGATTTGTATATGGCTATGACTATAACTGTCACTTATATAGTTATTAAGGTATACATGCAATTGAGAAAATAAGCATTTCATTTTCTTCTTTTTAATAATTATTAAGTGCATTTTTTAATAAATCTAGAACTACGGTTGGTTGTGGTAGCTACAAGTCTACAAACATTCTATCATTTTTATTGCTTTATATATATATATATTTCTGTAATCTTACAATAGCAATGTTCAATATAATAATATAGTACACATTAGCAATGTTCAGTATAATAATATAAAACTCGTGTATCGCACGAGCATAAAAATCAAGTGAATATTCTAATAATAAGTAAAAATTTTAATATATTATTTAAAGTAAGGCCCAATGGGTCTTTTTTATTGTAAATCTAATTTTTTTTAATAGTTAATTATTTCTTTACCTCCAAAGCCAATTAAAAAAAATATGGGGAAATGAATAATACGAAAAAACGGATTTACATGTAGCTGATGTTGATGTGGACAAAATCCTTGGTAGCTCTCACCTCCGGCAAATGGTCTCGGAGATCAGCTGGTCTTGTTATAACTTACGAGAATAATAAAGCTTGATCTTGGGAAGATACACTCACATTGAAAGGAATGCCAATGTGAAATTTAGGTTTGATGAGAGAATTGTTGGGTGCAAATTCAAGTTTTACATTAGAAAAATAATGAAATTAAAGCTTGTATATACGTTAAAAGGCTACTCTATCCCTTTATTAGAGAGGCGTACGACTTGATTTCAGTGACATGATCTAACAAAAATCATAACCTTATCTCTCTCTTTCTCTCCTCTCTCTCTCTCTCTCTCACACACACACACATATATATAAAAGTAGGATCTATGGAGAATGTTTTTTACAAAGGGAGAAGGGGGTGAAGATTTGTTTATTTCTATGATTCAATATATTTATTTAAGATTCAAATTTGTATTATTATAACTTTTGAATCATAGCAACAAAAGATTAAATCTTGTTAACAACATATTGAACCAAAGAAATAAAAGATAGAATTATATTAATAAAAGTATTGAAACTTAGCAACAAAATATTAAATCATGATAAAAAAAATCATTTTCCCTCTTCTCTCCCTTAATTTCCTTCTTTTTTGATCATGTTACTATATATATATATATATATGTATATATATATATATATATATGTATATGTATATATATATGTATATGTATATATATGTATATGTATATGTATATATATATAGTTGTGAGTTCGAATAAGAAGACTACTTTTTGTAAGAATGTACTTCAAAATCATTTTGTTAGCTATTCAAACCATGTTATTTTATAAAATTTTCTTCGTAGATTCTTCTTCAAATAACTTTTAAATCTATTTTTCAAATAGCTTTTACAACTTGGGTGCAAATACAAATTTTCAAATAACGTTGATTATATCTTTTCGTGGACAATTAAAAGACCAATTTCTAAACCAAGGTTACGTTGTTGTACTACATATGTTTCCTAGACAATGGTACTAGCTCATATTAGAAAGTAGATAACTTAATTTGAATAAATTCAAACATCGGTTAAGGATTTTCATTTAGGAAAATGATTGATATGTTTAATTTTGTATCACTACATATAAATCTAAAGATGTAATTGGTTGGTTTGAAAAATTGTTTGAATGATATTAAGAGAAAAAAAAATTAACTTATCAAAAAAATTGGTATACTTATAGATCCATATAAAATGATTATTTAGGGTTAGTCTTTTAACTTATTCAAAGTCAAAAATTGTGGCTAAGAGCCCTAAAGTACTGACTACTGTTAATATGGACTTTATATTCCCGATCCATGCATAGAGATACATCACGTTTCCATTGACTAATGCATGTTGAATTATATATATATATGGTAGTGATTAAGAGGGAAATATTTTTTTTGAAGGAAGGGAAAAACGTTTGTATTCATCAAGAATCATATTACAATTATCAATCAAAACGTCAACAAATTTTTTTACCGGTAAATAGTAATCAAAATCGATGCTATAAAGAATATTTTAATGAATAAATTTCATTTTTAAGTCATAACATTAGTTAGTAAATATTTATTTAATATATTGTTAATATTCACTGTGATGAGTATTAACTAATATGCATCAAAATGCATATTAAAACTTCACATTATTTTAATAATATTTTTATTGTTAATATTCATCACAATGCATATTAACTAATATTCACCGTGATGAATATTAACGGATTTGCATCTAATATTCATAAATCGATGTTATAACTTGCATAAAGAATTTATCAAAGAAGCTTAACATTCATAGCATCGATTCTAATTAACATTTACTAAATTTCAGTTTTCTTTCGAGATTTGTATGAGTGAAGGTAATATGCTTCTTGATGAATACTAACGCTTCCCCTTCCTCCAAAAAATGCATTTCTCTCTCGATCATTCCACAATATATATATATATATATATATATATATATATATATATATATATATGTTGAGAACCACAAAGAATACATATTTGTTCATATAGGAAATATATTATTGTTATGTCTATTGCATAAAAGATCTTGGGAATATTTGTATATATGGTAGGATATATGTATAGCTGGAAACACAAAGCAATCATGTAATTAGGTGTCATCTCAAATTAGGCATAGATTTCTTCTTCTTGTATATATACTGTATGTGGGTGAAGACAAAAGTCAATAAAATATTATTTTGTGAATTTGTTCGGTTCACATGTGATTAGCTTGAATCATATGTGAACATTGATGTACGTTTTTGAAAAGACGGTATATTCTAGTGTCAACGGAAAGATGAGTTGTTCGATGAACCCGAGAAATATCGTCGCTTAGTCGGTAAGTTTATTTACCTGACTATTTCTAGGCCAGAACTTAGTTATAGTGTGCATATTTTAGCACGATTTATGCAGAATCCTCAAAAGATACATTGGGAAGCGGCACTTCGTGTAGTACGATACTTGAAAGGGAATCCGGGTCAAGGTGTGTTGTTAAATTCGAACAATGATCTACGTCTCTATGCCTATTGTGACTCAGATTGGGCAGCTTGTCCTTTGACTAGACGATCCTTAAGTGGATACTTCGTGATGCTTGGAAACTCCTCGATTTCTTGGAAGACTAAAAAGCAACCAACGGTTTCTCGCTCTTCTGCTAAAGCGGAGTATCGATCAATGGCAACAACAGTTTATGAAATGAAACGGCTCAAGGGTCTGCCGCGATTATTAGGTGTGGATCATATAGCACCAATGACATTATTTTGTGATAATCAATCAGCAATGCATATTGTTGCAAATCCAGTTTTTTACGAACGCACTAAACATATCGAGGTAGATTGTCATTTCATTCGAGATGAAATTCAATCTCGAAATGTTGTTACATCCTCTGTGCGAACTAAGGAACAGCTTGCAGATATATTGACAAAAGCACTTGGAAATCGTCAATTTGACTCAATTCTTTACAAGTTGGGCATTCGAAACATACATGCTCCAACTTGAGAGGGGATATAGGAAAAATATTATTGTTATGTCTATTGCATAAAAGATCTTGGGAATATTTGTATATATGGTAGGATATATGTATAGCTGGAAACACAAAGCAAACATGTAATTAGGTGTCATCTCAAATTAGGCATAGATTTCTTCTTCTTGTATATATATTGTACATGGGTGAAGCCAAAAGTCAATAAAATATTATTTTGTGAATTTGTTCGGTTCACATGTGATTAGCTTGAATCATATGTGAACATTGATGTACGTTTAATTGAAAAAGAAAAAAGTAAAAAAAATTCATAAATTTACGTCTTAAAATACATTTTAACTGATTTGTTCATATTATCGTTCACATGTGAACATATATTTGTTTTTTTACGTTTCAATATAATTTTAGGATTTTTTAACTTTTTTTTCCAATTAAACGTACATCAATGTTCACATATGATTGAAGTTAATCACATGTGAACAAACATGTATTTTTTGTAATTCTCAAAGTTCTTAACTTTAGAGTGGTTCTCATTTGAACCTCCATATATATATATATATATATATATTGGATGACTTTTAATGAAAACCATCAAGAAATTGAGACTTGTGATCGAGAACCGCTCAAATATATGAGTGTTCACATATGATAATGTCAAACTATTTATAAAAGTATTAATAAGAATCAATAAGATCTTGAAATTCAAAAATTTAAGTGTAAAAACCTAATTCAACTAACTTTAACCGACTTGTTCACATACACAATAATTATTTGTGAACATAACAAACGTACGTCTCCAGTTTCAAAGATCGCTTTCAAATTGAATTTAAAAACACATGTAGTATGATATCTTGGACTCTTGAAATAAACAAACAGATCGAGATTCAAATAAAAGTAGGCTCCATTAATGATTTAGTATAATTGGGATTTACATGAAACTATATCTTTTAACCAATTCAGTTCATGCAAGTCGACCATTAGCTAAGTGATAATTGAGTTAAGTTTAGTTATCATTATGAATTCGACTCTTTAATTATCAGATATGCAAATTCAATTGTGTATTTAGTTTGTTAAAAGAGGAATACAACACTCACACAAATTTTACAAACAAATATCCACAAAATGATGTAAAAATGGAGATGAACCAATCAAAATTGTTTGTTTTCTCTCTCTCTTGTTTCTCTCTATCAAATGATTGGTTCATGTTATTGTGTGAATTTTTTTTGTAAATCCTTTGTAAGTCTATCATGCATCGTGTTAAAAAACTAACAGAATACAAAAAAGGATAGGATATCAATTAAGCATATGTTTAAAACAGTTTTTGCTGGGTAAGTGGATTGTACATTATATATTGCGTATTTTAATTCTTAATCACATATATATTGCTACTCCGTATCTTATTTGTTAAAAGTACGTACCAATATACACACTTGGCTTGTACGTATCTTTGTAGAATCTACAAACGTACAGAGTTAATTAAGTAGTGTAACATGAAAAAGTTGCATCAAATTACATGAAATTAGAACTATAAAAGCTTCATTAGTTATATCTGTTTTCGCGGGTGGATTTTTATAAGCGTGTGGTATTTAACGTACGTTTGGTCAATGAATTAACTTCTATACTCTATCAATATGCCTATAATTCAGACTCCGTAATCTATCTAACAAATTAGCAATTAATTGGAGTTGTAGTTGTAGTTGTAATTGTAATTGCTGATTTGTTATATTTTGGGACCTTTAGGTGTTAATTAATTTGTCGGGTTAATTTGTTAAATTATATCATTTCTATTTAGGCGATTTTACCAGTTTAGGCTTTTACCTTAGGTTGCTTTGCAAATCAGGTTCATCTCTTTTGGGGTTTGTATCTCCTAACTTCTTGCCAGTTTATTTAGATATAACATAACTAATGTCATATATATATATATATATACTAGTGTTAAACCCGTACGATGCACGGCTAGCATTATAAAATGTCGTAATATATGAATCACAAGTCAAATTGATATATGAAATGGGGAAAACTTTCAGATTATAAGAAGAATTTTTTTTATCGGTATTAGTGATACTTTATAAATTTTAACCCCTCAAAAATGAATTAATAACAGTATATTTTTTCCACAATATATCAATGAAATGGGAAGGTTAAAAAAAGATGCGTATGTTATAAATTGACATTTTTCTAGCTAACAGTAATTGTCTAGTCATTGTGACCTTTCCGTTTCCTATAGTTATGATATGTTAACTTTGCAACAATTGATAAACAATGTGTACGTTAATAGTCTTGAGAAAAATAAATTGTAAAAAATACTATAACAATATAGACGTTTTATTGAATAACTAATGTACATATATATGCACAAAATATAAATCATTCTACAACAATCAAATATATACCTACATGATATAGATTTGAAAAGTAATATATAATTAATAGAAGTACACGTCTTACCATTTACATACTGAATTGTAATTAAGTTGTGTGAGATTAAAAAAATAGAAATAATTTTTTTTAAAAAAAATAGATAATGACCTTGATCTGCTTATCCAAAAGCTTGTATTCAGTTTACTGAATAATAGAAATTGAATTCCCTTAATCTGTAAGATGATAATAAAAAAAATTAAATTAACAAAACTTTAATGAAAGATATAATTATATTAAAAGTAAGTTCTCATAATTTACTAAAAGTTTATTTATTATTTTTTTTTTAAAAAGAGAAAGTTAGATGAATAAGAGTTAAAATTAAAATGAATTAATAACAGCATATTTTTTCCCCAATATATCAATGAAATGGGAAGGTTAAAAAAAGATGCGTATGTTATAAATTGACATTTTTCTAGCTAACAGTAATTGTCTAGTCATTGTGACCTTTCCATTTCCTATAATTATAATATGTTAACCTTGCAACAATTTATAAACAATGTTTACGTTAATAGTCTTGGGAAAAATAAATTGTAACAATTACTATAACAATTTAGACGTTTTATTGAATAACTAATGTACATATATATGCATAATATACCTACATTATATAGATTTGAAAAGTAATATAGAACTAATATAAGTACACATCTTACCATTCGCATACTGAATTGTAATTAAGTTCTGTGAGATTAAAAAAATAGAAAAAAACTCTTTATAAAATAGATGATGAACTTGATCTGCCCATCCATAAAGCTTGTATTCAGTTTACTAAATAATAGAAATTGAGTTCCCTTATTCTGTAAGATGATAATAAAAAAATTTCAGATTAACAAAACTTCAATGAAAGATCTAATTACATTAAAAGCAAGTTCTCATAACTTACTATTAAAAGCTTATTTATTTATTTTTAAAAAAAAAGAGAAAGTTAGATAAATAAGAGTGAATTCACCCGACCTGACAGTACCCGTTTGGGTCCAGTGCCAAAGTCACTGAATGGGTAAGTAGCCAAACCCTAAAACGGACTATGATGATCAAGATGAAAAAAACTAAAAGATCAAAATTAGAAGGAAAAAATAGATTAAAAGATGTCATGAGTTTGGACTATAATAAAAACTTATAAGTGTTATTACATGACACATTATTTTGAATTAAAATAGTTATAATTCAATTTTATTAATTACCTTATTAAATGAAAATAGTTATAATATACATTTTAATTGAATATTACCTTATTTGGAATAAGGGTGTAGAAAAATTCACATCATCAAGTTTTTTTATACGGTGATGACACATAAGATTTGTATGATGTGGTATGTGTATATATTTGACAAATAATTAAGGGTCTCATCCCTTAGTTATAAAGATAGATACTAGTGTTAAACCTGTGCGATGCACGGCTAGCATTATAAATGTCGTAATATGTTTAACACCCCGCAATTTTGACATAATTATAAACAGTAATTGCACGCATTTCTAGACTAATTCCCTAACTAAAAGTGGATTCACAACATTTTAGAGGTAAGTCTAGCAGAGCCCAACTGGTTAATACACGTAGTATTACATATTTCGTAATTGTTATAATTGCGTACAAAACAATTGGAAATAAACGCGACAAAATCTACGCCGTTGGTGAACAAAATTATTTAATAATATGAAATTATTAAATAACATTAACGTTTAATAAATATTATGTTGATAATAATTACAAAGTATTTTGGATCGTACAACATATAATTCGTACGCTGTAACAACTCGAAACATATCCGTAAAACTAAAATAAAACAAAGTTACAATTTAATAAATCAAGTAAATTATCTCCAAAGAATATTTCAACTAAAAATATATTCGATAACATATTTAAAAGCTTATTATTTTAAAATATTTTAATATTTAACGATCGGGTACACGAACACGGGTAAAATACCACGAAACGGGGATAAACCCCCCCCCCCCCCCCCCCCCCCCCCCCTCCTCTTGTTTGGCCGGCCATACCACCACCAAACCACCCCCATCTCACTTCTCATTTCTCCATTTTATCTTTACAAACACACACACATAAATCAAAAGTCTCTTAAATCACCAACCAAAAAAATCCATTAAAAACCTCAATCCTTTTCATCATTTTCGGACCCTAACATCATCAAAATCATTATCATCATCAACATCACAAGGATTTAAGCTCAAGATCTCCATTCTCATCACCATCTTCATCTTCTTCATTTAGATTTAGTGGTAAAAGCTTTAAAACTCTTTTAAATTACTTGTAAAGCTTTTATTTACATGCTAGAATGTTTACCCAACAAGATTATGTCCAAAAACCCCATTAAAAACGCTTTTAAATCGAAATCTACTCAAAAATCACGAACAACAGATCTCGGTTCGCAGAGCAGTCTCGGTTCGCAGAGCAGTCTCGATTCGCAGAGCAGTCTCAGTTCGCAGAGCAATCTCGGTTCGCAGAGCAGTCTCGGTTCGTAGAGCAATCTCGATTCGTAGGGCAGTCTCAGTTCGCAGTCAACCTTGGTCAACATTTTTCAGCACTTTATAGTATAATGTAAATGTTTACTCAAAAGATAATACTTTGACATTAAAGTTTAAAAATGATATAAAAACTTGATCTCAATAATAAAAGTACTATTTGATGGGTTTTAACGGTTAATTTTAATTAAATATTAAACAATAATATGCGGAAAATAATTAAAACAATAAACCCATTACCGCGGATCCAAAACTTGTATTAAATCAATCAAACAAAAATCAACAAGACGAAAGAACGACTTACAGCGACTTGCTCGGTATGAACAATCTTTTGCTTCTTTGTTGGAGGTGCCAACGCGTTCGTACTAATACTTGTCATCTTGTGGATATAATCGCTAGATTTATTCATTCTTGTTTATGCGTTAACCTTTACTACAACTTAGTAACAAACGCGCAAACCGAATCGAGAACGTAACACACGTGTGTGTGTGTGAGTCGACAAACCCAAAACCGAAATCGATTTTGGGGTTTGTTTGGGTTCGGTCGCCGAAATAAGGGAGGAGGGAGAGAGAGTGATTGTTAGGGTTTTCAGTTATTGTGTGTTGAACAACAAACTAATGAACCCCTAGACTTATATTTATAGTCTAGCCAAACTTATTCACCAAGTTAGTTCAATAGTTACACATTAAACCCTCGACTTATAATTAGTCAAATATTAACTACTAATTATAAATAACTCTTCATAATTGATCCTTTATTAATTATCTTCGTACATATCCGTCGATGATGCATTAGTATGACCCATTGGTGTCTTAATCATCAGATTAAATAATTAAATATAATTATCACGCACATTATTCTTTCAGACTCCCACTTGTGCATAGATGATTATACTTAACTTATTAAGTTCCCTATGGCGGTCCCTAGCAAGACACATAGGATGACCGAGTCATAAGAACTCTTATACCTCGCACGATTTAGTTGAATCACCCATTCACAACGGTATATTAAAAGAGCAGCATATCCTTTTGCAGCACGATATTTATGAGAGCGCCTAGCATGGACTTTACTCAACCATAATAATACTCTCTTTGTTCTTGATCTAGTCTCAACTGATTTAAAATGACAGAAGTCTAATACTCTCCGAGCACGGCCACGCATTCTCCGGTTTTAACCATCAAAGTCCTAACAATATCTCTCTTAATTAAAAGAGGTGCAAATCCCATCTTGACAATTAACCACTCTACACTTAGCTCCCACTGAACCCAGCAACCAGCCGTTATGGCTACGCATTTACACGTAACGTTAGACTATGCCTAAGCCCAATGTTAACTAAGCTTGAATGCAATTAACGTCTCATGTAATGAGGATATCTCACTTGAGTTAACTTATGATAGAAGTCCATGAAGTTACACTCAAAGCGGGTCAACCAATATTTGATCAAATCAAATATCCATGAATCTTTGACTATAACACCCCTCATTTTATTGCCATTTATATATACTATATCGGAAACATTAGTTCAAATTTCAACATTTAAAAGTTATATCATTTAATATACTTATAAAATCAAATTAATTTAAATCATATTTTATCAACTTAGGCATTATGTACAACAAAAGTTAACACGGATTTATACAATTCAAATATCAGAGTTAACGCGGGTCGTCAAACATTCCATTTAATCCAACTTCTTGCCCACCCGATAACAATCCATAACCTGCAAGAAGTATTAACGTGGGGGATTAGCATTACGCTAAGTGAGTAGACATATAATCACCAGTCTAACTTAGCGATAACAATTATGTTTACAGCCAAGTATCGTAAACACACAATTTTACATGAAATACTTGGTTCTTGGGGATACCTTCAGCCAAGAACACACAACCAATATCACATAATATCAATGAGATAACATCTCAATACAATGAGGACCGGTGGTTCTTGAGATACCATAATACCCGGGGATTCTCCAAGAACACTTACCGTACATATTCGTATGGCCATAACGGACGAGACCGATAGTTTGGTACTAATTTTATACGACCTAATTTCCTATTAACGATGAGTACAAGGAAATTCATGTCGTCTTACAATAGTAACCAAACCCAACCATCAGGTTGACCCAATACACGGATGCCCGAAGGCCAAATATCAAGTGATCACATATTCACATATTCTACCAGGTTAACATCAAACTAGACAGCCTATTAACAGTATTATTACTATTAACCAAAATCATCAGGACAAACAACAACAGTAATAATACTTATACCCGTTGTAACCAAACCTGTTACAACTAAATTAGACTGAGGATTAAGATCCACTCATCGACTACCTCAGGCATCCACTCAGTAGTCTAATATCACTGAGCCTTCTCCACATCTAAGAATACAATGGAATAACACAAGTTAGTTACTTGTCTCAAAATCTATACAACATCATTCCAATATTATAAATAACCATATTAACAACATAATTCAACTCACTTATCAAGTTTATGATCATTATGACCACCACCTCATTTAATCAACTTTTATTATCACCATTAACATGGTTAAATCTTTAATAAGATCATTACCATCAAATATCACTAATTCATTCAAAACTCCTAACACAAGGTTTAATGAATACTTAGTAAACTTAGTTGCAACTTTACTCATAATTTCTCAATTAAGTGTTCTAATTATAAATCAACACTCATTTCATCATATCACTCATCATAATCATCAATTCTCTAGAACACCCCATGAACACTTAATCAAATCTTTAATTTCAAGTTATGACTCAACTTATAATCATGAATTAGGCACTAACTAACAATTATAACATAACAATAAACTTCAATTCATGAATTATCAACTAAGTCATAAACTTTTATCATGAACATACATCGATTCCTTTCTCTCTAGGTTAGGGTTTCACTTATAATCATGAAATACTCATTAACTAACAACTATATGATCATTATAAACATCAATTTTACTTTATTCATCTTAATTTCATCAAATACCCAAAAACCCATTTCTAGGTTTATATGATAATCGAAAATTAACACTTACAACATGCTTATGATGATGATGGAATGATTAATCCATGTTATTGAAGCTTAACTCATATCAATTTACCCTTTTGAAACCCTAAATTCGGATTATAATCAAGAACATTAGAAACCCCTATATTCTAGGGTTCATAATTCAAGAATTGAGACTTACAACTTGATTAGGAGGATTAAAAGATAATAATCCATGTTCTTGAGGCTTGAATTCGAACTTGAAATCTTCAATTTGATGTAGAGAATTGATTTGATCTAGGGTTTCATGTTATGTATGTACGTATTGTATATGTATATCGATATATGATGAAAATAACAACCGACTTATACACTGAGTAGTATAATATAATTGTGTAAAATTCGTTCTCCGTACTTATCATTTTCTGGAACTTAAAAACCATTTGCGGGGAAACATTATTTTATTTTGCCGTCAACTGAATTAAATTAAAACAGTTAATAATTTATTAACCACAATAAATTATTTGACTCTTTTACCCATTTATTTTCAAATAAGCCACCGAACCTATTTTCTGACACATTAAATAATAATTTACCTTCAGAAAATGTTAAAATACTACTAGACCCGAGGACTGGGTGTTACATTGACAACCTTCATGCTATAAGTCCTAATTAAGATTTCGGCTAATATTTCACAGTCACCATCACCCCATTGTGGTTCTCATGACAACGAGTAGGCTATGAAAGATTTTGGAATCCGTCATGCGCAATTCCATGGATCGCTAAAACATACTAAATAATTGAACATTTTAAAGTAAAATACAAAACAAAACATCTATTTGAATTTCAATAAAGTTCAATTGTTCAACCAATACATAAAGAATTATAATAATAAGCCTAGAGATACTTCATGCCTATGAATTCAGCATGCTTGTAATGCTTGGTTTGAGACAACGCTTTTGTCAACGGATCAGCAGCATTATCATCAGTTGGAATTTGTTGTATCTTCACATCACCTCGTTCGATAATCTCTCGAATCAAGTGAAACTTACGAAGTATGTGTTTGGACTTGTGATGAGCTCTAGGTTCTTTAACTTGCGCCACAACACCAATATTATCACAAAATATTTCAATTGGATTGGAGATACTGGAAATAACTCCAAGATCCATTATGAAATTCTATAACCAAACAGCTTCCTTTGCAGCATCATTTGCAGTAATATACTCCGCCTCTATAGTGGAATCAGCTATAGTACTTTGCTTTGAACTCTTCCAGCTTACTGCTCCTCCATTTAACATAAACACAAAACCTGACTGCGATCTAGAGTCCTCTTTGTTGGTTTGAAAACTAGCATCAGTATGACCAATCACTTTGAGCTCCATTTTCTCACCACCAAAAGTTAAGACCATATCCTTAGTCCTTCGCAAGTACTTAAAGATATTCTTCATAGCTCCCCAATGCTTGATTCTCGAATTTTGTTGGAATCTACTTGTTAGACTAATAGCATATGCGACATCCGGTCTAGTACATAACATAGCATACATGATAGATCCCACTGCAGAAGCATATGGGATACCCTTCATGTTTTCCTTGTCCTCTTTAGTCTCGGGACATTGACTCTTCGTAAGAACCAATCCAGCTGACAACGGAATCATCCCTTTCTTGGATTCATCCATCTTGAATTTATTCAGGATCTTGTCAATGTATGTACTTTGACTCAGTCCAATCAACCTTTTACTCCTGTCTCTCAAAATTTTGATTCCAAGAATATAGACTGCTTCTCCAAGGTCCTTCATTTGAAAACATTTATATAACACCCCAAGATTTCAAGACACATTTTTTTTATTTATTTCGGAAGCGTTATCCCATTCAATATAGTTTATATCATTTATATCAAACTTCAAACCTTAATAACTATCATATAATTACAAACTTAATTAAATATATTTTCCAAAACACATATTCTAACTGGGTGTTACATAAAACAGTTTAGCCCACAAAATGATCAGAGTTTCAATCGTCAAACATTTCTTCAACAACCATAACTTGCCCACCTTTCCCAAAAGTTAACCTGCAAAATTATTGTGGGGAATTAGCACAAAGCTAAGTGAATAAACTAAGTCTAACAATCTAACTTAGTATAACAATCGATTAGCAACAATCAACTAAAAGAACAATCAAACAGAGGATCGGTGGTTCTTGAGGCGTCCTCAGTCCGCGATGACCCTCCAAGAACACTTAATAATCAACTGCAGGCCAATACAGAGATTTTACCGATAGTTTATTGCTATCTTTAATTGATATGGGCTAATTCACAACGAATGTTCATCCAACCCATAAGAATTAACCTATAGCAACTAAACCCAATATAATTGACCTCTATCATTCCAACCTATCATGGAATTATTCACTAGTAATCAATTAATCCAACAATCAACAAGTTCAATTAATACTTCTATCATCAACTTATCTAATATGCAATCAATACTATCAACTTAAGATTGATGTAAATAATTGTTAACACCAAAATTAAACTGTGAGAATTGGTCCACTCACCTGTCTTGTTCAACCTCCAACTCAATGATCTAATTTTATTGAGTCTTCGCCGAATCTGAGAACAAAATAAACATCAAATTAGAACTCATTTATATTAATGTATATTATTTCGATATCTATCACAAAATAATGTTAGAACACAATATTCAACCTATCTTAACATTTATTCAAATAATTTCATGTATACAACAAAACTAAAAGCCCAACAACTTTTGCACTGAAATTTTCCTGTTTAATTATCCTATCCGATCGGCTTAAGAAGCCTAGCCGATCGGCTTAGAACATACCCGATCGGCTCACTTTGACCCGATCGGCTACCACAACTAAATTTCAAAACCTTCGTTCAAAAGTCAACTTCTGTTTACATTTTGTTCTATTTCAACCGTTCAGCTAAAATTAGCCGTTCAGCTCAAAAGGCCCTAACCGATCGGCTCACTCCCTTTAGCCGATCGGCTAGACTACGTTTCTTAAAGATTTTTATTTCAACACGAAGTTCTATGGTCGTTTTACATTAAACTAGCCGATCCTCTAAATTTACCTGTTCGGCTAAATGGTGTTACCCGATCGGCTCATTTAATTTAGCCGATCGGCTATGGGACTTTGTCACAGAATCCAACAACCTGCAACAAACTATGGCACGAACCCTAACTATGAAATTTCAACTAACACAGCTTCAAATTCAGATTTTAACCATTCTAAAGCTACAATTTTTGTCATATAACATCATATCAATATAACTAACAACTTCAATCACTAATTTCCTACCATTTCATTCATTAACCTAATATCCTTCAATCAAACTATATATATATATATATATATATATATATATATCAAATAAACACTTCAAATACTTACAATTATAGAAGAAGATGATGATATACTCTGATATAAGTTCCCCAATCACAGATTCTTGATAGTTAAGAGATTTCTAGCTTGATTTGGGTTTAATTTCATGTGACACTTCAAAGTTTGTAAGAAAGAAAAATCATAGGAAGAAGATGAAGGTCGGTTTTAATCCAAACCCAATTTTTATATCACAGTGTAATTATAATACCCGTTCTAACTCTATAGTCTGGAACCAAAATTTCAAATGCGAGAAAATTATTTTATTTTACCGTCATCTAAATTTATTTAAAGTAAACAATATTTCATTAGTCACAACATTACCTGAAACTTATTTTCCTATTGAATTTACAATCAAACACATATAATAATATAAATTACTTATAAAAGTTAAAGAAAATACCTGTTTCTCCTAGGCCCGATTTGGGGATGTTACAATTTACTAAGCCATGACTTAACACTTTTAAGCATGTTATTACTATTTCTAATGAGCAATATGTCATCTACATATAGAACCAAGAAAGTAATGTCGCTCCCACTAAACTTTCTATAGACACACGGTTCGAACTCACTTTTGATGAAACCAAACTCCTTTATCTTCTCATCAAAACATAAGTTCCAACTCCTAGATGCTTGCTTCAATCCAGAAACAGATTTAAGCTGTTTACAAACTCCTTTAGGTCTTTTAGGATCCAAAAAACCATCCGTTTGTGACATATACACAACCTCGGTCAAGTTCCCGTTAAGGAATACGGTTTTGACATCCATTTGCCATATCTCATAATCATAATACACAGCTATGGCCATTAGAATTCTAATAGACTTAAGCATGGCTACGGGTGAAAAAGTTTCATCATAGTCAATACCATGAGTTTGAGTAAAACCTTTTGCAACCAACCTTGCTTTATAAGTTTGTACCTTACCATCCATGTCAGTTTTTTTCTTGAAAACCCACTTACACCCAACAGTTTTACCAACAGGTGGAAGTTCATCAAGTTCCCAAACTTGATTGTCATACATGGATTGCATCTCAGCCTTCATGGCTTCTTGCCATTTATCAGATTCCGAACTAGATATTGCTTCATTGTAAGAAGTTGGTTCTTGCAAACTATCATCTTCAATGACATAGACATATCTACTAGGTGCGCCACGCATCCGGTCGGATCTTAGAAGACTAGGTGTCTCAGTAGTGTCAACATTGTCATGTTGATCATCAACAACTTCATGTTGATCATCAACATCATCATGTTGAATAGGTACCATCACCTCATGTGATATTTGTTCTTCCTCTACTTCTTCAAGGAGGTGATTATTTCCATTAGTTTTCTTGTCAAGAAAATCCTCTTCAAGAAAATATCCATAACGAGCTACGAACACTTTGTTCTCACTTGGATTGTAGAAATAATAACCCCTAGTTTCCTTGGGGTACCCAACAAATATACATTTATCAGTTTTAAACTCAAGTTTGTCGGTTACAGGTCTTTTTACATGTACCTTACAACCCCAAATCTTCATGTATGATAAATTTGGAGATCTACCATACCACAACTCGTACGGAGTTGTAATAACTAATATAGATGGTACACGGTTTAGTGTATATGCTGTTGTTTCGAGTGCGAGTCCCCAAAAGGATAAAGGCAAATCCGTTTGACTCATCATAGATTGTACCATGTCTAACAAAGTACGATTCCGACGTTCGGATACTCCATTCCATTGTGGTGTATATTGAGGAGTTAATTGTGATACAATTCCACAATCTTTCAAATGACGCTCAAACTCTTCGCTTAGATATTCTCCACCTCGGTTGGACCAAAGCGTCTTTATCTTCTTACTTAATTGATTCTCAACTTCATTTTGAAAGTCTTTGAATTTACCAAAACTTTCGGATTTATGTTTCATTAAGTAAACATAACCATATCTACTTAAATAATTAGTAAAAGTAATGAAGTAACGGTATCAACCTCTAGCTTCATGACTAAAAGGTCCATACACATCAGTATGTATGATTTCCAATAAGTCATTGGCCCTTTCAGTCGTTCCTTTGAAAGGTGCCTTTGTCATTTTACCACAAATGCAAGATTCGCACTTATCAAATGATTTAAAATCAAAATTGTCCAAGAGTCCATTTTTATGGAGCTCTTCAATGCGCTTCTCATTGATATGGCCTAAACGACAATGCCAAAGATATGTTTTGTTAACATCAATATTAGCATCAATATGAAGAATTATACTAGAAGGGGAATGTAATTCTAAAGTATATAAACCACGTTGGGAGATAGCTTTAAAGTAGAAAACATTATTGCGATAAACCAAAAATGTCTTTCCTTTAGAAATAATATCAAAACCATTATCCACCAACAAGTCATACGAAATTACATTCTTAATAATTATAGGAACATAATAACAATTATTAAGTTCTAAAATTAATCCCGTAGGGAGGGCAAGTTTATAAGTTCCCACGGCTTTGGCATCAACATTTGTTCCGTCACCGACGCGCAAACTTAACTCGCCTTGTCCCAGTTTCCTACTTCTTTCAAAACCCTGCAAATTATTGCAGATATGATTACCACATGCAGTATCTAATACCCAAGAATCAAAAGAAGTCATAACACAATCAATCATAAACATACCAGAATCAAAATTATCATCCATTTCAATATCCTCCAAATCAAGCACACAATCGCATAAATCTTCATTCCAACATGTGGGGCAGGGAATGCTAGGCAAGTCATCAAAATCATCATTTTCAAAGTTCAAACCTTTGAATACCATGTTGAACTCATTTTGCGTCTCATAAGCAAACGAATCCTTATAAAACTTTGATATAGGTGATTTGTCATTAATGTCATACATCAAGCAAAAGGATTTAAAGTCCTCACTTAATGACTCAAGCAACTTTAGCAAAATATAATCCGTTGGGATTTCATAATGAAGCTCATTTAAACAATCCAAGACAACTTTAACGTTCGTCCAATAGTTGTTCACCGACTGCCCTTTCTCCATCCTAAGCGCCTTGAGATCACATTATGCATTGTAACGCTCATGACGACTACTAGGGAGAAGTATCATTTGTTTTGTGTTGTTAATTGCCATCTACATAAAATAAAACAAATTCATAATTCAGTATTGATTATTTCTAATAAATCAAACAACCCTAAATTTGACTTATTAGCTAGGACGCGACATTCCACTATTGTATGCCCTCAACGAAGGCTGCAATGACATAGCAATAGCTTTTAGGTAGATGACGCCTTCACCAATTGTACTCATACAACTCCTAGCCTTATGAGGTTCCGGTTAAGCCGGGCATGTTTAACCTCATCACGCGTCTTGGGCGAAGTTCTTAAGTCGAATCACCAATAAACCGTATCATATCGAAACTGTGGAGATCCGGCTATCTTCTCAAGTGGATATCACGGTTCTCACATTTCACCCTAACCCAAGCGTAACCATACCCACCCACGGAGGCGGCAAAGGATATGAAGTTGGGGTCGGTATGAATGTCTCTTTATGGAGGACGCTTTAGGTTTAATTTTATAGGGTTCTTTCACGTTTCAATTAAATCGTGTTCCCAATATTTTCTAGTTTTAAATAACTAATTTTTAAAACATATCTTTTACCTTTTAAAAATATATATACGCTTTATATATAAATCATATCGATTTATAATACGTCTTTATTTAAAACACTTTTAAAACATTATCAAATAACTATTTTAAAGTTTATGTTTTAACAATGTTAAAACAATGGTTTTATGTTTGTGACATTTGTTCAATGTTTAAACATAGCACAACCATGCATTTATATAATAATAAATAAAACATAAAATCGGTAACATAGCCAACCAAATCTAATTGTTTAATTCGTGAGCCAACACGAATTAAACGGTCCTTCCCTATGGGACAAACATGACACAATTCTGGCGTTGATGAAGTCCAAAAGCTCCCACTTGATGTTTCCATCCAAATAAGCTCCTTGCTTCATATGCTCCAAAATAGCTCCACTTGTTTGTCTTTTGATTACATTTAATTTAAAATAAACTAGTCTAACATATCTATTTTAAAACAAAAATTACATAATCAAAAGAGGTTGTAAATTGGCACGCAGGCCTCCTCATACCATATTACATCAAAAATAACCACAACATTACATACAACACACAACATGCAATATTTAGTCGTTGGCTTGGCTATGTACCACAGACATGTCACATGGGCAAGATTCTAACTTTTGGCAATTATAAGAATCGATTTGCATATAACATGTAAATAAATGCAAACTCATTCTTATACAATAAATTAAAATAACTGGTTTGATCCATATATTTTAACTTTAATCAACATTAACTTTCAAACATACATGACTTTGTTTGATCCATCTAATTAAATTAAAAATAACAATTATATTTAATTAATTAAACTAATAATTATTGTAATCTTAAGGTTTGAGACCATACTCCAAAATCTTCTTAGCGAATCAACAACCGAAATCCCAATAGGGGTTGGGTTGGATTCGACCAAGGTGAGTATCACCAAAACCTTAAACCCAATCGACTTAACCCTATCAATCAAGATTAGGTTTATTGTATCACATACAATTACAATAATAATAGTTATAAGAAAAAAAATCGACATACACATATAATATTTATAAACGATTTATATTAAACCATACAAAAACAATTTTTACAATTTTCCTATGGATCAAACTAATCAAATCACATATCTTTGATGATTTAATCAAGTATAAGTGGCTCTGATACCACTGATGGATTTTAACGGTTAATTTTAATTAAACAATAATATGAGGAAAATAATTAAAACAATAAACCCATTATCGCGGATCCAAATACTTGTATTAAATCAATCAAACAAAAATCAACAAGATGAAAGAACGACTTACATCGACTTGCTCGGTATAAACAATCATTTGCTTCTTTGTTGGAGGTTTCAACGTGTTCGTACTAATACTTGTCATCTTGTGGATATAATCGCTAGATTTATTCATTCTTGTTTATGCGTTAACCTTTACTACAACTTAGTAACAAACGCACAAACCGAATCGATAACGTAACACACGTGTGTGTGTGTGTGTGTGTGAGTCGACAAACCCAAAACCGAAATCGGTTTTGGGGTTTGTTTGGGTTCGGTCGCCGAAACAAGGGAGGAGGGAGAGAGAGTGATTGTTAGGGTTTTCAGTTATTGTGTGTTGAACAACAAACTAATGAACCCCTAGACTTATATTTATAGTCTAGTCAAACTTATTCACCAAGTTAGTTCAATAGTTACACATTAAACCCTCGACTTATAATTAGTCAAATATTAACTACTAATTATAAACAACTCTTCATAATTAATCCTTTATTAATTATCTCCGTACATTTCCGTCGATGATGCATTAGTATGACCCATTGGTGTCTTAATCATCGGATTAAATAATTAAATATAATTATCACGCACATTATTCTTTCACTATTACAAGCTAATTCTGTTGTCACAAAACGTGTCTCAACAAACGTCTCCAACGGGCCATACTTGTTTTCAATTTTCAAACGAGATACTAAACAAACACTTTGGACATAATCTAGTTGTGTGAGCACTAGCATGGATGGTTAACTTAGACATCCACATACTTATTAAATCTCATACGTTTAGGACGTTAGGAGGTTTCGGACTAGACTTGGGCTTTAGGCTTTGCTAGCACTCACCATTTACTTAGCTCAACAGGTGAGTTCACAGCTCCTACTTGTGACATCCGTCACCAAAACTCTATTCATAGGTTTGTTCTTATTAATTATTTCTTGTTTTCTTTTACTTGAGTGGGATTATTGGGAAAATTAATCAGTACTTCATATTCCAAACTATGTGAGAAATTTAATTCTCATATAGTGTTCAAAACTCGAGTCAATACTTGTACGTGGTTAAATTAAATGATGATGATAATAATAATAATAATAATAATAATAATAATAATAATAATAATAATAGTTTAGTAATTATAATTATAATGATAAAATTATATGAAGAATGATCACGATGGTTTGAAGTCTCGTTTCTTAATTATTTGCTTGGGCTTTCGAAAACTTTTGTGAGGCCATAACCGACCCATTTTACTCAAAATCCAACCCATTCTCAAATCATTACTTTAACCTACATAAATATACAAGTCTAGATTTAACCCTAAAACTTATAATCACCATCATTAAAATCGTCCGTGTGTTGTTGGCTGCAGTGTTTTGTCGACCAAACAAAAAGAAAGAACCAAAGTCAAGTTCAATTCTTTTGTGTACTACGTGTTCGTGTGATTATGTAGGTATCTTTCATAAACCATAATCAATAATCCATATTTTAAAATCTCTGAAATATATGTATATGTGGGTCAAATTATATTTTTGGGATATGAATAAGTTGGGTAAAATAAGTTTTGGAAACCGAAAGTTATATACCCATAAATTGTAAAAGCTGTCCATATTTTCGTAGTCTTAAATCAGGGGCAGTTTTGACCAAGTTGCGTTCGTTTTCAGGCTTCGTCCAAAACATAAAACTTGTAGATCTCGAAATTTTATTTGGGGTTTTGAGGTTTCGGCCTCTAAAAAGGAACGTACGATTATATAAAAATTATTTCGCAAACTGCAGTTAGGAGTGACGAATTTTGAGAAAACTTTTGTAAACTTAGTTCGGTTTGACCAAATTATTTTCTAATCATTATGGTAGTTGAGGATGTAAGAAAAAGGTTTGAAATTTTCTGTAATAAAAATGATATTTTTATATTTGCAAGGTTGAGTTTAATTATTAGACTTAAAATGGGTTACGTTCGAGTATATTTCAACTGTTTCGATATCGAGTTTCGAGTGTTTTTCAATTGGTATTGCCTATGTATAAAAATCTATTATTTTATATGTCAACCATCAATTTTCAATATCAAACATCATAGTATGTTTGTGTCATCATTGTTCTTTAAAACATGTGATGAAAACTAGACCAATCAACTAGGGTATTATACAAAAATAATTCTATGTTAATGTTCAAGATATTTATTTGAATTTAACTTGTTTGTAGGGTGATTTGGTTAGACGAGATATTTGGTTTATAGATTTAAGCACCGTTTAAGTGGACTTATTTGGAAGCGTTATTTCCTTTGATAATCAAGGAGAGTTTTGCGGCCCCATTTTCTTTTCTTATTTTCCGTTGGGGGAAAAGAATGCTCAAACTGATTTCGAACTGTTTTCTTATGCAGTGTAAACTATCTGATTTTCTGATTTGGACATTATGATTGAATAAGTGACATGCTGATTGTTGTGGACTGATTGCTAATTGTTCGGATGAGTCTTATGTCTTGGGGACCATGACAACACTACATATTACTTGCTTGTCGGATGAGTCTTGTGTCTTGGGGACCATGACAACACTACATATTTCTTACTAATACGGATATGATTATTGATAGTACTATCGAATGACGGTCCCAATCTTATGATAGATGCGTTATCCTTGAGTGAATATTATCCAGGAACGGAACAGATTGCTTATGGTGGATGATTTTGATATCCTTGAGTGAATATCATATGTCCTACTTACTGATTATCACAGCAAACTGTATTTTCTCATGTGTCTTATAAACCTGCGAAACTCACCAACCATTGTGTTGACATTTTCGAGCATTTCTTTTCTGGGAATGCTAGTGGCACTAGGATTGAGGACAAGAACACTTAGTGGACCTGTTAGGTTGCATTAAGTATTGCTGCAAGACTTATCATACATTTATTGTTTGTGATACATTGTTTCTTTGTTGGTGTGAATGCTATGACACGAACCGTCATTCGTGTTAATAACATCACAACACATGGTTTGATTTCATTTAGTAATCTCTTATTATTGATGTGTTGTGATCCTATCATGGTTGCATTCCGTTGTTTCCGCTTTAGACGGGTGTGACACTACTTTTACTGATTTACTACTTTTGAACAGGGGTGGAAAACATAGTCAACTCTTTTGCTACGTATGCAAACTTTTATATAACTGTTTTGAATGCGAGTTACACCAACTGATTATAACTGCGGTCAACACGTTACAACTTTTATTTATGAAATGGTATTTCATACGAAAACTAATTTGGAAACTCGATGGTGGATGACCAGCTACACATTTTCGCAAACTAACTTTTATGAAACAACATTTTCATAAACATACAGAAAGTCCCTACGTCTTGGGTAAACATACGTAAAGTCCCTATGTCTTGGGCAAACATACAGAAAGTCCCTACTTCTTGGGCAAGGTTCCATCCTACATCTTGGGTGAAGGCTCTACTTCTTGAGCAGTGAGTCCTACGTCTTGGATGCCAGTCCTACTTCTTGGACACGACCTGAAAAGTCTCTACTTCTTCGGCAGTTATTGACAGGTCCTACTTCTTGGACAAACATTTGGAACTATACTTTTGGTCGACATCCCAACAAAACTTCATATTTGATGAACATTACTTGAATTGTTATGGCAAAGCATTACAAACAATTTGATTAACAATTTGGTCGATCAAACTTACACTTAAACATAAAACCTGTGAATTCACTCAACCTTGTTGTTGACTTTTACTATGTTTTTCAGGGAATTAGTTGCACTTAAGACTACCGCCTACACAGATGGAAAATAGGCGACCCGTGAAGCTTTAGGATGTCAACTTTTTGAAAAACATGGATTTATTTTGTATAACCAATTTATTTTAGTCATATTTACTAAATCCACTTTTGTAAAACTTAACTATTTTAACACTTGTACGATTTGATGAATCGTAAACTTTGTAACTATTACCCTTGGCATCTTAATATATATGTTCTGTTGTAATCATATACTCTGATATGTATGCATGTACAATGTTGGTATCATTACCCCCATACTTAACTAAATGCTTCCGCTAACCACGATTAATGAATTTGGGGGTGTGACAATATGTGAATCACAAGTCAAAACGGTGTATGAAATGGGGAAAACTTTTAGATTATAAAAGAAACTTTTTTTATCGGTATTAGTGATACTTAATAAATTTTAACCCCTCAAAAATAAACTAATAACAACATATTTTTCCCACAATATATCAATGAAATGGGAAGGTTAAAAAAGATGTGTATGTTATAAATTGACATTTTTCTAACTTAAAAAATTGTCTAGTCATTGTGACCTTTCCATTTCCTATAATTATAATATGTTAACCTTGCAATAATTGATAAATAATGTGTACGTTAATAGTCTTGGAAAAAATAAAATGTAACAATTATTATAATAATTTAGACGTTTTATTGAATAACAAATGTACATATATATGCACAAAATATAAATCATTCTACAACAATCAAATATATATATACCTACATTATATAGATTTGAAAAGTAATATCCAACTAATATAAGTACACATCTAACCATTCGCATACTAAATTGTAATTAAGTTGTGTGAGATTAAAAAAATACATAAAAAAATAGATGATGAACTTGATCTGCTCCTCCATAAAGCTTGTATTCAGTTTACTAAATAATAGAAATTGAGTTCCCTTATTCTGTAAGATGATAATAAAAAAATTCAGATTAACAAAACTTCAATGAAAGATATAATTACACATTAAAAGCAAGTTCTCATAACTTACTACTAAAAGCTTTTTTATTTATTTTTTTTAGAAAAGAGAAAGTTAGATGAATAAGAGTGATGATTAAGATGAAAAAAACTAAAAGATCAAAATTAGAAGGAAAAAATAGATTAAAAGATGTCATGAGTTTGGACTATAATAAAAAGTTATAAGTGTTATTACATGACACATTATTTTGTATTAAAATAGTTATAATTCAATTTTATTAATTACCTTATTAAATGAAAATAGTTATAATATAAATTTTAATTGAATATTACCTTATTTGGAATAAGGGTGTAGGAAAATTCACATCATCAAGTTTTTTTTATATGGTGATGACACATAGGATTTGTATGATGTGGCATGGGTATATATTTGACAAATAATTAAGGGTCGCATCTCTTAGTTATAAAGATAGATAGGAAAGATCAACAAAGAATGGTAAAAATTTGGAGAATGGAAGAACCAATAGGATTGCTCTATTTCAAAAATCTATTTTCACCCTTTTTTCAAAGTTAAATATAAAACTTACATATTCATAATAAGTGTCTTTTTCTCATCGATTCTAGATCCAACAAGATATAATTTCGACAAAGTTTGTCTTTTTCATTTTTATTGGGTTTTAAGAATTTAATATGTGAAATCACATGTGATTCAACACTAAAAAATAATCACACCTACTTATATCTCCAGTTAAACTTTAAATTTAAATCATTGATAATTTAAAGCGATTAAAACATGAAAAACTAAGTTGTAATCACATGCGATTAAACATCATAGTATCAATCACATGTGATTAAAGAGTAATAAAATACAAATTTTAAATAATTGACTATAATTATATAATTAAGTAAAAGTCAAGTTGAAATCATACATGAATTATTTTATATCAGTAGATTTCTCATCAAATATCAATTTTTAGATTTTCATATAAAAAATCATATGTGATTATATAACAAATCACTTGCGATTAAATATATAAATAACAATTATATGTGATTTTTAATGAAAACTCATGCAATTTTAAATTTTTTATTTATAACTATTAATGTGAATGAATATTAAATTGTAATCACTTGTTAAATAACATATACCATTAATAAATAATCGTGAACAAATTTTTATTTTTTTATCCTAAATCATATGTGATTATATTAATTATAGAATTCGGTAAAAAAAACGATTAAAGAAAAATCATCGAAAGAACAGCTTATGATATCTCTAATCGAAGAGAAAAAGATGCTAGTTCCGAATATGTAATTTTTATAATTTATGGACTTACGGTTAGTGAGATAAGTAACCATGAGGGTAAATATATAATTGGGTTTTGTAGAGAAATGGAACAATCCTATTGGTTATCTCATTCTCTATTTTTTTACAATCTTATAAAAATTCACCCCCTGCTCTCTCTCTTTCTCTCTCTCTCTCTCTCTCTCTCTATATATATATATATATATATATATATAAAACATCATGATGTTTTATATTTACATTTTTTAAAAGTAAGACTCTTAACATTTTACTTATGTACTTCCCATCTTAACAATTTTATCAGTTTTAATTAAAAAAATCCCTCTTTAGTATCATATCCCGAATCACTAACCTCAACTACAAAAAGAGAAAAGAACCAAGGTAAATAGCATAAATAGAACGCAAATATAGTGGAGTGGTCTATTAAGGGGGAAATCTATTTAACAAACAAAAGAACCATGGATCTTTTGGGGTGATCTAATTGACAAAAGGATCACGGATCTCACATTGAGAACCGTGGTCTTAGTGGTGTTCATTCGGTTAATTCGGTTTAAACCGAACCTAATAGATGAAATTAATGGGCTTCCGGTTTTGAAAAGTTAAAACCTAACAAATAAAAAATCAAACCAAACCGAACCTAAATACTATTCGGTTTATTCGGCTTTTACTATTCAGTTTGTGCTTTCATATATTAATAATAAAAATATTCGAACAAAATCAGAAAACTTGATTATCAAATAAAAATCTAATTAGCACGTTTCTTAAGTTCGTAATGAAAATTTGATAATTTGCAAAACATAACTAAAATACAGTTGAGAAATTTGTAATAGACGATGAATAAAGTTAATAATGGTATAAATATGAATAATATTGGGTGATTAACCTAATTAATTTGTACATATCTTGAAAGTATTACCAAAATATATTATTATGCGGTTAATTTGGAATACTTAATTTTTACATTGGTAACCAAAACTAATCCAAAAACCAAAATAATTATTCGATTTTTAACCAAATCGATAAAAAAATTCAAATTTTTTGAACTAAATAGTGTAATCCTAATTGTCCTATTGAACAATTCGGTTTGTACAAGTAGTGAATAGCCCCGGTGGTCTATTTGAGTAAATTTATATAAGAAAAAAATTTATTTGAATTTTATTCATTTTCTAGTCCAATATATAAAAAATATTTCCAAAATGACAATAAAATTTTTGAAAAATTTCACCTATGTCCTTGAAAAACTTCATAATTACGTATATATCATTCTAAATTTTAAAATTACGTTAATGTTCTTGTAAAACATAAACATACTTATATACATATATATATATATATATATATATATATATATATCCAAATATTCATATAATATATATTAAAACAACTTTAAATTTCTACAAATATAAATTAACACGAAAATAACTTTTTTACCCTTTATTTATAAAATAAGTTTACCAATTGATCAACCTTGTTAGCTCTCAAGAAAATCGATGACTTCTCAAGTTCATCCTCAAGAACAACCATAACATATCTCAATATCGTATGCATCATTAATTTCACATAAAAAGAAGCTAGATAATTGAATATCCAATTAAAAAGTAACTTTTATTTGCGTAATTAATTAGGGTAACATAGAGCACATAAAACCCACATAGAGAAGTATGAACTAGTTTTTGCAGATCTAATATTCGTTGAACTGTGCAAAGCAAAAGAAAGAAAGAAATTTTGAGAACACATATTTAAACAAAGAAAATCAATAGTTGAAAACCAACAACAAAAGATCTCACATATCGTTCAATTATCTTTTTTACATGATGTACAAAATCATACCCCACTTTATTTTGTGTTATAAACCCACTTTATATCTCTTCAATTGTGCACTTTTCTTGCTCGGTGAAGATCGCATATTTATGGGGAAGACAACAGTTGGTTTAAGATGTCTTGAAGATGAATTAATCGTATTTGTTAATTGTTGAGCTGCACACCAGTCGTTGGAATTTCAAATGGAGATGCAGCACAACAGTGGGTTTTAAATTTATAAGGCTGGGGCCTAGGGTTACTATTATACTAATCAAGGGGCTAGCAAAGGACAAGTATGACCTAGGATCGTTCTTCAAAGCGCGGCAAATTGAAGCTAGGGGATTTAGAAACTTTTATGTATAAAATTGGGAAGAAAAGAGTTGGTTTTTGGGTTTAGATTTTCTAAATTAAATTAAGATAAATTAAAAGGTGGAGGTTACTTCGGGCGTTCAACAATTAAAGCGATTGTCTACTATGAAGTGATTTAGGAGTTTCTGAATATGTAGAGTTCTAATGGGGATAAGTTCGTAAGTTAATGTGAGCTATTACTGCAATCCTTCTATCGGGCTAACGCGGAGATGTCCACAATCAGGCAAATAGAATATCACATGGGTTGCATAATTGTCACACCCCGTCTAAAGCGGAAACAACGGGGTATAACGGTGATAGGATCATAACACATCATTATAAAGAATACTATATGAAATAAAATATCCAATGTGTCATGATGCCAATAACATGAATAACGGTTCATGTAGTGCATACATTTCAACAATGAATTCAAAATGATATAACAAACGTACACTACAATGTTATGGCAAAACAAGCCTTCACAAACAACCTTAATGGTGTACCACAAGTCTTGAACATTTCTTAATGCAACCCTAAAGGTCCACTAAGTTCTCTTGTCCTCTATTTTAAGTCCACTAGTATAACCTGAAAAGATATGCTCAAAAACATCAACACGAATGTTGGTGAGTTTCGTAGGTTTGAAATCAAACACCATAAGATAAAACATTTTGCTGTGATAATAATAGATTAGGACAATGCATATAGAAATGGCACACAAGTGAAATAATCCAACCAAACAATCCATAAACCGTCATCACCCCACGAAGGAGTATGACCCACACAACAAACTCAAATGGCAGTAGCTACTCCAACAATGGCTTTAATGCATACAAAAGTACACATCAGGTAATCACTCCTAAGGGAGCAATGCCTTGCAAACAAACATGGATTTAATGCATACAAAAAGTACACATCAGGTAATCACTCCTAAGGGAGCAATGCCTTGTAAAATAAATCCAACAACCAAAGCACATAGTCACATAGTGATACACATTTCATGCATATGTCCAAAAATAGTAATAAACACGTTCACAGCATGAAAACCATTTATAAAGCAGGAGCATACTTTTCCCCCAAATTTAAAAATAGGTAAATGAAAATGGGGCCACGAAAACTCACCTCAATAATGATGTAAGTTTTGCCCTTAAGTTCAACCACCAACAACTCGCAATCTACAATATCATAATGCATATGGGTTACAACCTAGACATAACTAAGTCATTCCATTGTATCCCAAATCAAAACACTTCCACTACGTTCCCTCACAACTCAACTCATGTATATTAACTTGAATCAACCTAGCGAGTAAAAATCAGATTCTGTCCAAAATTTTCATACCGCTTTACGTATTTTTAAATATTACTTAATGAGATCATTTGACTCTAAAATTTTAACAAATGACATTTCAATGTGTTTAAGAGATCCTGTAATTTTCCCAATTTCAATTACGTTGATTTACTATTTTTAAAAATTCACCAAAGTGAACTGCTCTAAACCGATGACACTTTCTGACTTCCCAAAAGTTATAATTTATTTAAAATACTTAGAAACTTCAATTGGTTATAATATTTTTACAGAAAATATTTTACACTTTAAATACACTTCAGTAAAAATTTCAAGACCTAGTACTTAGTTTAAGGTACGTTTCAAAAATCGACAATCTAACCAAAATCTGGAACCGAAGAACTCAGAACTGACACACAATCTTGTAAAATCATTTTGACTGACTTATACTCAACATTTAACCATGAAACCAATGCCATTTGAAAATAGACTCAAAATAATTAAGTTTAGACTCCTGTTTCATCAAAAATCATTGTGATATGCCCAAGTTACAAGCTTCTTAAACCTAAACAAAATCTGGACAGATTAGGGTTTATGAGAAACCGACCCTAAACATTCATATAATCAATCCAAACCGCAACCACAATCAAAACTCTTAATTCTACCATCATATGAACTGATTTTATCAATATCCTAACCATTTCATTTACCCGGAATACAATGGAATTGAACCGAATGAAAACAACAATAACGAAACACTCGAAATCGAATGTTAACGAAGGAAATCGGATAAGAATAATACATACTTTCGAATAACCGCACGGAAAACCTCTTTAGAATCTGTAAATAATGAGATTATATACCTTATAATTCGTTTTTAGGAGTAGATAAAACGTATACGAGAGTTATAAGATCGAAAACTTACCAAAGTTTCTGAAAATTCGTCACCCACGGTAGCAGTTTACGAAATAATTTTTATAAAATAATCTATTGCGTTTCAGAGGCCGAAACTTTGGAATTTAAAGTAAAACATCGAGATCTACAACTTTCTAGTTTTGACCGAATCCTAAAAATGAACGTAAATGGGTCAAATCGGCCCTTTTTCGTGACTGGAAATTTTGAGACAGCATGAGGGACGATTTTTTGTGATCAACAAAGTTAGGGTTTTGTTTTAGGATGACTTTTATAGTTCTAGGGTTGTGTGGCTTGGGTTGGGCCGAATGATCCACCAAAAGGGAGGGGGTTTGGGTCGATTGTTGGGCCAAACAAGGAAGACACACAAAAAAAAACTCGGGTCACACGGTTTAAGAATAATCGATCTCAATTAAATTATTTTCGTATTTCACGTAGTTTTAATAAACCGTATAGTTTTCAATAAATAACGCATTTACGTTTAGCCTTGTATCTTCTTCATTGCATGTCTGATTGCGATGATTATTTTTACGTTGGATTCGTTTTTCGAAAATGAATACTTTGATGTAAAGAATTCCATGAGATGAGTCTTAACATAAAAATGAGTTTTTACGGTTTGAACCGCGATAACGGTTTGATGACAGTTGTCACAATAATATATTAAAACATACACCGAAAGTTCTCTCAAATGTATACTCATATTATCTGACAGTTAATCTCGAATCCTATTCCCCAATCTCGGTCGTCAGAGATGTCCGAATCATGACATAGTTTGTTGAATAAACAATCTTATGAATGAGGTTTTACCCTCACCGAAATAGGTTGGACTAACTGGTCTAGGCGGTCAAATAATATGTCATCACTTATTCGTACGATTTATCAACATCACTCAGATATGCAAGAATACTGGGATGGTTTATACTACAAATGGAAACTTAAGCAACACGTTTGTTATTCAATATATAATACAACTACATTCGGTCGTTCTCGACTTCCATACATTTGTACTCCGCCGTAGGCGTTTCCAGTACTATATCAGAGAACAGTCGAATAGGGGCCGTCATATTACTTCACGATGTTTAATGCCAATTGTATTTCACTATTATGACAATCCTAAGGCAACAATCAAACAAGAACATGCAATAAGACGATCAAAGCAATAGTTCAATATAAGCATGCAAAGGTATTATTTAAGTCGAGGATATTCCGAAAGTTGTCTCAAAAATATCGTCTATATGAATTTAATCTTAATCTACCTCTATTCCCATATTCCGTGTCTCTTGGATCCTGTTTTGGTCTAGAGAACACCGGCCATGCCGAGCTCAATGATTCAATCTAACATAGTATAACTAAGTGACCTATATCCTATGAGTTAGCTACGTTCATTTTTGGACAAGGTTTTAGTCACAACATGAGTTGGGCAGATAAACGATAAAGATTTAATTCCTACGTCTATTTGTAATATAAACCATCCGCATTCTCATAACATACAACACGATTACATATTAAAACTTTCTAAACGACTATCATAGCAGACAATTGAGTTATCTAATTTATCATGACAATTCCAGCATGCATATTTAAATTTATTAAAGAAAGAACAAACATAATTAAATATGGAAGATAGATTAAAACCTGAAAAAGACGTACAATAACTCGTAGCTACAAATGCATCCCGGAGCACCTTCGTATAAGTCTTCCTTGATTAGTTAACTAACTAATCTAATTAACTAAGGAAGAATTATAAATAAAGAAAGAGAAAGTGAAAGTGTGTTTTCCAAGGTATGGAAGGTGTGGTGTGTTGTAGGTGTTTTTTGTGTGTCTTTCAAATGAACCAAAGCCCTCCTATTTATAGGTGAAATCTGGCTTATGTTAGCAACTTGAGGAGCACTTTAGCAAAAGGTGGTGCACCAGGTACGTACAATCGCGCAAAGGTGTGGCACCGGGTATGTACAATCGCGTAAAGGTGTGGCACCGGGTACACGAAAGGACCAAAAAGCGGAAACGAGACGGGGGAGGGGAGGCCGGCGCCGCTAACCAGGTGGCCGGCGGCGGCTGGTGGTTGGTCGGTGGCGGCTGGCTGCCACCCGCCCCGGTTCGCCGTCTTTTGCTGCGTTTCTCAATTCGTGCGTGTTTTCTTCGTTATGCGTCCGTTTTCGTCGATTCTTTTTTTGTTGGATTCTTTTTTCAAAAAAGAATACTTTGATAAAAAGTAATCCCAAAGATGAGTTTCCTATCTCCAGATATTGTGTACAAATCATTTGAATCTTCCGGCGGGCGTAAAATCTCCATTCTTTATCTGTTTTTATTGATTCTTCTTCTGTTAGATTCGTATTTTGAAAACGAACATCTTGGATAAGATGGATGTTAATGATGGGCACTTTAGTCTTAAAATCTTATTTTGATGCCTTGAATCTTCAAACGTGCGTGGCATCTTCGTTTTTCATCCGTTTTGCTTGATTTTTATCGTGCAACCTTGTTTTGATCTCCTTGGCAGATTCTCATTGATTTGAGTGTTATTTGAGTTCAAATGCCAAGAATCGTTCCGGAATGAGAGAGATATCGGTAGTAAAAACGTGACTTTTTATGCGATATCATTAATGAGGGGTAAAATAGTCATAAATTTATTTAGAAATACTAATGCAAATTTTTAACTATTTTGGTTATATATCATTTGAATATTTGATTTTAACTTTTATAAGGATATTAATGTAGTTTTAAGATTTGAATGGATATATACGTAATTTGGAGGTTTTCTAAGGATATAGGTGAACTTACCCCATAAAAATGTATATTTTAACAAATATATAAATAACATTTTGCAAACAACTTGTTTTCATTATTTATTTTTTAACACAGTATATAAATACAAACAATAAAGATTAACCAAGTATTACACAATGTGATATTGAATATTATTTACTTATGTTATGCCCACAAAGAAAAACTGAAAGTTACTAACGAAATCAAATAATGTCTTAAACTATTAAAAAACTAATTACAAAACACAAACAATGATAACATATTCGGATCAATAGCACGCTTAGGATCCTCATTAATAAATATCCACATTTTAGTATGTTTCTTGACGTTTATATGGCTAAATAATCAAGTAAAACATAATCAAATACCATATTTCAATATTGATCCATAGAGAGGACTTTTTAGGTGGAGAAGGAGGAGAAGCATTCCTGACCATTATTCCTGACCATTAGATGATTGATTCAATGGCTGAGATTATTAGTCAAGGGGAAAATATGATAGCTTGTAACTATTTTGTAGTCTTCGGGGGCATTATTGTCCATTCATACTAATTATAAAAAAGGAAACAAAATCACATTTAATATTACTCATGGCATCCAATCGGTTAGCATGCAAAAATTGAAACCTATTAAAATTCTCCTCTGACTTCTCAATCGGCGCTTTACCAAAATCATTAACCTAAAAAATTAACAGCTATTTCAAGAGTTTTGTGACAGGAAATCCATCCAAAGTATGAATCAAGAGATTGGGACTGAGAATAGTTACGTATTTATTGTTGTGATTCTGAAAATCAAGATGATGAATACAAGAAATCTGAATAAATCGTCATTGAAAGGTAATCAATTATTTTTTTTTTATGTGCATTTATCTGTTTCATATGTCGTGACACAATGAGTAAGTGATTTGTTGATTCAAATTTTTGTAAGATCAAGGGAATTTGATTACTCGGGGGGTTTTTGTAATGGGTCATAGCACATTCACTCCAAAGTAGCAAAACGATGTTTAGAAATCGTTATGTTGATTCATACGTATAATGTATTGAATTTGTATTTACATGGATTTCATTATTTGTAGGAATATCTAGTGATTATTTAGGTTTTAAAAGTGCTATGTTTGTTAGCAACATCAAATGGAATATGTGAATTATATACTAATAATGCACGTGTGTTCGACATAGTGAAAACACGATGGACTGTAAGCATCTAAATGGTAAGGATGATTCACTTGGTATAAATTAACTTAGTATTGATGTGTGGTAAGGATGATTCACTTGGTATAAACTTAGTATTCTGAATCAACATTGTGTGTTTAGCTAAATCAAGGTTTAATATACATGGCACGATATCATTAATGGAATAGTATAAGAGTTGCATCTCATCATACGTTTATTTAATTGGAATCCTGAATATATGTGGATGCTTATGATTCATAGTTTATTATAAATGTTTCAGGCAAGACCCAATTATATAATGCTACTCCAGAAGACGATTTTGTGCAACTGCCTAACAAAGGAATTCAGTAAATATAAACATTGATTCGGATAACGAAAATATTGTTATCTGATTTGAACACTATGGCCTTCAAAGTTTAAGTCGAAGCAAACGATCATGATAAACTTACCCCTGAATTTAAGGCATTTGTAAACCAGAGGGTACAAAAAATACGAGAAGGAAGGCTGGTGGCGTTTGGGAAAGGAAGTTGTGAGACACAATGTAAATTAGTAATACAATTGATCTTTATTGGTATTTAATTTAAGAATATAGATGACTAGAATTGGTAACCGAATCATGTTTATTGGTCTTTCATGGAAAGTTTAATCAAAGCTGCAAAATTTTTGGGGATCACTACTATGTTGCAAGCATTAGATTGTGTACATTGTTTAAGAAATGGAGTAACAATGTATGCATTAATTGCACTTGACAAGTAGGTGGTGCTGTTTGAATCAATGGGTTAAACCGTTGAATCAATAGGTTAACTTACTGAATCAATGGGTTTACTAACTGAATCATTGATATAAATAAAATGAGAAATTAGATTCGCAAAAAATGGAACTTATGTAACGGTTATAATAAACCAACAAATGTATTTTAAAATAGATGACAAAAAGAACTCAAAAAAGTGTATACAATTTCGGAAATCATTAGTACTTTGCAAAAACTAGATTGTGAACATTGTTTAATAATTGGCTTAATGATGTATGAATAAATTGCACATGATGAATAGGTGTTGTTGTTTGAATGATGAAGCAATTTGTTCAAACCGAAATGACATTTCATTATCGGAATCAAGGTTTTTATATACTGAATCAATGGGTACATCGGGCACCCAATATGGTACGCCTTCCGGAGATACATGCATATCACCAACTGATACTGGGTTCGACAACTTCCCATTGTCTGTTTAAACATATTATCATGATTATATTAACAACATAAATAGATAGAAGTTGCTTACATGATTCAATTAACAACATAAATAGAAGTTGCATACATGATTCAATTAACACTGTACTATATAAACATAAACATCCTCCGTACATCTTTAATACGAATCACTTCTACAAACAACTGAATCAAAATTATTTTAGAGAAAACATTCGTAATTAACATAACAACTAGATCGAGAAGAAATATGGGAAAAAATCTGAAGTAATCGATAACTCCAACATAATCGATTGTAGGGAACTTTCAAAATACCTTGCAAAAACTTACGTGCTTCGGATGTATTACCCATATCCTCAGATTCATCTTTGGTATATTGATCTACTACTTCCATATCATATTCAATTTGAGCCATATCGTATCAGCTTCTTTGTGATGCTATGTATATGAATTTAGACGAAGAAATGAAATGAGACTGTATTTTTATAATTTAATTGAGTGATGAAATTGATTATGAGTTATCTAATAAATATCATGAGGATGCTATTTAATTATGTATTATTCTTGGTGGTGCATGAGGATATATAACTTTGAATATCAAACGAGTTGCTTTGTGATTCTTCATAAACTTCTGTAAATTCGTGATGCATGAAAAATGGAAGGTAGGATTTCCAGGGATTTAATTTGATAAATAGAATTTAATTCGTGATGCTAAAAACATGCAGATTCCATAACCACCAAATTAATGGATTTAATAAGAAATGTTATTTATTTTATAAACTAAATTAGAATTGACCAAATTATCTTTTGACCTTTAATTGAAATGATTGTCCAGAAATGCTTCTCCATCTTCTCCACTTAATTTATCTTCTTTTTTATCCCCCAACCATACTTATATATATATATCCAAATATTCATATAATATATATTAAAACAACTTTAAATTTCTACAAATATAAATTAACACGGAAATAACTTTTTTACCCTTTATTTATAAAATAAGTTTACCAATTGATCAACACCGTTAGCTCTCAAGAAAATCGATGACTTCTCAAGTTCATCCTCAAGAACAACCATAACATATCTCAATATCGTATGCATCATTAATTTCACATAAAAAGAAGCTAGATAATTGAATACCCAATTAAAAAGTAACTTTTATTTGCGTAATTAATTAGGGTAACATAGAGCACATAAAACCCACATAGAGAAGTATGAACTAGTTTTTGCAGATCTAATATTCGTTGAACTGTGCAAAGCAAAAAAAAGAAAGAAATTTTGAGAACACATATTTAAACAAAGAAAATCAATAGTTGAAAACCAACAACAAAAGATTTCACATATCGTTCAATTATCTTTTTTACATGATGTACAAAATCATACCCCATTTTATTTTGTGTTATAAACCCACTTTATATCTCTTCAATTGTGCAATTTTCTTGCTCGGTGAAGATCGCATATTTACGAGGAAGACAACAGTTGGGTTTAAGATGTTTTGAAGATGAATTAATCGTATTTGTTAATGAGGGGTAAAATAGTCATAAAATTATTTAGAAATACTAATGCAAATTTTTAACTATTTTGGTTATATATCAATTGAATATTTGATTTTAACTTTATAAAGATATTAATGTAGTTTTAAGATTTGAATGGATATATACGTAATTGGGAGGTTTTCTAAGGAGGTGAAATTACCCCATAAAAATATCTATTTTAACAAATATATAAATAACATTTTGCAAACAACTTGTTTTCATTATTTTTTTTAACACAATATATAAATACAAACAATAAAGATTAACCAAGTCTTACACAATGCGTGTTTTCTTCGTTATGCGTCCGTTTTCGTCGATTCTTTTTTTGTTGGATTCTTTTTTCAAAAAAGAATACTTTGATAAAAAGTAATCCCAAAGATGAGTTTCCTATCTCCAGATATTGTGTACAAATCATTTGAATCTTCCGGCGGGCGTAAAATCTCCATTCTTTATCTGTTTTTATTGATTCTTCTTCTGTTAGATTCGTATTTTGAAAACGAACATCTTGGATAAGATGGATGTTAATGATGGGCACTTTAGTCTTAAAATCTTATTTTGATGCCTTGAATCTTCAAACGTGCGTGGCATCTTCGTTTTTCATCCGTTTTGCTTGATTTTTATCGTGCAACCTTGTTTTGATCTCCTTGGCAGATTCTCATTGATTTGAGTGTTATTTGAGTTCAAATGCCAAGAATCGTTCCGGAATAAGAGAGATATCGGTAGTAAAAACGTGACTTTTTATGCGATATCATTAATGAGGGGTAAAATAGTCATAAATTTATTTAGAAATACTAATGCAAATTTTTAACTATTTTGGTTATATATCAATTGAATATTTGATTTTAACTTTTATAAGGATATTAATGTAGTTTTAAGATTTGAATGGATATATACGTAATTTGGAGGTTTTCTAAGGATATAGGTGAACTTACCCCATAAAAATGTATATTTTAACAAATATATAAATAACATTTTGCAAACAACTTGTTTTCATTATTTATTTTTTAACACAGTATATAAATACAAACAATAAAGATTAACCAAGTATTACACAATGTGATATTGAATATTATTTACTTATGTTATGCCCACAAAGAAAAACTGAAAGTTACTAACGACATCAAATAATGTCTTAAACTATTAAAAAAACTAATTACAAAACACAAACAATGACTACATATTCGGATCAATAGCACGCTTAGGATCCTCATTAATACATATCTACATTTTAGTATGTTTCTTGACGTTTATATGGCTAAATAATCAAGTAAAACATAATCAAATACCATATTTCATAATTGATACTCGTATTATAAATTTTGGAAAAGGTATTTGAAACATTGGAAAGTCCAATAATAAAGAATAATACTTTCTAAGATTTATGCTAAAACTTCAAATATAGTAATAAACTAGGTGAGGTCCCGCGACAACGCGGGGTTTAAACATTTGATTTTAAAAATTATGTAATTAAAAAGTTAAGTAAAATGAAATTGTACCGTGAAGCGGATTCTTATATAATATAATCGACAACCAATAACATCTAACATATACTCTATCAGTTTGGTACGGTTCAGGTTTTTTTAATTTTTTTTAAGTTAAGTTATTAAAAATACATGTCGGTTGTAAATTATATATTATCTAATTTATAAACATTTTAGTTATAACAGTTACCCATTTTATGAAAAGGCGGATAGTCAAACATTAATTAATATAATATTTATATAATAAGAAGGAAGTGTAGAATTATTGTGACCCATAAAATAGTTTTTTAAAACTTAAAATAACTATGAATTCAGTATAACTCAATTAAATGTATTTTGTAATTCAAACCTAAATTTCTATCCAAATCAAACATTGTTGGGATTATATACACATATGTATAAGCAATAATAATAGATTTTGATTAGCGATAATAAAAATCCATATTCCCCAACTTTATCTTTGTAGGTGTTAATTTTTAGCAAATCAATAAAACGCCCGATCACATATTTACTATCAAGTACATTTAAAACTTGTTATTATAAATTGAAAGATGTGTGTATGCAAAGGAAAAATAATAATTTAATATAAAAATGTACATTTAATTTAATACCATCAAAATTTATTGAAATTTCATAATCTTCAAGAGGGTCTTTATCATTTAATAGTTATATAATGTCAAACAAAGTTTTATTTTGATAATGCTTTAAACAAAAATAAAAAGTAGATCTCTATCTGATCTGTGAAGTGAAAGACAAGTCCTGATCACTGGAACTTGAGTTAAGACTACTTTCATCAAAGGAAAAGATTTATTTTTGAGAAGACCTCTAACGCGGTTGAGGGGCAGCTGACCGAAAGGAAAGCGGGTAGACCGCCTGGAATAGTAGGTATAAAGTAAATTGCCCAATGTTTCCAAATTGAACTTGTAAAAATATAAAATCTATGAATCACAAAAAGAAAATAGAACAAAGTTATTATGGTTGAATATGAAATATGTCTATTGTTTAGTTTAATGTATATTATATAAGGGATTATTAGTTAAAATCATAAAATATCTTAGTTACATTATTTACAGGATTATTAGTTAAAATCGTAAAATATTTTAGTTACAATTTTAACGTATTCATGATATTACGGTTGTTTGGCAAAATAGATGAACAATTTTTATTTCATAATGTTGATAAAAAGTTCATGTAATTAATCAATATAGATAAATATTTCAAATACGATTGTTTATTTATAAATTACCACTTGAAATGTCATGATATTTAAACTATAAGGACTAAAAAAAATAGTGAAATATTGAAAGTGTCAATTTCAATAGTTGTGGATACACATTATAAAAATTAAAAAAAATAAAGGAAATAATTTTAACCGTATGATCTTTATGAATGCAATCAATCTAAGGTCCAGATTGCTCCATTATATTCTGTTTATATATATATATATATATATATATATATATATATATATATATATAAAGATAATTATTAATCAAAAGTTTAGTAGGTTAGAATCTTAAATAAGCATTTTTTGTAATCAGTAATCCAAAACTAAAACATGAAAAAGAGTTTGCATATAAAAAGTTTAAGTAAAACATATATACTTTTAATCAAATCATATTTTGATGTACATCTTATTTATTAAGCCTAATAAGTCTAACTTTTATAATTTTTATACAGACTTAACTAATGAAAAGTAACACATTAAATAATATATGCTGAAAAATTAAAATGCGAAGAAGGATTATGTTAGGATTGAACTATTGTCCAAGATATAAGAGGTAAAAACCTTACAATTAAGATAAAAAGCTTTTATTTATATTAACACTTAGATATGTATTAAATAAAGATATATAAAGTTTAAAATAAGACAAGCAACATATTATTTAGGTCATCCACAATAGGATAATGTGGATAGACTAATAGAAGAGCATTCAAAAATCCCATACATTGCAAGTGTGCCACCTTAATGATTGGTTTGAATGTCAACCTTCTTTACTCCATCTCCTATTAAACCATTAGTAGCCCATATTATATTTAAAAAATTGTTTTCTTCCTTTTTATGCTATGTATATTATTTAATAATACATCAATATGTCAATTAATTCAACCTCACAAGGTTAAATGGGTCAGAAGAATCATGATGTGACATTGTATTGGACCTTAAATATAGTCTAATACATTATGGATGATCTTATAAGTGGTTATAAATTTGATATTAGGTGATAATTTAGTCGAAAATATTCCGTAAATCAAACATACCCAGAAGAGACATACACCCGTTCATTAGTGCCGTACAACAAAGTCCAACCATAACCAATAAAGTCTCATTCATGAACAGTAAAATCATGTTCAATAAGAAGTCGTGGGCATTCTTGTAAAATAATAGTATCCGAGAGAAAAAATGAGAGGCAGGAACGGTATTGGGCCCTATGTCCATTATATCCCAACAATAATAGTACGGAGGTAAGGTCGATGGGCTCTCTCGTACATTTATCAATTTAAGTAACATTCATCACGATAGATATTACTCGTAATGATTATGGATTCAGTAGTCGTGAATTGATATTATAACTTGCAGAAAGAATTCATTAATGAAGTTTAACATTTATAATATTGATTCTGATTAAAAAATTTTAAATTTTTAGTTCGTTTTTTGTGAGATTTGTATGGGTGGGTGTAAAATGCTTCTTGATGAATAATAACGTTTATCACCATCCTCGAAAAATATTGTATTTCCCTCTGAGTCATTTCAATATATATATATATATATATATATATATATATATATATATATATGTATTTAGTAAATTTCATAGATGGTCCTTGTGGTTTACATCGATTTACGAAAATGGTCCCTAAACTTCTTTTTTCATCTTTTCAGTCTAGTAAGTTTACATTTTGCTTGAAAATAGTCCCTCACCTACCTAAAATGACTAAAGTACCCTTTAACCGTTTAAATCGTGACTATCCGAAAATGACAAAAGGAAGGGTACTTTAGTCATTTTAGGTGGATGAGGGACTATTTTTGAGCAAAATGTAAACTTATTGGACTGAAAAAGTGAAAAAAAAGTATAAGGACCGTTTTCATAAATCAGTGTAAATCACAGGGACCATCTATAGAATTTACTATATATATAAATATATAATGAACTTTTCAACATTGTTGAAGAAGATACATATACATTACCATTTGGTTAAGAAACATAAATAGCAAGAAAGATGGTACCCAATTTGAAAAGGATTTTTGCTAACAATAAAATGGTAACTACAAATTTTTCAATTGAAATTGATAAATCCATTATAAATGAATATTAAATACATGTACTGTACACACAAGTAATACATAGAATTGATGAATTTATTAATTTCAATGTTGGAAATATCAACAACCATATATAAAATACATAATTAAGAATGAGTGGATGAGGTTTGCTTCTTCGCTCATTTCTAGTTGGATAAAGAAAGAAGCTTCAAAAGGAGGGGAGAAGGGAACCAAACCCCATCCACTCATTTTTACTCACATATTGTATACTCCGTATTAAACTACAATACTCCATTCCTATTTTTTAATTCAAAGATAAACATATAATTCAATGATTCATCATTGAAAAACATTATAAACTCATATATTGCATACCATTCAACGTAAATGAATGTTGTAACGTTCATTAGTGTATAATATCATATATTTGTTGATATGCATATATAGTAAATGAATCTTATAATGTTCATTAGTGCAAATAACACATACAAATTAATATTAATCACAAATGTATTTTAAAAACTCAAAAATAAGATATTACTAACTAATTTAAGATAAATGTTAACTAATAAACATTATTATATAATGACGGATTTTATGTTAAGACATTCAGTAATATATAATAACATATATAAGTTAATATTAATCATAAATGAATATTTATCAATATTAAGTTGTATTTTTGATTAGCATGCTTGTGAAATTCATGTTAACGTCCTGGGAGGTGATTTCAAGTAATTATTAGTTTGTCACCGCATTGACTTTCGTGTTAACCAGAATGCGTGGTTGAGAATAACATCTCTCATTATATTCCCCTATTTTTTACCTCCCTTTTGATCTTCAATATATATATATATATGGTAGTGATCTAGAGGGAAGTGCAAAAAATGGGGGAAGATGGAAGTGAATCACTACTATTAATCATATGAATTCTATGACAATTAGTGTGGGGGTGTACCCATGTGATCATCTATAATAATCAAAACTCATTTACTAATTAATTTACCCTCAAAACAGATTATCTCGTAAACGACAAGTCGAAAAATTATGAAAATTAAACCATAAAACTCAGCGTTTTCTCCTCTTCGATTTAAGATCCATCAATGCATATTTTCGACAATTTTTTTTTCGATTTTTGGTGGGATGATAGTATGCATTGTGATGCATACAAATTTATTCTTACTTCAATGCATATTAACATGTCGTTGTATACTAATAGTATGCATTGTGATACATGTAAATTTATTTCTTACATCCTAGTGGTGTATATTTATATTTTGTTATAGTTCATTTTAATTTGTACTAATAGTATGAAATGTGATCCGTATTAACTGTAGTGATGTATATTTATGCATTTTAAATTTTTGTTGATTAATAATAGTATGCACTACGATGCATGTTAAATTAGTTTTATATCAGAACTACGTATATTAAATGTATGTTAACATTGATTTTAATGTATACTAATAGTATGCAAATAGATGCATATTAACATATATTTACATTCTACTAGTGTGTGTTAAAGTTCATGCTAACGATTACCAATAATATGCACTTAGATGCATGTTAACCTAGGTTTACATCGTAACGGTGTATATTTATACAAATTAACATTCATATTTTTGAGTATTAATAGTAAGTACTTTGATGCATGTTATATCAAAGTGATGTGTATTGACATTTGTTAAAATTCATATTGATGAGTTATAATAATATGTATTCTGATGCATTTTAAATTAGGTTTACATTGTTGTGATGTATACTGATATTTTGTTTACATTCATGTGATGTATACTGATCGATGTTTTGTTAACACTCATGATGATAAGTATTATTAGCATGCAATGTGATGCATATGTTTATTTTATACTTTTTAAAATTGATGTACGTTAACATTTGTGTTCACAAGTATTAATATTATGCATTTTGATGCATACTAATTTGTAAATCCTATCAAAAAAAAATAAAGTTCTCGAAAATATGCCTTGAGTGATCTTAAATTGAAGAGGATAAAAAACTGAATTTTATGATGCAATTTTCATAATTTTTCGACTTGTCATTCGTGAGAACGATGAGATGATATCTTAGTCATCCTTTTTTTGATAAAAAAGTAGTTTGTAAAAAAAATTAAATTTGGTTCCGACGGGTCATATCACTTTGGTTCAAGTGAATTTATATTTTTAGGTTCACATCAGTTTGCTTACGTAAATTTTGTTTTCCTTAACATAAGTTTCTAAAGTTATGAATGTTTATTTCTATAGGCTCACATAGTTTTAATGAGATAAAGTTATTATTATTTTATTTTATATTTGTTAACATTAGTTTTTGGAGAGGTTAAGGCTAGGAGTGTAAATGAGTCGATACAGCTTGCGAGCTACTCGAGTTCGACTCGTTAAAAACTCGATTCGAGCCGAGCCTAAACGAGCTCGAGCCCGAGCTTGAACATAGTTTGGAGCTCGTTTAATAAACGAGCTCGAGCTCGAGCTTTTTATATCGAGTTCGAACAAGCTCGCGAGCCTAAACGAGCTTTTCATTATATACATTAATAAATTTTAATATAATAATATAATACATGATTTATAATAGTACTAATCTACCTATATTATATTTAAAGAATTACAATAATCGTATCATATATGTAGCTAAATATTAGCCAAGAAAGTAAATTAATATTATAAATTAATAGAAAAATAATTAAATAAATAATATTATGGAATAAACGAGTCGAGCCCAAGCCGAGCTCGAGCTTGTATAATATAAAATGAGCCGATCTCGAGCTTTATATAATAGGCTCGAAACGAGCCGAGCTCGAGCTTAGTGAATTTCAAACGAGCCGAGCTCGAACCAAGGCGAGCTCGGGCTCGGCTCGGCTCGTTTACACCCCTAGTTAAGGCCTATACATATTGATTTCACTACTTCATGCTTTAAACATGTTGTTAACAAGTAAATATATAAAACTTCACCATGTTAAAACTTTTGTCAAGCAAAAAAAAAACTTCGCTCCAACAACCCATATGTGAACCCGCCAATATTGAACTTCAAAATATTTATAACATTTCCACCTCCAAAATCAGGTTTTCTGATAAAAAATATTAATTGTTGACTTTTATCATGCAAGTTTACATCATTTATGATCATAAGTTTACATCATTTATGATCATAAGTCTTAAGCAATAATATATATATATATATATATATATATATATATATATATATATATATATATATATATATAGGGTAATGATCAAGAGGGAAGTGCCTTTTTTGGGGGAAGAAGTGAAGCGTTGGTATTCATCAAAAAACATCTTACAATTATCAATTAACACGTCAAAAAAATTATTTTTACCTGTAAATAGTAATCAAAATCGATGCTATAAAGAATATTCTAACGAATGAATTTCATTTTTAAGTCATAACATTAGTTGATGAATATTTATTTAATAAATTATTAATATTCACTGTGATGAACATTAACTAATATGCATCACGATGCATATTAAAACTTCACACTATTTAAAAAATATTTTTATTGTTAATATTCATCACAATGCATATTAATTAATATTCACCACGATGCATATTAACGGATTTGAATCTAATATTCATAAATCGATGTTATAACTTGCAGAAAGAATTTATCAAGGAAGCTTAACATTCATAGCATCGATTCTAATTAACATTTACTAAATTGCGATTTGCTTTTTTAGAGATTTATATGGGTGAAGGTAATATGTTTCTTGATGAATACTAACGCTTCCCCCTTCCCCCCGAAAATGCATTTTCCTCTGGATCATTCCAATATATACATATATATATATATATATATATATATATATATATATATATATATATATCTATATTACTCCGTATTTATGACTCGCATGAGTCGATCCGAGTGACGAATTATAATTTAGATTCCAAGTTACGAGTTGAGTCACAAGTTAACAACTATGAACTAATTAATTTATAAAATTGTTCAAAATGATTAAACCTTGTTAGCTTCATTTCCACATGGACGAAGTTTAAAAGTTATGTTACTTTTTGTTAAAGAAATTATATGGTTCCCTAAATTAAATATTTTGTAAAAGTTTAATATCGTATATGTCGATTAACCTTGTTACTACTACTATACTACGGAGTATTATTTTAACAAAGTAATAGTTCAAACTAACAGAAAGCAAGAAGCATTTTTCTAGCCTTAAATTAATTTGCTACAATATGATAACACATATATTCAAAATTTTAAATGACGTGTACAAATCATTTTACGTGTTTATTTATGACGCTATATATAGATTAAATGACCTGATAATTCACGTCACATTCAACATGTGAAGTAATATTTATTATAAAAAAAATATATCGATTATCCTGGTGCTTTGCACGAAATTATACTGATAGTCCTTATCTTTTGAAAATTATATCGATCATTTCCGAATGATATCAAAATGCACGACGGTAGGCCCTTCCACTAATGATAGTTAAAAAATTCCGTTAAGTGTGTCACGTGACTCGCACATGAGGATACATAAATCTTTTTACCCTTTTCTACTTCCCCAAATTAACCTAACTAGCGTATTTTAAAGCTCGACACGAAGACTTGTGTATCCTCATGTGCGAGTCATATGAAACACTTAATGGATTCTTTTAACCGTTGTTAGTGAGAGAGACTACCGCCGTGCATTTTGATAGCATTCAAATATGATCGATGTAATTTTTAAGAGATAAAGAATGTAAATGTAATTTCGTGCAAAGCACATCGACGATCGATATAATTTACTCTTTATTATAAATAGCTTCATGGCTTACTCATTCCACATTAATATTATTTCACTCGGCAACTAAGCTATCGCCGGAGTTCACTACCGGTCATCACCGGAATCTTGTTAATGGAATTGCTTACCCCATATTTCACCATCCCACAATCCTCACTTCAAACCCGTCTCAAGTTCATTCTTCAGAACCGACCCGAAAATTGGCTTTACGCCACTTTCTGGCAAGTCTCGAAAGACTCCGAAAACCCTCATGTCCTCTCATGGGCTGACGCTTATTTTCTGGGTAGCAATGGTGACATGATGTTTGGGTCTGATAATATTTTGGACACTCAGCGGTTTATTATGTCTTCGGTTTCGATGTGTTTTACGGTGGGACATGATATTGTTGGACAATGTTTTAGTTTGGGGTCTAGTTTGTGGTTGGTTGGGGATAATGAGTTAAAGAAGTATAATAGTAAAAGAAGTTCAGAAGTTAGAGTACATGGAATTAAGTCTTTGGTTTGTATTCCAACTTCTAATGGTGTTGTTGAGTTGGGTTCTTGTGATGTTATAACAGAAGATAGTCATTTGATTCAGTTAACGAAATCGGTGTTTGACTCGGATTGTTTTTTCGATTTCAACGTCACAAATCTTGTTGATGAAAGTGAAATACTTAATCAAGGTACCATGTTTAAATTCGTTTGATAATTATATTGCCCAAGTACTATTATAGATGTAAATTTAGTTACTTTCATTCAGGGTATGTGACGACTTAATTAAATAGGTCATTTAGTTACTGTAAGTTCAGTTTTGCTTATAAAAACATAACATAAACGAAATTGATAACTTTCATCAGAGTCCAAACTTTCGATTTTTTATCCCTCATTCGTACTTTTTATAGAAGAAAATGAAGTTACTGACATATTAATATGGTGGTTAGGGATATTAAATATTCCAAGCTTGTACCAAACTACCAAATGACCTTAACTTGTTAGCAACCCATTTACCAAACTGAAAATGAAAAGGCAAAAGTAGAGAACTACATGAGTATTGTATTTATTGAAAGTTAATAAAACTCAGAAAACATATTCAAATATAAAGAATGCCGTTTAAAATTTTTCCAAAATAGCAAATATAGAAAACCCTTAAAATTATACATTTTCATTTACTTTATTTTTCGATATTGTTAAAAAAATTTATTAATAACATGAAGAACTTTCCGTTACTAAACGCACACTCAACCGAATTAAATTAATATAACATTGGAAACATATGAACCCTAGTTAAAACCACAACTAATTATTGTGTATATATCTATCATTTCAGTTCCTCAACTGCAAGTAAGTGAAGAAGGACTAGAAGAAGTGATCAGCATGAAAAGGATAATAATGTCATCTTCTGATTCAGATCCATTTGAAATCAATAGTTCATCGCCACCAACAACGAATGTTACAAGTTCACCAAAAAAGAGGGGAAGACGCGCAAAAGGGAAAGTTGTGGAGCCAAAAACAATAGCACCCACCGGGTACCATGTTGAGGCTGAGCGTAAACGAAGAGAGAAGCTAAATAGCCGCTTTTACGCTCTCAGAAGTGTCGTTCCATACGTTTCAAAGATGGACAAAGCTTCTTTACTAGCAGATGCAGTTACTTACATTAATAACCTCAAAACCCAAATCCAAGCATTAGAAAAGAAAATGGGACCAGATTCATCACCAAATGAATCAAAAAATGACAACTTTAATAACCAAGTTAATAATTCAAGATCTATCAGTAAACATTCTGCTGCTAGCTATCGGGTTGAAGTTGAGGTGAAATTACATGGATCAGAAGCTATGATTAGGGTTCAATCGGCAGACGTTAACCATCCATCTGCGAAGTTGATGGATGCACTCAGAAGCCTAGATTTAAAAGTTGAGTATGCGAGTGTGTCAAGTGTGAAGGATTTGATTCTACAAGATGTTGTTGTGAAGGTTCCTAATGACTTCACAGTTAAAGAAGACACCTTACAACTTGCTATTCTTAACAAAATGTACTTGGATTAATTAATTCATTAGTTATTAATTGTGTTTTCCTATCTTGATTTCTTACTTAAGTCATCCCAGCCTTATGATGCAACATATATGAAAAACTTATAAATATTTTGGCTAAAATGTATATTAGTACCAGGAATTTGATTGACTAAGTTTTTTAGTATCATGAACTTTGACAGGTATAGTATGGTACCCTAAACTTGTAAAAGTGATTGTTTTATTACCTTGAATCACTTGACTCGGTCATTTAAAATTACTGATTTCGATCTTAATGTAAGGATAAAAAATGACAGCCTGTTTATAAAACTAGATCTATTACATATATATATTTTAAAATGTCAGTGTCTGATAGTTATGGAATAGTCGTACGATATGCGAAACAACACATACATAAGTTAAAAGAAAGTAACTAAGCACGGTACAATTATAAAATGAAAAGCAGGAACGTAGTACACAGATATATGACCTGTTAGCATCATAATATCTGAGCCTTTCGATCATGTTTTTAGCATAAAAACCGTGTTAAATACAAATATTAAAGTTAGAAATCATGGTACACATGCAAGTTGTTATCGAAGAAATTATAGTGGATACATTTAAGTGTGATTTTGATGGGCTGAGTTATTATGGACCAGACCCAAATAGGTGGAGGCAAGTGAGTTGATTAATTCAAGCACGTGTTACACATGTTGGCATACATTAGAGATTGAATCTCTGCCTCATAATATCTATTTCTCACTCTCACTCTCACCACACGTACATAGTATCCACTATCCAGTATCCACCACACATGTAACTTAACTACTTAATTATATATATTGAGGATTATGAGAAAAATACAAATGAAAAGCATTTGAACCCTACATGAGTACGCATCTAAATCAAGAGCTTGATGCCTCAAACATAGGCATGTAAACAAACCGAACAAACACGAACGAAGTATGTTCGTATTCGCTCATTAAGGTTTTGACGAAGACACGAACGGATAACTGAACGGATTTTGTTGTTCATGTTCGTTCACTAAGAAAATTTGTTTGTTCACGAACACAAACGGACGTACATGAACAAACACATAATTTAATGCGTTCTTCGTTAATACCTTAAACGAACATCAACAAACATAAACGAACGTATATACACATCTACACATGTATATTATTGAACTTGAAACTTTGCAATGCATATTTAACATTACAAAACGATCACAATATAAAGATAAACTCCTTTGCTTAATCCGATCGTAGGTAAGAGCAGCAGATCTGGAACTAGTGAAGAGGAGAGTGGAGGTAAATATGAAAGGGAAATGTGAGGTAAGAATATCTAAAGGTTTAATATTATTAAATAAAAATATCTAAATATTTAATAATATTATATTTAGAAATTTAGCTTAAATCAAAATAAAATATACAAATATGTATTAATTTAATTAAACTATTAGTTAATAAACGAACATTTAACCGAACGTTCACGAACATATTATCAAACGTTCACGAACGTAAATGAACGAACGAGACATGTGTTCATGTTCGTTCATATAATTAAACGGGCGTAAAAATTTGTTCATGTTCGTTCATATAACGAAACGAACGAACATAAACGAACTTCCTGCCGAACGGTTCGTGAATAGTTCAACGAACGTTCAGTTCGCTTACAGGCCTACTCAAACATGAACACTAAAATGCAAATTCAGAAAATCAACTTATCCATTGCACCGCAGAACTGGTTGCTTCAACTTGACTTTAAATTAATGCTTTTGAATATATCGATATGCAAGTATTCAAAAGCATTGCTTTAAACTCAAGTTGAAGCAACCAGTTCTGCGGTGCAATGGATAAGTTGATTTTCCGAATTTGCATTTTAGTGTTCATGTTTGAGGCATCAAGATGTTGGTCTAGATGTAGGGCTCAATGTTGATGCTTTTCATTTTGTATTTTTCTCATGATCTTTTAGGATCCTCAATATATTCGATAGGAAAATGATCGGAAGGACTAAAGTGACAAGACTAAATATAGGGTTAAAAATTTGATTGGTTGATGTGAAAATTTGATTGAGTGAGATTAAGAGAGAGAAAAAGAATTAACCAATCAGAAAATTAGGTCCAGTTTTAAGTCTACGTAATTAGTACCGTTTAGCTTTATTCTATTCGATATCAAATTTTGCCAAGAAATTTAAAAATGTAAATATCTAATTATGTTTAAAATAAATAATTTCATATTATATTAGAAGAAGTATTGAATGAACCGAAATTTTTACTTACATTGGCAAAAAATGTACCGATAAACTGATAACCCAAAAAGAAAAAGTGTGTGTATCTACACGAAATGTTGACTATGTTTAGAAGGCACTTAAATTCTTCGCTATTTAGTGACAGTGAATTTAGAATCGACTTCCTGAAAAAAGGGCAATGGGTGCTTGCATGCGGTTATTCACTACACTTTGGGTGCTTGGGAATCACATAAACAACAGGTTTTCAGCTCGCAGAATAAATTAACGTAGATGAAAAAAATTCTTCTAAGTTTTTTGGATTTTTTTCAAGATATAAGAAAGTGAGTCTCAACTGGACCGAATGGAATTTGTATCCACAACGCTCATGTAACATTACCTTGTGTTGATGCATTTTGTGTGTCAGTCAGTTGGTCAAACGTTTGTGCTTGTCAAAGTCAATTAGTATGCATATGTATAGTGTTTAGTGTGTATTTGCGAGCTTGTAAACGAATAGTGAAATAGAATATATACACAAAATTAGTGTTTATGCGACACTTAGCTAGTGTCGCACGGGTTGGTTCATGCGACAATTGGCTAGTGTCGCATGTAGGTCAGATTACACTATAAATAGAAGAGTTGAACTCAAAATTAGGGTTGGACTAGTTAGAAAAAAGGGAGCCGTTTTGTGTGAGAGAACGAGATTGTAAACGTTTACTTTCAAGTGTGAATATATACGAAAACGTTATAGAGATTTGTGTGTTTGTGAATCAGTTATTGATTGTTTATTATTCCGCATTCACAATCAAACAAATGATCCGATCAGATCTACTCGAGGGACTTTCAACTGGTATCAGAGCCGTGAATCAAGGATTCGACGGTTTCGGATCGTGTTTAGAACATTTTCTGTTGATTCGCAAAGGTATTAATCGATTATAATTAGTTTCTGGGTTATTTGTGTTGATTATATCGATTTTTGGGTTGATTTTTGGTGCTAGTTCGTCTGCTGTTTGTCAATATTCGTTAGGGTTTCAAAAATTTCAATTTTTAGGGATTTTTAGGGTTTTTTAGGGTTTATAGCCGTTCATGCATCACTTCATGCGTCATTTCAGTGCGTCACTTTCATGCGTCACTTCATGCGTCACTTCAGTGAGTCACTTCCGTGCGTCACTTGGTGCGTCACTAACCAAATGTCTCATACACTATTCATGCGTCACTTCCATGCGTCACTTAGCAAGTGTCTCACCTAATGTCATAAAAAAAATTGGAAATGGCTTTCGGTACCAAAATGCCTCTTTCTACATCTTTGTTCTATAGTGATTTTGCTAATTGGAAGATTAAGCTATGCAACTTCATTGAACACAAAGATCCAAAGTTGTGGAACTGGTTTAACGCTATTTATCGATATGAGCAACCAAGACTCGATGGGGTCCTTAAGTCAAGAGCACAAATGTCAACCAACAAACGGGAAGAGTTTGACTATGACAATAGAGCATATGAGAAGATTACCATGTGCTTGCCAGAAGTTGTGATAAATAAATTCAAAAATCAAGCAACTTCAACATATTTATGGGACGCTCTTATAGAGGCTTATGATCAAAAGAAAAAGGTTGATAAACGAAGAAGAGGATCAACACACTGCAATGGTGGCTCAGATAAAAGATGTTGACTCTAATGCACATGAGGTACATAATGAACCTGAGGAACCCGTTAATTGTATATCATGTATTAAGCTTGATGCTTCTTTAAAATGTTCTCAATTAGATAATGAAGATTTGAGAGAAAAAGTGGTTAAACTCACCGAGTCAAATAAATTTCTAAAAGCTAATGAGAGATTTTATGATAAGCAAATTGAGGCTTATAAGTTAGACACTCAAACTTATAAATCAAAAGTCTTTAGTCAACAAGATGCTATTAATAGCTATCTTAAAGAAATTGAACTTTTAAATAAAGAACTTGATGAGTTAAAGTCTAAATCTGGGTATTTTGATAGAAAAATCTCAACTTTTTCACAGTCTCACGATGTCTTCGATGAAATCGTTAGCAAGCAAAGGACTTATAAGAATAGTAAGTCTGGACTGGGTTACTTCCCTCCTCCTACTAACTACTATCCTTTGCCTGTTAAGGAGGGCACTGAAGATCTTGTAGCTGACTACTCAACATGGCCAGCTACAAAATCTAAAGAAGCTAAAGCTAATCCCAAAAGGCAGGCAAAGGAGAAAACCAAACGGCCAGAGTATCCATTGCCTACTTTTGTCAAGTCTGATAATTCATCTTCAGTTAGTGTTGAGGAGATCGTTGAGGTAAAAGATATACCTGAAGAGTCTACTATTAAGGTTGAGAAAATAAATGTCAAACCTGAAAATTTCATCATTATAAATGAAAATGATGAACGTTTTAAATGCAAAGGCAAAGCTAAGGTTGACAGTGAATCCTTCCAAGTTAAAAATGTTAAAAAGGATACAAAGAAAGATAAAATGGTTGATAAATCTGAAAATAATAAATGCTTAACATCAACCAACTCAACCTCAGGAACATCTACTTCAACATATACATCAAAGAGTGCATGTTCAACAAATTTTCCTGTTCATAGACCTTCTGTGTATTGTCCTCCACTGAAACGATTTGAGGGAACTCATTGGAATACATCTTTTGTGGAGCGTCGTTCTTGTTATCATTGTGGTCAACAGGGCGATATTATTAGGGATTGTAAGTTATTATCCCTAGATAGGTTTGGTAGAGGGATGCCAAGAACTTCCTCTTTCAGGAATTTTTTTCCAAAATCTTTTTCAATGCGTCATTCGTATTCATCTGTATCTAGTTGTGCATCAAACTCTCCAAAACCTATGGAAAGAGTAAACAAAGTTATGCCTAGTAGACCTCAAGTTCAACTGCACAACATTGTTGAAAACAAATCATCTGAATCTAAACAAGTTTGGAAACCCAAATCCACAAACAATGCATCAATGAAATCTTCTGAGTTTTTAAAATATCATAAACTCATTGATGTGATGGTTATGGATGACCATGGACAACCCAAGTCTATCAAGGCTTGGGTTTCCCATAAGTACTAATGTTTAATTGTTTGTGGTGGTGCAGTCAGGTTTTTACTAGCGAATATTTTTATGACTGCAAGGATGTGAATATTGTTGGAAGATTGTTTTCAAGGTGCTCATGTGTGATGATTTTGATTGGATGGATGAGACTTTCGATGTTATGAGGTGATACAAATGCTAAAATGCATTTGATTTGACTTGATATGTGATTTTGATACTTTTCTTTAAAATTTATTACTAATGCAACAGCCATTATGTCACACCCTCAAAATAGGTAATCGCGTTTATTTAGTAATTAGCGGAAGCAATTTATAATTAGCGGAAGCATTTTAAGTTTACAGTTTAACAGCGAGGGTGCTGACGTTACAATAGTGCATTCATTGTATCATAGCATATGATCATACAGAACATATTAATTTAAGATGTCAAAGTTAAAGTTATTACAAAAGGGTACGACTTATAAAGTCGTACAAGTAGTAGTGTTGTAGAACAATATAAGTTTTAATAAATACAAGTTCATAAAAGTGGGATTTCATAAGTATAACCAATGAGATTGGTAATACAGAAGAAATCCAAGTGTCCCAAAAGTGGCAACCTATATAGTCTGGGTAGCATACGTCCTTTTATGCATGCGTAATACCTGAGTTCGAATTCCCTGAAAAACATAGGAAACCGTCAACATTGAATGTTGAGTGAATTCACAGGTTTAGTATATACGTAGTTTAACCAAGTTTTGTATAAATCATTCATGTACACAAACATAATGTTTATATGTATAACAGGAAATACAAGTATTCTCACTAAAGAAAACATTTCCTATTTTACTGTAAGAATGTCATTCTTACTACAAGTAATAGCTGTGTAGGAAACACAAGTTTAATAAAAAAACATTTCCTAATAAATAGTTGTAGGAAACACAGGTTTAACAATCAAGTAAACATTTCCTATAAAAGTTGTTTTGTAGGAAAATCAAGTTTAGCCAATCAAGGTAAACGTTTCCTAAAAGTAATCGTGTGTAGGAACACCAATCTTATTAGTTGTCACAGGGAATACCCTTCCCAAATCAAGTTGTAGTTTAGTTGTTTAGTTTATGTGGAAAATATAGACTATGATCCTTCTAAGGTGAGCGACACCTTTAAAGTTAAAGTAACGATACCTAGTGCTATAACCAATCCACGACTAGTTGATGTTGTTGCCTCAGTAACATGGTAAGTATAAACTCCTCGTTACGACTGCCGTCGATGTGGTTGGAATGACCAACGAGTTAAATCCTGAGAGAGTTGTCAAATTGATAGTACTATTTGTATACTCAGTGGCTAGAGTCACCTAGCTAATGGTTATAGGTTGCAAGCACTGGGACTTATGTGCACTACAACTACCTCGCGTAAACCTAGGTTCGTACCAAGATTCGTTGTCTTATTCCCAAATAGTTATGAAAAACATTTCATATAATTAACAGTTGAATATAAAGCATAAAGCATTTATATAAAACAAGTTGCATGTAATAGCACATAGTTCTATATTTTCCACCCTTGGTTTTGAAAGCATTTAAAACAAGTAAAAGGTAGGGGCTGTGAACTCACTGGTAGCGGTCTTCAGCGAATATAACAGCTAGTAATAGTAGTCGTCCAAACTGTATACTTCAAGGTCCTAGACACAAGAAAATATACTGATATAAGTATTTGACTGATCGTTAAGTTGAAGTGTTTATACAATTTTAGTTAGTTGGTGATACATTTGTTAAACAATGTGCGCGTGTAAGTATATACCTATATACACTTATTAGCTGAATATATATGCATTCGTATATATATTAATTGTCGTTGTTGTATATATATATATATATATATATATATATATATATATATATATATATATATTAATTAAAATTTACAAGTTAATTAAACTCGTAAATATTTCGTTTCGTTCCAGTGTATACATATATAAATATACATATGTCGTATAAGTTTAGTTTGGTAAAAAGTTTGTATCCAAAGTTATTTACTCAAACTTATTGTTAGTTAAGTTTTTAAGATTGATACGTAACCATTGTCGTACTTAAATTATAATCGAAACGAATTAGAGTTAATTAATTAGTAAATAAATAGAAAAAAAATATAACATATGAAACGCACAGGTCACAGGTTGAACCTGTGACCTTTCGGTTGTCACCACATAAACCAAACCACTTGATCTAAGTGTGCACTTTTTATTTTTACCATAAGTTTAATATATATATTAACAATTAACATTACAAAAATAATATATATATATATATATATATATATATATATATATATAAAGCGCAGGTCATGGGTCGAACAAAGAGTGTCCCATGGCAAACCACTTGAGCTATATGTACATATTAGTTTTTAAGTGAAAACAATTGTACTTATGTGTTTATGAATTCTTAAGATTTACAAGACAAACAAAATAATAGCCGATTGGTTCCATAATCAGAAAGTGTCATGTTCGTTCTTCACCTACGGCTCAACATATTTACACATTTTATATCCGCATTTTTCATAATCAACACCCATTATGATATATAAACATAATATTACATGTTTTTAACAAGTTTTAACAACTCATTACACCAATCATCAACCAAATTTCGTATTTACTCTTTGGGTTTTTAAGTTTTATTTCAAGTACCAAATCCATCAAATCATCCTAAAACTATGTAATCATCCTCAATATAGTGTAATAATCATCATATAACTCGTTTATATACATTCATATATAGTTATAATCAAAGTATAATCTAAATTTATAAAAAATAAATATATATACTTTGAAGGTTTTGGAGCCTCACAATGAGATTATGATGATGATGAATCTGATGTTGATGATGACGATGACCGAGATGATGATAATAGTTAAGATACCATTTTGTTTGTAGTTTGTGTATGGATGTTTGATTGTGTGAAGGTTTAAAGGTTTAAAAATGGTTCCACTCTTTGTTCCTCTACTCCTATTACTGTTGTTGTTGATGTCGTTGGGAAGAAGAACCAGAGAAAAAAAATTAGGTGGTTCCAAATAATTGAAGGTGAAGTGTTGTGATCAAAATGAAGGAATGGAAGTATAAAATAATACTTCAGTGATCACATTTTCAAATGGGAGTAAGTAGGTAAACAGAGGTTTGTCGACCAGATTTTTTTTTTTTAAGGTTTAGGTTTTTAACCCGTTAATTCCGTGTACGGGTATAATTAGTGGTACCTCATGTACCAATCCATTATGCGTTAGTCAAATTTATGTTTTAAATTTAATAATTGATAATTACAAAAATGAAATATTTTATTAAAATCATTAACAAAATTATTTTCAGTAGTGGTACTGTACAGTTAAATTGGGTGCCAATTTTCAATCAAATTTGGAAATTATATTTTGAGGTAATCTTCCAAATACTAAAAAAGGAATGGGAAAAATAATACTTTTATTATTTTTGACCTTTAGTTACGTTTTATAATTGTTTATGTTCGTGTATAACGCATCCTAAATTGTCTAAAGGTTTCCGTTTTATTTTTGTTCTAACTATATTCGATAATAATTTCAAAGAAAATTTATCCAAAAGTATTTTGGATATCTTTTTGGACTTTTGTACTGTGTTCGATACGTTAATATAAAACGTATAAGGGTTAATACACACAGAGGGGATTAAAGTATCCTCAAATGTTCAGTTGGGGTATTAAAGATAATTTTATAATATTTGCATGAATTAACTATACGGGTTTTTATTTTGGATAAACAAAGTTGGTTTAAATGATCGTTTGGATAAACCCGTTGATGGATGACCGTTTTGATACCGGTTGGCTATGCCACGTCGGATACACGTAGGCTACAGGTAAGCAGTCAATTGCCACGTTATATAATGAGCGTCACGTCCATTCTTTGGCTGTATTCCCAACGGCTCTTTCCACCTCTCACCACTTTCCATAAATTAGGGTTCCTAACCCCATTTTTTCACAAACACATCCAAAATCACATCTCTCTCCCTCACAAACGCATCCAGAAAGAAGGAATGGCTGCCAACACTCGAGTTCCATGTAAGTGCGGTGAATTAGCACGTATGCGTACATCATGGACGTTTAACAATCCGAGTAGAAGATTCCTTGGGTGCCCCAATTTCATGGTGAGTTTTAAAATTGAGGTATGAAATAGCTAAATGAAGTGATATGTAAGTGATGTATCTGTTTTGCTTCTTTTACTTTGTAGGATCCAACAAAAAATTGCAATTTCTTTAGGTGGATTGATGTGGAGTTACCAAATCGTCACTATCAAGAAAGGATGTATGAAATGTATGAAAACATGAGGAATGTGCAAGATGAACTGAATTCGATGGTCATTGAGAATGTAAGGCTGAAGATATGGAAGAATGGGTTGATGTTTCTGGTTTGTGTGATGTTTCTTATTAGGTTTTTTTAGGTGGTTGCTGTCAATGAAGAACATGTTGTAGGTTGTGGCTAGTTTGTGGAGTCTCTTTTTGTTGTAATGGTTAGCATGTAGGTTATATAATGTAGCCTATAATGTAAGCGGAATTTATGTAGCTTATGGATGTATGCCCAAGCAACATGTTTTGTGATGAAGTAATGAAAAATTATTATGTTTATGTTTGATATAGTAACTGTGAGTGTTGTTGATGTTGCATACACCAAAAACCAAATGCTAATGTTTAAAAATTTGGCATGGTTTTGTTTGTTTTTTCAATTTTCCCAAATGCACAATTTGTGCATAACATATGTACCTGCCAATTGACAAACCATAGCTCAGATTGCCTATACACAAACACAAAGTTACAATCAACATATAGACAAAGTGACACAATCAACATAAATATTAACCATAACTCAATATAAACTGGAAAATGACCACATTGGGTCCATTAATACTAACCATAACTCAGATTGCCTTTTCTGTAACCCAAAAAAAGGCAAGCTGAATTAGTGTACTACATTAAACATTCTAATTTAAAAATTCTAAGGTAAGCCAATTTTGGCATAGCACTAAGGCCACAAAATAGTTACAGTTTATGCCTTTAAGCACCAAGGTTTTAAGTTAACATCTATTTGGCAAAATATACAAAAATGCCTATTCATAATGGCATGCCATCTTCTATACACCTTATACTTCATTACTCTTCATCTTCACTGGTACCCACCAGAATCTCATCACCCTCTAGCAAGCCTGGTCCAGGAGGTAAAGGTTTCTTCATCTCCATAATCTTGATCCGTTCAGACACCCTGGTTGGCCTTGGTGACGCAGTCTTGACCACCTTCTTTTTTTTTCCTAGTAACAGCAGGGGAAGAGGGCATTGGTTGTGGTCCACTGTTCACCTTCTCAGCATCTATTTCTGCCTGTTTCACACAATCCTCTACAGTTATTCCAACAGGCCAAAGTGGTACTGGTATACCATGATGATTCTACATAAAAAGTATAGTAAGTTATAAATATACTATAAAGTGCAAATATAACTAATGGTAGGAGTTAACTTACTCCAATCTGCATGCTGCCATCAATGGGATCCCATGAAATACCATAGCCTGTAGGCACAATTCCATGAGGATACATGTGAGCTTTAGAACCACATCCCCTTCCTCTACTTCTAACAACCTTTCCATTTACAGTTCTCAAACCAGAGGTTGCAATTTCATGTTCCATCAACTCACCTCTCACTGTAAAAATGCCCGTTCCCTTGCCTCTAGAAGTACCTTCAGCAGCTGTAGTCACTCCACCACCTCTAACATTCAGTCCATTACCTCTCATAGGAATGTGACCCCTAATATTAGCTCCACCACCTCTCATTGGTTGTCCATTACCACCACCTCTCACTGGTTGTCCATTACCACCACCTCTTGCATTCAGTCCATTACCAGCACCTCTTTTAGTCACTCCACCACCTCTTGCATTCAGTCCATTACCACCACCTCTTGCATTCAGTCCATTACCACCACCTCTTTTAGTCACTCCACCACCTCTCATAGAATCACTCCTTGGTGGTGAGAAAGTCAGTTTTCTTATTGTAGACCTGGTCCATTTGCTTGGTGATGTAGGTTGTGACTCTTGAGTCACAGGTAGTTCTTGACTCTGATGTGGACTAACTTGTGGCTCTTGAGTCACAGGTGGTTGTTGAGGTTCTTCAACTGGATTCTCTTGTGTTGCTGCCCTAAGTGGACATCCTCTACAGTTATGCCCTGGTTCTTTATATATACTGCAATGCATTATTGACCCCCTTTTACCAATCTTCTTACCTCTACCATCCCCTCCCTCTATGATATCCCTCCTCCTCTTATGTTGTGGTCTGTCTGGCACTCTCCTAACTAGTGGTGGTAATGGCTTGATTAAATCACATGCTGGCCATTAATCCATCCCATTCATCCCTTGAATATAGTGACTGTAACAATTTACAAACATTTCTTTTGAATACCAGTTACTTACATAATTCACAGGATCATTTTGCAGGAAATAGATTGCAGCACATGCATGCTCACTAGGAATGCCAGTTAACTGCCAAGCCCTGCATGTACAACTCCTTGACCTTTCATCCACCTTAAACCCCTCCCTACTGCCAACCCCTTTTGTGACCTCAAACCTTGTATCACCAGCTGAAATAACAGTCCATTGCCTAATACATATGATAAAAACAAATGTCATCAATGTAAACCTCTAACTTTTACATAATAATAATAATAATAATAATAATAATAATAATAATAATAATGATGATGATGATGATGATGATGATGATGATAATACCTGTGCAAATCTTTGTTAACCTCTAACTTTTTCCTGATACTAGGACAAATGTCATCAGTCCAGCTTCTATGCTTCATTCTCATGTTGTGCAATCTTTTCATGATCATAGTCCTTATGTCTTCTAACATATTGATTATTGGTTTTCTTCTAGCATCTAGTATCATTGCATTAAAGCACTCACTGATTCCATTCTTCACAGCATCACAAGCTTTATCAGTTGAAAAGAATGCCCTACTCCAGGTTTGTGGATGTCTGTCCATCAAATATTGGTAGGCATCTCTGCTAAATTTCTTGAGTTGCTGCATTGTTGACTCAAACTTACCAGGGTATGTTGCTTTAGCTGCTTCCCAAAAAAAGCTTCTATACACCACACTATTATACCTTTTTCTGAAGTTTTGGTATATGTGCCTTGCACATTGTCTATGTTCAGCTAAAGGCATAACCTCTTTAGCTGCTTCCAGAATACCCTGCAAAGCAACATAATTAACAAACAAAAATATGTTGTTCTGATCATTAAGCTAACATAAGCAATTACCTTATGCTGATCTGAAATGATTGTTAAGCTTTGTCCATTAAATAGTCCCAAATCATCAATCAAGTTCTCCATAAACCACTTCCAGTTTTCCTTGTTCTCAACATTGACAACAGCCCAAGCAATTGGGTATATTTGGTTATTCCCATCTCTTCCCACTGCTGAAAGTAATTGACCTTCACAAACTGTTTTTAGAAAGCAACCATCAAGCCCTATCACCCTTCTACATCCAGCCAACCATCCATCTTTAATTCCCTTGAAACAAACATACATACATTTGAAGTAACATTTTCCATCAGGCATAGGATCCACATTAACCAAACAAGTACTTCCAGGATTTGATTCCAGTATCTCAAGTACATATGGCCTAAGCATTCCATAGTGATCCTGTAAACAGTTTTCAAACTGCTTCAAAGCCTTCAACTTACCTCTCCTAGCTTGACTCATGCTAACAATACATTTATACTTCTTCAACATGTTATCTTTGATTTTTGTAATCTTGAATGCAGGATTAACCATTATCTTGTGAGCATAATTCCTTGCTATCCAATTACTAGTTACTAAACTACCAAACTCATAATTCTTAGAACAATCATTATTCTCTTGCAAAGTTTTAATTTGAAATGACTTTTCATTTTGTATCCATGAAGCCCATAGTCCAAACGGACAGTTTCTCTTGAAGTTATCTTTGCTACATATAACAAGAAGTTTCTTATGGCTATTTACTTCAAAGTGTAACTAGTATCCACTAGCTAAAGCATAAAAAGTCAAACACCTTTTCAACTGATCACAATCAGCATACCTTTCACCTAAAAGTGGTACCATATACTTCCATTTGGTATTAGGATCATGAATTGGCCAATGATCACCTACCTTATCCCTATCATCCACCTTCTCCATAGGCACTTCATCAGTATGGCCAAACTCACCAGTAGGTAATCCATTATACACTCTAGTCAAAAAGTTTTGATCAAACATGTTTGATGCTTTCACTTTAGGCTTAGGTTTTCTGGATCCTAACCTCATGTACCTCATCCTCACCATCTGACAAGTGATCAAGGGATGCAGTCTCATCCTCATCATCCTCATCACTACACCAATCATAAATCTAATCTTATCCTCTTCTTCACTATCCTCATCTAACTTAAATTCAGTATGTGACACATATATATCTATTTCACATTCATTCTTACAAGCAAACTTAACACACTCTTGCAAGTCTCTGTCATTTTCTAAAACCCTCAAGCCAGCCCGCAAATCCTTACCAGGTTGTAAATAGAATATATTTTTAACAACAGCAGTTGCTTCAGTTGATAAAAGGTTTGAAAACTCAATAAAATCCATATTAGCCAAATACACATTATCAACCATATCAAACTCGTAATTAAGAGGATTTCGTTCAAACCTACCTCCATGATGGAAAATCAACCGAAACCGAGATGAACGCGAACACTCAGCCATCTGTAACAAGAAAACAAAAATTTCGTCAAAAAAACTGCAAAAACCGAGATAAACCCTAATTTTTTTTATTCCAGTACATACGACCAAGATAATGATAAATTATTGAGATTCAACTTCGAAGCATACCTTTATCGGATGAATACAACAATCATTCGTGGGAAATGGTGTTGAATCGGACGATCGATTGGGAAGAGCGTTTAGGGTTTGATGTGTGTGAAGATGAAAAAGATGGGTTAGGTTAAAGAGACATAAGGATAATGTTTTTTTTTTTTTTTTTTATTATTATTATTATTATTATTATTATTATTATTATTATTATTATTATTATTATTATTGTATTTATTTAAAAACGATTTAAAGGAATCGACACATCATTAAATAATGCCATGTCATTAAATGAATCTGCCAACTTCCCACGTTAACCGACACAACCTGCAGAATTCAAATTGGTACCCGGTTTTCCAAGTTAATTCATGCAAATATTATAAAATTATCTTTAATACCCCAACGTATGATATATTATATTATTTCAATAATATAAGTTATAATAATAATCGTAATTAAAAAATTTCGAATTATTAATTATTTTGTATCACCAACTTTATTGCATTTAGTTTGTCGAGTTTAACACGTTCGTTTAGTACGTAAATATTATATAATAACTACTATTCAACTAAATATGACACATATTATAACAGTAAGTTTCACAAAACTTATCACACAATTAGTTTTAGAATTCACTAATCAGGGAATTACTCTAGGTAATGCATGTAGTTAAGTAAAGATTAATACCCTAATTTGAGGATTGTCACACATTCTTTGTACTTTTTAGTATCAAAGAAATGCAATGTTGCGAAATTTATTAAATTAAAAATACAAAAATATGTTTTGTGTTTCAGGGGAGTATTTTTGGGTTGGAAATAAGAATTTGCTGTTCAAGGGGAGTAATTTTGAATATTAAAAATTATGATTATGTAATTCAGAAATGTGAACAACAAGATTCTTAATTCTTGAAAAGACGTTGGGTTGTGTCTATAAATAACTTGGGAAATGATAGTACGTCAGATTACATGCATAAAATGAAAATTTTAAGGTTTATGTTTGATGTGTCAGTAGGTTTATCTGACATATTTAAAACAACTTTTTTATGAAAATTAGCTTCATCATATGATGTATTGGTATGCGTGTTACAAAATGGTCTTTGAGTACTTAAGAAGCTTAATAAATACTTGTTTATTATCTTGTGAGCAACACCATGTGATATATGACAAAAGTCTTAATACCTTAATTAAGCTAGACATACTTCTATGCATGAGGTTTATCTGAAATCATTTGGGGGTATATATTGATAGTTTCCTTTGTTATACGTGAGTATAGACCTGGTCTCTATTAATATATACTCAACATTAAGCAAACGCAAGTCAATGCACTTGAAAAGTCTTAAAATCTAAGATACCTAACGAGGTCGCCAAAATGGTTTAACCAAGTCTGGTTTTGCTTAAACCTGAATCAAGTTATGTCGCTTTGTTGTACGTCCGTACAGACCTGTCACCGCTAGCTTGATTCTTAAAAATGATTTTCTTATATTCTTTCTAAAAATGGAAGTGTGGTCTATGTCTGATGTTAAGGTGTATATCTATGGTGGGAACCACAGAGAAATATATATATGAATAATAATGAATAATCTCATAGACTTAAGTGTAACATGTTTAAACTGGACAAGTATACCAATAATCGTCTTGAAATAATTTTTATAAAAGGTGCTTTAAGTGTGTCATGTAAATTTAAAGTTAACAAATATACTGATGATCGAAATAATACTTACTATTTCCTAATAATTGCATTTTAGCCTGATATGATCCCTAAGCAGACTTAAAACAATCCTATCCCCGATTACTTAATTTTTAAGTATTCTTTGTTTTTAATTTATATAAAAAAAATACAAAAAGATTTTATTTCTATATTATTTTCTTCAATATCACATATCTTGTCAAAGTTAAATGTTGAAAATGTAAATGATGTCGGTTATTCTCCAAAGACCGTGAAGATAAATTCTATCGGAGAAGCAGTTGATAATTGAGAGATGGTCACTGAATTTGAAGATCTTATTGTATGATAAATTTGTGTCAGTCACATGAATTTAGATATCAAGATTTCTTTTAAGACCATGCTATCTCAATGGGGGAGATTCTTATTGTTAAAGACATGAAAGAGATTCCGATTGTTGAAGACATGAAAGAGTTTGTTGATGAAGACTAATTGAAGACTTATTTTACCAAGCTGCTGACATGGGGGAGTTTGTTGGTGCATTTTGTGTGTCAGTCAGTTGGTCAAACGTTTGTACTTGTTAAAGTCATTTAGTCTGCGTATGTATAGTGTTTAGTGTGTATATGCGAGCTTGTAAACGAATAGTGAAATAGAATATATACAGAAAATTAGTGTTTATGCGACACTTAGCTAGTGTCGCACGGGTTGGTTCATGCGACACTTGGCTAGTGTCGCATGTAGGTCAGATTACACTATAATTAGAAGAGTTAAACTCAAAATTAAGGTTGGACTAGTTAGAGAAAAAGGGAGCCGTTTTGTGTGAGAGAAAGAAGAGAGAACGAGATTGTAAACATTTACTTTCAAGTGTGAATATATACGAAAACGTTATAGAGATTTGTGTGTTTGTGAATCAGTTATTGATTGTTTATTATTCCGCATTCACAATCAAACAAACGATCCGATCAGATCTACTCGAGGGACTTTCACCTTGGCGATTTCGTTATCGTACTAGCAAGAGACTAGCTTTAAAAAAGATTACAAGGTAACGTTACATGAGCATTGTCTAGAGATGGGCAAAAAATCCGGTTTCCAGGACCTGACTCGATTTCGACCCGAAACCGACCCGGTCAAAACCGGTTTTGACCAAAACCGGTTCCGATTCTCCCCGACCCGCCGGTTCCAAACCGGTTTCTGGATATGAACATTAGAACCGGTTCCAAACCGGTTTCTCCAACCCGGTTTGGAAAAACCGGTTTCAACCCGGGTTTTTTTTTTGACCGTTTTCTAGCCGTTAGGGGCTGTTTCTAGCCGTTTTTTTACATTTTTCCATCATAATTCACCTATATATAGAACCTTTGATTTAGTTTCAATCACAACAATCTTCTACTCATTCTTATATACAAAAACTCAAAAAAATATACTTCCTTCTCAATCACAACAATCTTCTACTCATTCTCAATTTTCAAAATGGCACATCGATCAACAAGATTCTACTTCCTTCGGTGATGAATTAAGTCGCCCAACAATTGTTCGAATATTGCATAACAAAAGAAATAAAGAAGTATGGGATTTTTATGACAAAGTGGAAATGTCGGATGGTTCATTTAAGGCACATTGCAAACGTTGTAAGCATTTCTTAAAACCCGATTCCAACACAATGTTGAAGAATCATAACAATCTTTATTGTCCCGGAATCAAAGGAAACCCGGAATCAAGTGGTCAATCTTCTATGGCACGAGATGGTTGTATATTTACATACGATGTGGAATGGTGTCGACAAGCTTTTGCGGGTTATGTGATTCAAGAAGCTTTGTCATTCAACCACTTCGACAACCCTCAGCTTACTAGGGTGATTCAAACCACTCTTCAACCGCGATATAATCATGTAAGTCGTACTACTCTTAAATGTGATGCTCTTAAAGTGTGGAAAGAAGCTAAAAAATAACTAAAAATAGGCTTTGAAAACTTAAATATAAGTGTATCATTAACAACCGATGTTTGGTCGGCTCCTCATGGTTTGCCCGGTTCCTACCTTTGTGTTACCGCACGTTGGGTTGATCCATCAACTTGGTAAATGATGAAACGTACCATTGTTTTTGAAGATTTTGAGTATCCTCACACGGGTCAAAACTTATTTTACATGTTTCGAAGTGTGATTAAAGCGTTTAAATTGGAAGAAAAGATTTTTTCAATCTCTTTTGACAATGCAAGTAATAATACACTTGTCGTTTCAAAATTAATACTAAAATACGCACCACCTTTGAAGGGCATTTTTTATCATAGTCGATTTGTTGCACGCATCATTAACTTGGTTGTGCAAGCCGGACTAGCGGTTACGGAAATTGACACCATAAAAAATGCGTATAAAACTATGTTACAAGACATATTTCAAAGGGGTAAACAAGGATATAAATCTTATATGAAATTGTGTAAGGAAACGAATTCCATCTTTTTAACACCTAATTGGGACGTATATGCCCGTTAGATGGAGTTCGACTTACCATATGTTTGTATGTGGTTTACGCCAACAAGATTGTTTAATGCTTTTTCATGGTCAACTTGTTAACAAAGGTTAGGCATCACCATTTTCCATAGAATTTTGGGAAGTTATTAAAAAGTAAACCAAATTGCTCAAAGTTTTCAAAACCGCGACTACTTTATTATCGGGTGTTTATTATCCCACTAGTCATTGGGTACTAAAATAACTTTTTATAACGACTACAAAATTAAACGAATACGTATATGAAGGTGCTATTTATGAAAAGATGTGGATCCAATGAAAGAAAAACTAAGAAAGTATTTTCAAGAAATGTCACCCGTTATTACTTGTTCCGCCGCAATTAACCCGTGTTTTAATGTTTGTGGGGTGGAAATGATGATCGATGGCATTTGTCACAATTTGGAGTTGAATGACCAAGACCCAATGTTTTCACATGAAATGAAAAAGACTTTTAAGAGTAATTTACAAGATTTGTTTGGCGTATATTTTCAAAAATATAGTGCATCTACAAATGTGTCCACTAGTTCGGTTCCCACAATGTTTTCCTCTTCTTCTTCCTAAAATGTGATGCTAAACTTGTATAATAGTTTAAGAGAGGAAAACCATAAACGGGAAAAAGGGGTGATGGTAACCAAAATACTTCTAGCGAATATGGGAGATATAGTGGAATGGACTTTTTGTCCACTATTCCAGCCAATGAGTTCGAAACATTTGACATTTTGGCTTGGTGGAAAGAGAGGGAATCTCAATTTCCTGTTCTAGCCATCATGGCCCGAGATTTACTAACCGTCCAAGCTTCTACGGTAGCTTCGAAATCCGCATTTTCTCTTAGTGGTAGGGTATTATCTATAAGAAGAACAAGACTCACACCGGCTTCCTTAGAGATGTGTATTTGCTTCAAGGATCATTTATACGCCGCGAAACGTATACAAAATGTTTCAAGTCTTGAAGGTGAAATGGAATACCAACAACAGATGCACAATATCGAGGTGGAAGAAGGTGTAGTAATATCACTTTCCGACGAAGAAATTGCTCTTGATCAAGCTTCACGCGAGGCTACCTCTGAAGAAGATTTTGAATTTTGAAGACTTTTGAATACTTTGAAGATGTTTGAAGACTTGAAGACTATTAAAAGTTGAAGACTATGAAGATTATGAAGACTTTTTCGATTATGTAATATTTTTAAGAAGACTTTTGTTTAAGTTATTGTTCAATTATGTTTCCTTTACTATTGTTCTACTGATTCAATAAAGAAAATTTGACCCAAATGTTGATTTACCCAAAAAAGCTTAACGCTCGTACGTATTTGAATTATATAGACTTTTCGAATTCAATAATTTTTTTAAGAAGATTTAGAAGCCCTTTGGTTATGATATTGATCAATTATGTTTCCATTACTAATAGGATAAATGAAAAAAATCGGCTATGTACTGGCACAAAATATTCCAAGTATGCAACATACTCAATTTATTATTTAGGTATGTATCAAACTGGAAAAACTTGTACTAATGTGAGTAAGATAGTAACCGGTTACCTGAAGAACCGGTCAAATTGATTATTTGGCTTTTTTATTTCTTTTTTGTTAAATAAACAAAAAGACATATGAAATTATTATTATTATTATTATTATTATTATTATTAGTATTTACAAACAGTTACGATAATCATCATCATCAAATTATTCACAAAATCAACTACTAGATCTCTATATCATCATAATCACAATGGGTGACAACATAACAACACAAAATTAAAATTGCTAGACCTCCGGCTCGATCTCCAACGCGATTTCGGCTCAAAATCGTTGGGTTTTTTCTGCTCGGTCTCCGTCGTTCCCAATGAATGGTGCAGTCCGGTCATGCAGAGGCCACGATAGTAGTGACGCTGGTGGCCACAATGGCAGCGGCGACAATGAGCAACAATGGATTCCGGCGAGTTCGAACACGCGGAGCTGAGCGACCATTTGAACAACAATTCTGAACCACCGGACCACTCTATCTCCGACCATATCTTCAACCACCACCGGAACCACAAGTGTTTCCAAATTCGTTCTCAGATTTCGTTGTTGCCGTGTTGTTAAATAGAGTGGTTGAAATAATGGTGATGGTGGTCCGTCGGGGAAGATCATCGAATGGTTTTGGATTTAATCATGGTGATGCTTGTTTGTATGTGGGTGTATGTTAACAATGATGATAATTGTATATTTTAAATTAATATTTAATTATATTCAATAATGTGTATGTTTAATGATGATGATAATTTGGTAAAAAGGAAAAAATGAGGTTAATTTGATGTTTTAGATGGTGAGAATCCATGAATATGATGTGTTGTTGTTACATGTTCATGTTGTCTATCTTTGTCGTTGATGATTAAGACCAAACCAATGAAGAGAAAAACATGGTGGTGATGGGTGACGCCATTGCCGGCAACATATAAGGATGGGTGAGCATCGTAGTTGCAGGTGCTCAACGGAATTTTGGGTGAGGATCTGATGTTTGTACAATATTTAGTATTGGTTTTGTTGAAGGTGCAATAAAATACAGATTAAAATATTTAAAAATCAAAAAATGAATTTTAGAGCTTAAATTATTCCATGTTAGCAAAAAAATGACATGGCATCTGATGTGTAATCCTACTCACCTTTTTGAAACTTCAAAAGGTAAATTAACTTTGCAAAGATCCAACACAAAATCATCCGGTTTGTTGCATACTCGGGTAATAATTTGAGTAGGTTGCATACATGGAATATTTTGTGGCAGTACGTTGCTGATTTTTTTCATTTACCCTTACTAATATTCTACAAAGTTAATGAAAATTTTTTGACTCAAACGTTGATTTACCCTAAAAAGCCTAACGCTCGAAAACCAAATCCTATTATAACAAAAACCAGTTTTTATGAAAAACCGGTTTCAACCCGACCCAAGCCGGGTAGGGTCGGGTCGGCTTTTTACCCCTCCAAAATCGGGTTGAACCCGAACCGGTTTTGACCGTATTGACCAAAAACCGGTTCGGGTCGCGTTTTTCGTAAAATCGATTTCTGTGCACCTCTAGCATTGTCTATACAAAGTCCATTCGGTCCATTTGAGATCCACCTTCTTAACGAAAGGCTTTCTATAAGAGTTCCGTCTCCTTTTTATCCATAGCAATTCTCCAACAAATAATATTGATTTCCGATTAAATAGACCGAGAAATAGCTGTTAAGGTGAACAATAAAGCCCAATAGTCAACTTGTTTACCTAAGCCCAAGCCCTAAAAAAACTCTTGCTACTTAATTACCTCCTCTAATCCAGAACTGAGACTAATGGGCCAAATTCAAGCCCAGCTTTAAAATAAATGGGCATCGAAAGTTTGAAACTAGTGGCAGTATCAGGAGTTAGGAGTGGTACATTGTTATTAGCTTATAAGACCATTTGCAACGTGGCGTTCAGGGTAAAAAATTGGGCTGAGAACGCCCCTACACAGGCGTTCTGGGGGGCGTTCTGCAACAAAGCACGGGGAAGGTAATGGGCGTTTCGGTGGGTCCCAACAATATTTAATTACTTTTTCTTTTTGACCAGGTTTATAAAATAAGAAAAAGTAGTTTTTAAATCTAATTTAGTAGAATTGGGGAAGGTGATGGGCGTTCTGAGCGTTCTGTGTTTACCACTGCAAGCGCTGATGTGGAGTTGACGTTGACATAGAGCTGAGAACGCCCCAGAATGGGTTGTATGACTGCAAGTGGTCTAATCTAAGCGATATTTAATGACGACATGAGCAGAGTCCAAAGAATGAAAATAACAATATAAGATGATTTTGATCATCAGACAGTCGTCGTAACAGAGCCCAAATCATACGATCTTCTGTTTGAGTCGAAGGCTATTGGGCGTAAATGTAATCCTACATTTGTCAAAGAAAAAAGCTAATGCCAAAATATAATTCCAATTGGCTACTTCTTTAAATGTAGGTTCATGTATATGAGTCACATAGATATATATGTCATACTTCTAATTAAGGTTAAAAACATCTTTTCCCCATATTGTATACCACTACATCTTTTCTTCTCAACAACTCATTTTGGGTAATTATTTTTATAAAAAAGACTAATTTTTTGTTGAAGAATCTAGAATGATATTGAAAGTGTCAATGCAGCCAAACCAAACTTTTTTGGTTAACAAACTGGTTTTCCGGGTTTTAATTAACTCTTAACATAAGTTATTTAACCGACCAACATTTATACAGCTAAACCAACCAACTTCAACTATCCACGTGAAGATTCATGGTCTAAATTTGTAGATTTATGATCGATAAATTGAAATGGCAACCCTACCAAGATGCCTATATGGTCCCAAAGTGGCCTGGTTTGAAAGTGGGAACTGGCTGGCGTGGAAGAACATTAATGAAAGTAACTTCACAAGCATTTAAGGGAAGTATGAATGAATTGCAATGTATGTACGTAGCTGTGCCTATTAAATCTCACTACATTAATATCTAGTAATTACACTATTACACTAGACAATTATAATGTGCACCCAAATTTAAGTGTCCCATCTTTTTTGCAATAGGTAGGCTTCTACAAACATGCCTATTTATTTAATTATTTTTAATAAAAAAAAAAACATCGTTTCAACCTTTGTGGAATAATTTATGGGATCTCTGAGTTCACTCGGACTAAAACCAGGTAAACTAGCTGAATATCGTTTCAACATACGCACTTTAACAATTATATATTATTTCTTTTATATCAACTTCTGAATATCTTATCATCGCATCGCGCGAGTAAGCTAGCTTTTGGTAATAAAATATGAACCTCATACAACTCAGTTATGGAACTGATGTACAAAAGAAAATATAAAAATTGATACATTGGATATTCAATAATAAATAAATAAAGACTAGCCAAATTTATATGTATGCTACTAGTATTACTTCATCCATTTTCTTGATTTGGATGGAATTATCTAATGATAATTTATTTTTTGGGATAATCTTGATTTTGATCTAGACATCCGGCCTTTAACTTGATCTTCTAAGGGGGCAATTGATGTAGAAAGACATTTAACAGAATTATGCGAATACCATAGATTTGTATCCTTGTAACCGGTTATAGTTAGCTGGCTTTTGTTGCCGTCCATATTTGCTCGAGTTCTCTAGCAAAAGTTTCTTGTCGTCCAACAACGATGGTGATATGATCCTTCTTGTCAACAACCTTAACATTTGCCCTAGGCACTTTGGTCTTCACATTGTCGCTACACTCGACCGGGATGAGCTCATCATCTCGACCATGAAACACATTCACACTACAATTTAAATGATTTTGAACGCTATCTAAGTACCCTTCTATTTTTGTAGCGCTCCCACAGATAACGTTGTGAAGAGTGTGCCATGCGGCATTATGTGTGTGACAACAAAATCCGTCGATCAAATACGTCCTGATCCTGCATAATCATAATATGTACTCTAGTTCGTTTATTATCATGTTTAAGAAATTATATGTAATAATAATCAAAGCAAAATTCGACATGATTTACTAGTAACATTTATGTCAATGTCACATATATTTTTTCGTTATTATCATAAATGACTATCAAATTAGCCTTGCTTTTATGTTCGCAAGCCATAACTTTTTACACTTACACTTTATGGCCTGCCTTCTACCGGAGAGTTATAAAAGTTTATTTTTTATAAGTAATTAAAGTTTTGCTCAAAAAAATATTACATCCGTTCAATTTAAAAAAAAAAATATAAGTAATTAAAGTTTTGCTAAAAAAATATTAAGTCCGTTCAATTTAAAATGTTTACTTTGACTTTGCACGTAGTTTTAGGATTATCTACTAAATACATTTTTCACCAATCAAATATTAAATCTACTCACTAAAGTTTTTGTGATTGGTTAGATATTAAAGTAGATACTTATAATCAAAAATCACAAAATAACGTGAACATTGTAAATAAAACGGATGAAATGCATAGGTGATTAAAATTAGTGAATTGGGTAGAAAGTGGAAACAAACAACTGTAAAAGTCGTGGCTGAACGAAGTGCCATTTATTGAGTTTGACCTCATAAACAATTGGCATATAGGTTATGTCACTGACACAAATTTAGTGCACCAAAAGTCAAACAGATGAGTTGAATAGACCACTCAAGTAACAAAATGCAAATAAAACACAACTGTCACACTAATGAAACTAAATTTATGAGTGAGAGAAATGGTGATACATATTTTTTAATATTGTGGTGATTAATGTTTATAAAGTGATGAAGTGAAGGATATTAAATTTTTTATAGTGTTAAGAGTTAAAAAAAAAAGACACTTAAAAGCTAGCATCCCGAGTTGAATTGGATCTTGGGAGGATTCGATCGTGCTCAATTGAAATATGAAACGGTTTCAATGAGTGGCTCAAATACTCATACATTTATGTGATTACTTTTCTATTATTTCTAAGACCGCTTCTTGAATGTAAGGGTTACGGATTACAATTGGGAACTATTTAAAATACAGATTTTGTTAAATATAATTTTAAGGACTTTTTAATTATCAATCTAATGCATAAGGTGGTGGTAATGAGAAGTTAAATTTAGACGTAAATGATTAATATCAACGTTAAAGCATTTTATGCTCTGAATTATTTAAAGATAACCTTTATAACTATGTTTAGCATTACCATATACTATTTTTTAGATTTTTTTTATGTAATGCAATTTATTTTCCTTGAATTTTGTAACCCAATCAATTAACCGCTTCGTTAGAAATGCATCTATTAGTCTCAGATGCGTCTTGTGAGTTGTGACACATAAAAGATTTCAAACCATTTCGACAATACAAGAAAGTGTCAATTCTTCACGCTTTTATAAAATGTAAACTTATTTGTTAAGTTATTCACACTTATAAGTGTGTACAAAATGTTTACACTTTTAAGCGTGAATAAATTGAACTAATAACAATTTTTATCACTATGTTCACACTTATAAGTGTGAAAAAATTGAACATAGTCCACACCTAAAAGCGTGAAAATTATTGCTAACACTCAATTTGTTCACGCTTCTTAAGTGTGATAAACTTGGGTGTTAAGAATAATTTTCACGCTTTAAAGTGTTGCAAATCTAACATTTTTTCACGCTTGTAAACGTCAACATTGTGATATATATTATTATTAGTTCAATTTGTTCACACTTAAAACGTGAATATTTTGTACACACTTATAAGTGTGAATAACTTAACAAATAAGTTATACACTTTATAAAAGCGTGAAGAAAAAAATGTAAAGAATTAACACTTTTGTTGTTGTATGGCGATATTTTGAATATTTATAGTACGTTGGCACCATTAAGCCGAAAAATATATCAATGAAATTTTTATTGCAAAAGTGATTATAATACTCTTTTTCAACTATGTGTAACTTTTTTAAGTTTAAGTAAAAAAAAGTTAGCATAGTACGATAATGATTAATGACGACGACTAAGGACGACTAAAGTGCATTTAATTTTGAACAACAAGTGTAAATGTTTACCTGTTTCTGGTGAGGATTTTGGTCAACAATTCCCACGTACGGTGGTGCTTGCATATCAACAAGCATATGGTCCGGCTAACGTGCTCGTACCAACAAGCCATCGATGCTCCAAACGCGATCAACGGCCATACTTGTCGCGGCGCCACCTTTCTCATCATATATTGTGTTGCCTCCTCCCCTTTCGGTGTCGGAAAATATGGCTGTCAAAATGTTACGTACTTTCACTTTCAAAGTAACAATAAATATGTTAAAATGTATATAAAAAAATGTTACTGTCCGTTATATTGCAAGGAATGATGGATTATGTAACTTTCAGAAGTCACAAGGACTAAAAGTGAAAGATTTTTTAAAAAATGTACTTCTAACAATATACTCAAAAAGTCAAAATCCATGAGCAAATTCTTGTGTACAATTAAAACGTCCGATAGTGCGTATATAATTTTTTTTTGTTAATTACCGGGGCGAGTAAGGTTAGCGACTTGACGGAGTTCGGATATTTAACAGCGAGTGCAAGTGCGAGAATGCAACCGAGCGAATGAGCCACAATGTGAAACGATTCGACTTTGTTCGGTTCAAGAACTGACTTTTCAATCATGTCTAAATGCTCCTTCATTGTGTAAAGTGAGTCGTGTGGCTTCGGGCTTTTTCCAAACCCCAAAAGATCGATCGCGAATAATCTGTACTTGGATTTGATTGATCTCGAAAAGTTTGGAAACAATGTCTCCGTCCAAAATGCTGATGATGATATAAACCCATGAATAAACAACACATTCTCACCTACATTATCTGCAATCATAAAAACCAATCAGATAATCAAATCCAAAACACTAAAAATAATTATTGTATTTTTAATTTTATTTACGAACCTTTTCGACCGTCGGTATGAACAAAAAGAGCGTCTTTACACGAATTCGACCACGAGTTACAAGTCTCACAATCACAATCCGACCAACGTGGGATCGGATGGGCCTTATGACCACCGATCTTTTCTTGAAGCATTTCAACCGTAAAAGCCGGTTGAACATTAACAGAAGGACCCATTTTACGACGTTGGACAGTTGTTTTCGACACCTCAGCCACTAATGACATCCGCGAGTAAAGTGTATCCGAGATTTCTTCGAGTTGTAACTTAGTCGACGTAAGACAAACGATCTTCTCTCCCTCTCCTTTCTCCGTAACTAAAATGTTACCATTTTTAATAATCGCGTCTTTCGGTGACGAACAATAACACGGTTTCCATTCATCTTCCATAAGGAAATCAACGATTTTGTACACGTAACATAACAAAACGTCAAGCACATCAAGTATAGAAAATACAAGAAAGCTTAACATATCATTTGTTAATTTCCCAGTGAGAAAAAGAAGATATCTCATATTCTTGCCCATGACAACCAAATGACACACCATCACAAATTTCATATTTATAGATGGATTTTTTAATTAAAAGTGATTTAAATGAGTAAACGACTAAACCAAGGCGAGGGTCACAAAGTAAACATCTTATGTTACAAAGTAGACATTTTATATTTGATACTACTTATTATATATAACATGTAATGTAATTATAATTAATGTGGTGTATTTATAAGTGTGTGTGACAACTGGCGAGAGGAATGAATTAATTTTGGTTTAAGGAAAGCGTGTGAAATTGCGGTTTTTTTAGCATTAAATCGTAAGGAAGAAAGAAAGGAAAAGAAATGTAGGTGGTGGTTGAACCGCCGGGTGACTTGTATTCTTTTTTTTCTTCTCTGTATTAACAAACCGGTTTGTGGTCTAGCTACGGTCTGCCGTACAATGGTTGGATTGACCGGTCAACAGTTAGATGTTTGTTGTTTTGACAAAAAAGGTCAACAGCTAAATGTTGACACAAGTTCGTGTGTTTCAAAGAGATGGACGGATCATCATGGAGGTCCGGTGAATAGGGTCGATAAAAATGATAATGTGATTATGGATATGAAGTATATGGTTGTTTAATTTTTGTTGGAAGTTATTGTATTTGGGATCAAATAATAAGTAAAGGAAATAGAGTTTGACGAAGAATAGATGTAAGGTTATTATCAATGGCGTGTAGCTCATTTGATAATGGGTGGGAGCATTTTTGTCATAATAAGCACAAGGTCAGGGGTTCAAACCCTGACACCCCCATAACCACAACCGCTGAGTGAGTCAGGTATGCCGCCCACATTATGGAATTGGCAGCCGATTGTGGGTCAGTATGGATTGTCGATTATCAACTTTTTGCCACAATAGATGTAAGGTTATTGAGTGGTTGTGTTACTAATAATTATCGGGAGTGATTCATATACCACTACTTTTTAGTCATACACCACTAAACATGTTTTAAAGTGTTGTACAGTACAACACTTTATTACATATTTGGTGGTGTATGGTTAAAAATAGCGGTGTACAGATCACTACCCATAATTATTATACAATAAACATTGATATCACGTTGCGCATCAAGAATAATACGTCTTAGACTAAGGGTATATTTGGAGGAGGGCTTTTTGGGGCTTACAAGAGCTTGATCATCTACTTTTAATAAGTCTCATCGTATAAGTCTTATTTGGTAACACAATTTATATGAGCCTTTTTGGAAAAATAAACCTTTAACCAAGTAGCTTTTGAATAAAAGCTTAAACCCAATTTCAGCGACAAGCTCTAGCTCCAGCTTGGAATGTGTTCGGTGAAAGGCTTCTAAGAGCTTTTAAGGGCTTGTTCTTCTACTTTTAATTTATTAATATCTGTCCCTGAATACTTTTAATAATTTATTAATTTTTTCTATTCCTAACAACATTTGATCGAGAAGCTCTTCTAGTTGTCCTTACTCCTTACTGAAAATCTTATTAGATATTTGACCAACAACAATTATTCAACTAAACTTTTTCTAGAATCAGGTATATTTATATCTTTATTATTCTAATATATTAAGCTAATATAAGCTAGTGTTTATTGTTTTGTTATGTATTAAATTTTACAGTTTTTACTATTTTGTACGATATACTATCATTTGTTCTATTATATGTAGTGAACTTGTAAATAGGTGGTACTAGGGCTGTACATTTTATGGGAAGAATCGAAAATATCCGGGGATCGGAAGGAACCAGACCGTAACCGATATACCCGAATATATATACATTAAGGCCTTAGTAGGCCTAGTTTTTTTGTCAAGACCCGAGCTTAGCGCGGCCCGAGCTTTTTAGGCCCGAGCTTTTTTAAACCGAAAAAGCCCAAGCTTTTTTAAACCGAAAAACCCCAAACTTTTTTTGACCCGTTCTAAGTCTGACCTGGTCCGGACTTTGTGCACCTCTATTTGTAACAAATATATACATTACCAATGTAGCTACATATATACAAATCATATGCTGATTACATTATCTTGATTTGTTAAAACAATGACAAATCTATATATGCACAATGCCAAAAAAATAATAAAAAATACGTGTTAATTGAACGCAATTTATGAAACCTTTTAATGCCTTTAACTACACCTTCTAGTGTATTACATGTTAATAAAAGTGGGTTAACTTATTTTTGGTTGGTTATTGTCAATTAAATTCCCCAAAGTATCAACAATTCTACTTCTGTAACAACATGAGAAATTAAACCATTAAAATTGACACCTTTACAAGTTTTAAATCGGGTCATGCCAATTTTATTGATTATAGAGCATGCAAGAATTGAAACATATGTTACCATCATCACATGGGACGTTCAAATGTCATGATAGTAGATAATATGCATCTCTTTCATCAAAGGCTCCAAAATATGATAAAATCAACCAATCTGGTACATGTAATAGTAATAAATTTCTAGAGAGCTTAATGGTAACATGCATGTTGATGATTAATTAGTGGCAAGTTTCCACTTTTTTCAGATGGCCGTTTTGGGTTGTGACATTAATAGGATCGGATAGAGACCATGTATATGCAATAATAATGCAAGTCATTTCGACTGTTTTTGTGACTGAAAATTGAAAGCTCATTATACTTCCATGAATTATTTCCTTATTTGATATAACTAGATTAAGATCCGCGAGATTCGCGGCTTTAACAAGAAAAAATATATTTTAATTGAAATTTAAATAAACATAGATAGATAAAAAAAATATTATTGTGTGTACTGCAAATTCGTCATTATACCTCGGATGCTTTCACATAATCACATACTGATTCAAACACACAAATTAATTGGAAAAAAGTTAGTCATTATACCTCGGATGTTTTCAATCATTTTTTAATGCTCCAAAATAAGGGGTCTCCGTGAAAATTGGACATTGTTGAAGACGCCATGGGGTTTGAAGATGAATCGCCTTTTACAGCCTTGTTGAATATTTTGTGTTGATGAAGATGACTGGTTAAAACGGGTGTTCGAATGTTTAGCTTCGTCTGCATCTGGTTCTGATGTTTTTTTTTTATTTGGGCCTAATCTCATACATGTATCACAATTTTCTGAGCTTTATAAAATGATTGTTTTAAGCTCATGTATCACCATAGTTGAGCTGTATTTTAATGATTGCATTAAGCCCATTACAGCTAGTCCAATTCATCTTAAATATATGCATTCACGTAATTGATTATTGTAGCATCTATATATCAGTATTTAATAATTATGGAGAAAATTTTATAAACCATACATGTGGTTTACACACATTACAAATCATACCCGAACTTTTTTTCATGTTTTCGATACAATAAGTTTTAAATTTGCTCGTAAATGGTACCTCCGTCCAACTCCATCTATTTTTGTCGTTAAGTTTTACCATGTGATTTACACGAAGGTATCATTTACGAGCAATTTTGTGAAGTTGCATTCATATATTATTGATGCATGCATATTTAAAGTGAAGTTGCATTCATATATTAGTCCTTAAGACATGTTCACTGAAGGCTTTATAGCTTACTAATTCGTTAATGAATGTGAGAACCCTCAAAACTTTCGATTGTAAAACATAATAGAACAGTCGCTATAGTTATTTTTTTATTTATTGTAAAAAATAATAATAATTCTAACCAAAATTAGGCGTAGAAGTAGCAAATTAAATATCGCTAATAGAGAGGCTCCAAGGAGATGTAAAAATGATAACAAAATAATCCAAAAGCTAGATGGCAATTATAATTTCACTTGGGTTTGTCACTCATATAGACCGATCAAACTCAATTTGCTTGCATCAATCGGAGATTCAAATAAATGAAGGCGCGATTGAGTGTCAAGAAATATGTTAATTTTATAATTTTTTCAACGTGTTGAAACACACATGAACCATAACGCAATCTAGAATGACTGTTTATAGTTATTTACGACTTTGATATCAGATATCTTGATAAAAACGTTGGAAATGGTTTAACAATTTTACTTCCTCAAAGCATTCGAAATTCTAAAAAATCGAATAAAATGGTTCAACACTTGAATTTGACACATAGTACAATTCAATTTATTCCGTTTCTTCTTTGAGATAGCATTTTGATAGAACCCTTTAAACTTGGCCAACCAAATGGACACTAGGTTCGATCATTCTATCTATCTTAAGAGAAATTATAGTAGTCTAACATGTGCATATTTATCCACTTTCACTTTTGTAGCCACATGCATTAAGCATTTGCATATTAATAACTCTCTCCATTTTTGTCAAGTTTTGAAACTATGAGTTGTTTCATAAGGTGTTCAATCACCAAATTTAAACGATTTACATAACTTACAAAATTTACCGACAACACTACGTTTTTGTTAGACCATCCGCAACGCGCTCGTTATTGGGCGTTTTACCCCTCCAGAACACCGGAGTGGGGCGTTCTGGGTCGGCGTTTAGCCGGCGTTTGTGGTAGAATAACGAGCCGAGAACGATGAATCAGTGGGACCCACTCGATTTTTTAATTATTATACTCGTTTTTTTATTACCGTTTCAATTTAAAAAAAATAATAAACAAATAATAGAGAAGAGAGCAGGAGCGGAGAAAGAAAAAAAAAATTGACAACTTTTTTTTTGACCGTTGCCAACGGTTTTTTTAAAATATTTTTTTTTCATACTTTATATATATATCTCATTCATCCATACTCATTTTTCACTAAAAAAATACCCACTAAAATTTCATACAATTCGATACACATTCAAAAAATCCCAAAAAATGGATGCGATTGATCTTATTTGTGAATCGTCTTCGGAAGATGAAGACGAAGTTGTTATCGAGCTTCTGCAAGCTTACCGGGGACAAAAAAAAAGTGAAGTCGGAGAGAGTTCTAGACCACCACGAAGTCGAGGCTACATTCAAAGAGATTGTGAAGGTGCCCAACAACGCTTGTGGGACGATTACTTTTCGGAGAACCCAAAATATCCTCCAAACTTGTTCAAACGACGTTTTCAAATGCGTCGACAATTATTTGTACGGATAGTACAAGCTATCTCCGATTACTCCGTTAAACCGATTCCCGAACACTTTGCTTATTTCAAACAAAAAGCAGATGCACTTGGTCGGCTTGGTTTTACCGCACTACAAAAGTGCACATCTGCCATTCGCCAATTGGCGTATGGAACCGCCGCTGATATGTTTGATGAATACTTACAAATGGGTGAAAGAACGTCAATCGAGTGTCTCAACAACTTTTGTAAGTGCATCTTCGATTTATACTCAGCGGAGTATTTGAGGCAGCCCACGGCTACAGATATTGCTTGGCTATATGCAGCACACGAGCAGAAACACGGGTTTAAAGGAATGCTTGGGAGTATTAATTGCATGCATTGGCAATGGAAAAATTGCCCGAATGCATGGAAATGGCAGTACACTAGGGGTGATCACGGACACCCCACCATTATGCTCGAAGTTGTTGCTTCATACGACATGTGGATATGGCATGCTTATTTTGGTATGGCGGGTTCGAACAACGACATCAATGTTTTAAACGCATCTCCGTTGTTCGATTCCATTAAAAATGACACTGGTCCACCTGCAGCCTTTGATGTCAATGGACATCATTACACAAAAGGGTATTATCTTGCCGATGATATTTATCCGGATTGGTGTACACTTGTCAAAGCCTTTCACTCCCTTACTGACGAGAAATGAGCCAAGTTCAAGAAATTTCAAGAAAGTACACGAAAAGATGTTGAACGCACTTTTGGTGTACTTCAAGGAAAGTTTGCAATTTTAAAGATTGCGGCAAGATCTATGAGTGTTAACAAGATGCGAAGACAGTTATACACTTGTGTCATATTACATAACATGATACGAGAGGATAACGGTTTCGCAATATCTTCTATCGAGCAGGAAATGATCGACGACCCTTCTAACCGACCTCGGCGAGATTTTAGGACCCGTGTAGAAGACAGGCAGTCAAGAATTAAAGAAATGCGGGATAAACGGGTGCACGACCAACTGCGAGACGATCTCACCGAACACATTTGAAGGCTTCCACCAAACTTTCGCAGACTGAATCGGGAGAACAATGAAGCCGAATAATTATTTTTAGTGTATTGTATTTTAATAATTGTATTATTAGGATTGCAACGCTTTTAATTTGTAGGTTTGTAACGTTTTTTTATTTTTAGGATTGTAACGTTTTTATTTTTAGGACGTAATCGCAAATTTAAATTTCGTACTCTTTATAATTTATTAGTGTATTGTATTTTAATTATTGAAATGTATTGTGTTTTAGTTATTGGGATGTAGTGTGTTTAATTTAATTTTATTTGTATTGTTAAATAAATGAATATTAGGTGGAAAAAAATGGGGTCCAGAGGGAAAAAGGGGCGTTCTGGTGTTATGATTGTGTGTGATGAAATGGTGTTGTGGTGTTATGCTGATGTGGCGATTGGATAATGGGCGTTATGGTGTTACGATTGCTGGTGGTCTTATTATTTTGATTTACTACATTGTAAACGTCTTGTCGTTATGCTACATCATTTTTCTTTCGTTGTAACTAAATAGCATAATTGTGAAGATATTTGGAAAAGGACCATGTCGATCACAAACTTGTTCCCAATTTAACGCACCACCCCTCGTACGTCCTCTTAAAAGCTTTCGACACACAGTACTAGTGCTTCTTTATAGATGCATGTACATTTGGTTTTACCCTTTACGTACTCTAATTTAACTTATATTCTTCAATTGTTCGGTTTAGATCTAAAAATCGGTCATCTATTTAACTGCATCCCAGTTGATTTCAGCTTTCTCCAAACTTTGGGGAAAAGCATGAAAAAAAGGGCCCAGTACCGACTAATTAGATACTCCGTATTTGGTATTTTTGTTATAATGAATAATTATATTTTATATATGATTTTATTCAATTAAAAATTTTTGAAGTAAGTGTTTACATTATGCTTAGTTACATATTTTTAATATACGGATCCATTTTTTGTTTCTTTGTTTACAACTTATACCTTTTAAATGCTCTTCTATGGTGTGGAACAAAAAAAATCGGCCGGATGTCATTGTTCACAAAACCCGGTCAATATATGTTCTTGTTGAGTGTTCTTCATCAATGTCCAGTTTGAACTCTTTGTTCACCAATTTCTTTTCTTTTTCCTTTTTTTTGGTTGTTTTTTAAATATTATTTGTCCAAATATGTTTTTGTGGGTCTGAAATCTGAATTGAACACTGAACCACTCTCCTCAAAATCGTACATGATATTAAACTTTAACATGTTAAGCTCAACACCGAGTTGAACATGAAACCACTCTTTGTGCTCAACTTTATGTTACAAGCAAGAAATATTGTGCATTAAAGATGGAACATGGAACCACTCCTTGTGCTCAACTTTCTATTGTAGAGTTTGTCATCTCAAGAGGTGATGTGATCATATTTCAGAAATTTATGGTAAAAAAGAAAGTTACTCAAACTTCTCCCTAAATTCTAACGTGTTAGAAACTTGTCATGATAGAAACTAGAAGCATATAATGAAGCTAGGACGTACTTCCTCTGGCAGGGCTTTTTTTTAAGTTTGGATAAACACCTTTTGGCTGGCCTTTCGATCCACTTATTGACAAACGGCTACATTTGAAGCTCATCTAACGATATGAAAGTAGCTTGAATATTTTAACATGTAAAATATTTTCTTACTACAAAAGTATCATCTATCTCTTAAGAAAAGTATAAAAAACTAACAATATTGAAGCACTCATGTTTTAAAATATATTTCGGGAATGAATTGACACCATTTGTAAAAATCAGCCCAAATAATAACGAAAAATAAGTATAATTTCGTTATTGGGCCTCACATCTGGCAATTCTTTTAGTTTTGGGCTTGTGTCATATGTGCACTAGGCATGCACAAAAACCGGTTCGGGCCAACCCGACCCGAACCAGAAACCGAACCTGTTTTTAGTAAAAAAAAAGTCAAAACCGGTTTTTGACCGGGTTTTGACCGGTTTTTGAGTTTTTGATCGGGTGTTTTTTAACCCAACCCGATTCCAAACTGGTTTCAACCCAGTTTCTAAACCCTAAAGTCCAAACCGGTTTGGACCCATCAGGTTCTAGAAAACCCGAACCGGTTTTGGTCAAAATCGGTTTTGACCGGGTCAATTTCGGGTTATAAACGGGTCGGGTTTTAAAAACCGGTTTTAATGTGCACCTCTAATGTGCACCGATTAATAATAATAGAAAGGGTTTTACAATTTTCTATAATTCTATCCATGGAATTTAGCAAACTATATTAAATGGTAAAGCTCACTCCATACTACTAATAAGCATTGGCCACACTGTTACTACAATATCTTATTTTGGATCATGTTGTTGATTCAAGCGTGGCATGTGTTTCAACCTCCCAAAAACTATTTATTCGGGTCCATCAGACTTCACTTCACTTGTTATAAAATGTCCATTTAGCCCTTGTATGGACCATGAACTTCTGACTTATACATCTAATGACCAAGGTCATTTTAGTAAATCACCACTAGAAAATGGATAAACCATTTGACCAATACATTTGTGGCCTAAAATGACACAATCTTTCATAGCACCATGGTTTACCATTTAATCATTTCCTGCTCTTGTTCATGTTCCTGTTTTAATCGACATCAAGACGAGCATCTCAATCGAGTTGATGTCATTAAAGTTGTCGTGAAAACGGATATCGAATAGTGAACTAATGGTGGTTCTAAGCTACCAAGTTGTTCAACGTCCATCAACTAGTGTTCACAAATGTTGTTCACCATTGAAACAACAGAATCGACATTATGGTCCTAGTGTCGTTCGATGTGGAATCGCAGAACCGTCAGGACAACCAGCACCAATGGGCCAGAAAACAAAATATAATGATGGGATGTTTGAGAAAGTGTTTATGAGCTTATTTGCCCGGAAAATGGAGAAGTTTTCAGGGAAATCAAATAAAGAAATAGAGGGTAAAAAGAAAGGATTGTTTGACTATGATTATGACAGTTTTGTCGATGTGTCAAGACGAGTAATGCAAGGTAGAAATCGTATACAACAACAGGAAGTTGTAAGGGAGGTACTTCTTTCCATGCTTCCTCCTGGTGCACCTGATCAGGTACACTTAACTTGTTGTCATACGTATTACTGTATTTTAAAACTGACACGTGGCCTAACCCGCCCATTTTACCACCCCTACTCGTACCCTTAGCGGCAAATGTATGTGATGTTATTTTATTTCAATTTGCAGTTTAAGAAATTGTTTCCACCTACAAAATGGGCAGCAGAGTTTAATGCAGCTCTAACAGTCCCTTTCTTCCATTGGTTGGTTGGTCCATCTGAGGTACTAATCCATTCTCTCATCGTGAATTTTTATTACTTTTGCAATAAACATCGATCAATTAAGTTACATCGTTACAGCATATCGTTTCCTGCTTAGGTTGTAGAAGTAGAAGTAAATGGAGTAAAGCAAAGAAGTGGAGTTCATATCAAGAAATGCAGGTACTTTTTTGTTAGATGCATCATGTGGAAAGCACACTTGACTCGCGCTATGCGTTCAACCTGTTTTCTGTATAGCTACATTATTCTATCAGCTTGATCTTTTAAAGAAATCAGTATCGACTCATTCCTCAGTTACATTTAGCAGTCAATTATTCATTTATGTCATTTGCAGATATTTGGAGAACAGCGGGTGCGTAGGAATGTGTGTGAATATGTGTAAAATTCCTACTCAAGACTTCTTCACGAACGAGTTCGGTCTTCCTTTGACCATGATTCCAAGTAAATATTATATAAAAGAGTTATACTTCAGATTGTTTTTTTTTCTCAAAAAGATGACCACATTCTTATGTTTTGTACAGATTTTGAAGATATGAGCTGTGAAATGGTGTACGGCCAACCACCACCGGCATTTGAAGAGGATCCAGTAGCCAAACAACCTTGTTTTGCTGAAGTTTGTAAGTTCTATATTCGCATTCACTGCAACCTGTCATCATGTTTATATGCAGCTACTTAATTTGTTCTTCTATGTGCAGGCTCTGTAGCAAATCCAAGTTCCAGCATCTGCCCAAAACTACAAGTCTAATGTAGTTTTTCATGTATACTGACACATTTATACAGTTTCTTGGTTTTGCTTATGGCTCCATTTTTGAGTTGTATAATTCTTACAGGTGAAAGTGGAATAAAATAATTCTCTTCATGTATATATGCTACTTCAATCACCAAAGGTGATTGTAGCTGTTCATAACCTATTGGAACTCAATAACTCTGTAGCAACTCAGGAAAATCACCTAAACAAACATTGTGGTATTGCAGAAGTACTTCAAAAATAGAAAAGTAATAATATTTTGATGGTTTGTAGTCTTGCCTCTTAGTTAACCATGAGGTCTTTGTAGTGTCTTTGGGTAAACAAGCATCCTTTCCGCCAGAGGCGGAACTAGGATTTTAAGTTAGGGGTGCGTAGTTGCGTACGAGTCAAAACAATTTCGCAGTAAGAAAAAATCTGAATGGTGGGATGGGCCAAAAATGGATAGGGAGGCAAGGCTAATGCTGAATGGGGTACTGCCGTGCTGGGCTAAAAATATAGAGTAGAGTGGGCTAAAATTAAGCTGGAGAAACTATTTATACTACACATTCATTGGGTCAATGGATAGTAAGCATGGGTTAAAGCTGAATGGGGGGTGCTTGGCTAAAAATAAAAGGGAAGTGGGCTCAAATTAGTTGGGCAACCTATTTATACTACACATTGATTGGACCAATTAGGGGGTGCTTGACACCATCCAGTCACCTCCCAGTTCCGCCACTGCTTTCTGCCCACTCCTTTCTTACCCACTCACATAACACCATGCTCACCCTCCATCACCTGTGTACAAAAATCAAACACATTATATTTTGGTAAGCTCAATTCTTCTTTCCTTCCTTCTCTAGCTTGATTCACTATTCACTACAAACGATAAAACAATATATTTGTTGTGAGTTGTTTTACGTTTTCTTTGTTTTAAAATTTACAAATGAATTTTTTTTGCAACTTTATGATAAACTAACCGAAATAAACGTGCATCTCTTTTTTGCAACGGAACTGGATTTGGATGATTTCAAGACATAGTTAGCGTAAGTGTGCATCTCTCACCCTCCATCACATGTCTTCACTTTCTTTATACTTTTTTTTGGGTAACTTGGTTTTGTAGCTACTATTTGGATCAGGGTCGGACCCAACGATGCTTACAATTGATCTATGTTTAAAAAAAAGATAATGATAAGTGATAACCTCTTTTATAGATATTAATATATGTTCAACTTTTGTAGCATTATGTTTGGGTTTCCTATGTATAGTTAATTATGTTTAGATGTTTGAGTTTGTAGCCGGTTTAATAAATCTATCCGGTGTTAACGAGATCATTGTTGTTGGCTAATTGGCTATATATTAAAACAATATTTTGCGAATCAGGTTTAAATCAATTCCATGTAGGTCATTTATTTATATAATTGTTTTGATTTAATTTGTATATAATTATAAATAGTTACAGTTCTTAACATTTCATTAGAATATTATATAAAAAATTAAAAACATATCAATGGTACCAATGATGAAGGGGTGAACAACGTGCAAGCATACAAGTAATTTGCATTTTGTTTCTAAATTGTTCCCATGCATGACCAATATTACTTTAATTATGTGGTAATGTCAAGATTACTTTTGTATATGTATTGAGAGTTTGAGGCATATTTCAGTATGCTCTTTCTTTTGCAGAAAAAAGGGATGGTTAATATGATGTTCGGGTGGAGATGATCAAGCTGCAAAGTTAAGCTTACATGATATAGAAATGAAAGATATAAGTAAAGCATATTGTATAAAATATGGGGAGACGTCAAAAAAATATACTCCGTATAGAAAATATGAAATATTGAAACTAATATAACACCAAGGAAAATATGTTATGACACTTAGACTATCACATTCTTATATATTTATTCTTTCTAAATTGTGTGCTCTAAAACTCCGTTCCAATTCGCAGGTAAAAAAACCTCATAGATAATAGCTATCTATGAAACTAATGAAGGTGTAGTTACTAATCAGTGAAACTATGCATGCGTCTTAATATATCCATGAAACTAATGAAGGGTCTTAGTATCATAAATGATATAAGCCATTTAAATTTTGATAATATTATACCAAATAATTAGTGGCAAATTGATGGGTTGGATCGGGTCATGAGTTTAGATGGATTTGAGTCTAGATGGATTTGGATCTAAATGGGTCCGGGTCTAAATGGGTCATTTAAAGGATAGGTCTAATTGAGTCCGGGTCAAATGGGTCTTGGGTCGGGCCAACACATCGGGTTTTCACCAAAAAAATTTTATTTGAGTGAAAAATGAAAAAAAATGAAATGAGGCGGGAAAAAAAAATTACCCTGCTAAACTCGTTGGTTAATTGTTACACAATTAGAGGTTATATCGAAAAACCCATCTAGAGCCATCCAAAAAATAGGGATGAGACCCAACAAACTCATTCGCCTCTCTTAAATATTAACCAAATTGGTCTATAATTAACTAATGAGTCTAAAATTACCACCTCTAGAAATAGTCAGAGGCCGAGACAGGGCGAGGCGGGAAATGTATGCAGTCTTTCCTTGTATAAAATTTATATAAGTTAAATTATTTTTATATCTAGGGTAATGTTAAAGGGAGCGGATCAGAGGAGCACAAGGCAAGAAGGAAGGGGTCCTTTTGCAATTTTGACAAATTTATGAAAAGGAAGAGGGACCATTTTGCAATTTTGACACAAATTATGGATCAACCTGAAAAAAATGCCTTAAATAATTCCAAAAAATTGTCAAAAATTTTATTAAATCGTAAAACTTGTTAAATATGCAAGATTTAGAAAAAAATGCTAACGAACGTAAGATGCAGTTAAAAATATACAAGATGCAGTCAAAATGCTAACGAACGTAAGTTGCAATAAAAAATATACAAGATGCAGTAATAAAAACTTGTTAATATGCAAGATTCAGTCAAAATACTAACAAACGTAAGATGAATTAAAAAATATACAAGATGCAGTAACAAAAACATGTTAAATATGCAAGATTCAGTCAAAATGCTAACGAATGTAAGATGCAGTAACAAAATTTACTTGATGCAATTAATAAGTAATACTAATTTTTTGATTCAAACATAAAATCAAGATTTACAAACACATCAAAATGCTAAAAGAATATAAGATACAGTCACGGTGTACAAGATGCAGTGAAAAAGTACTAGCACAAAAATATATTAGTTGTATTTAAGATTTAAGATACACTACCGTAAGATGCGGTAGAAAATATGTACGATGCAATTGATTTACAAACACATCAAAATGCTAATAAAATGCATAAGATGCAGTAATGATATACAAAAGATGCAGTAATATGTACTCATATTTTATAGATCTAAAAGGTACAATGCAGTAAAAAAATATACGATGCAGTAATGCAAGATGCAGTAAAAAGAAATGCATGATGCAGTTATTTTTTTCAGATCTAAACAATGGTGTGGTGGAGCGGTGGTGGTGACGGTAAATGGTGGTGACGGTGGAGTGACGGTTGTTATGGTGGTGTGGCGGGAGGATATGATGAAACAACCACGGTTAGTTACGTCCGGTGGAGACCGGTTCACCAACGGTGATGGTTTGCATATTAAATCTCCGTCCACAAAAACCGTCGTCCGCTTTTTTCTCCGAGCACGACGATGGTGACGATGGTGGTAGCGATGGAGTTGCGGTGGTGGAGGTGGGAGCTGCGGTGGCAGCGATGGTGCGGTGATGACGAATGATGCTAGACAGTGGTGGTGGCCGATGATGGTGTGTGTTTGGTGAAGAAAGAGAGAAGAGATATGAGAGTGTTTGTGTGTGTGTTTTGTGAGATGTAGAAAGAAAGTGAAGAAAGAAGTGAGAAACCCCTATTATTATTTTACATAAATTGCAAATAGGCCATTTGCCCTCCTTGTCCTCTTTAAAGGGCATTCCCCTTTGATCTTAAATCAATTTTAAATCTGTTTCTTTGAAAATATAATATTTTCAAGTGGGACTAATTTAGGAGACGTTTACTTACACGACACGCACGTCATCGTATGTCGATAAACCCTTCTCCACCGACGCTTTCCGATTCCAAACCGAATACAAGTAAATAAATACTCCGTAACATTCAATTAAATATAAATATAAATATAAAAACTCTATAATGAATAAATAAATCAATAAATAAATTGGTTAAGCCATACTTATTCCACTTCTAAATCGGACTCCTGCACCTTCGATTCCTTTCCTTGAAAGGAATCCACAGTTCCCAGATCTCACCGTCTCCGATCAATGTCTCCCACCGTCATCCTCCTCCTCATCCTCACCCTTTCCATCTCCACCACCACCGCCGAGATCCGTTTCACCGAGATCCGATCCGACCCGCGCCCAATCATCCCATTCGACGAATTCGGCTTCACACACAACGGCAGGCTCGAACTCAACGTCACCAACCTCCTATTCTCGCCGCCGAACCCTACCGACCTAACAAAATTAGGTTTCTTCTTATGCACACGTGACTCATGGCTTCAAGTCCTCCAACAAATTGAAGACGGTGAAATTTCATGTGCGCTTCAATCAAACATCATCAAACAAGTGTACATACTGAATTCTGTATCCACAGGTTCCTCTAATTTTAATCATTATTATCTTCAATCTGATGCTAATCAATACACTCTCGTGTTCGCTAATTGCATTCCGCAACTTAGGGTTTCAATGGACGTTAGATCCGCTATGTATAATCTAGACGGTAAATCGAAATCACGCGATTACTTATCTGCCGGAATCACGATCCTACCCAGGCTTTATTTTGTGTTCTCGTTGATTTACTTTACTATGGCTGCTGCTTGGATTTGGTTATTGTATAAAAAGCGATTAACCGTATACGGAATTCATTTCTTTATGCTTGCTGTTGTGATACTAAAAGCTGTGAACTTAGTCTGTGAAGCTGAGGATAAAAGTTATATTAAACGAACGGGTAGCGCACACGGTTGGGATGTGTTGTTTTATATTTTTAGCTTTTTGAAAGGGATCACATTGTTTACATTGATTGTGTTGATTGGAACTGGATGGTCGTTTTTGAAACCGTATCTACAAGACAAAGAAAAGAAGGTTTTGATGATTGTGATTCCACTTCAAGTGGTTGCGAATATAGCTCAGGTGGTGATCGATGAATCAGGGCCGTACGGGCAAGATTGGGTGACTTGGAAACAAGTGTTTTTGCTAGTTGATGTGATCTGTTGTTGTGCGGTTTTGTTTCCGATTGTGTGGTCGATTAAGAATTTGAGAGAGGCAGCTAGGACTGATGGGAAAGCGGCTGTGAATCTGATGAAGTTGACATTGTTCAGACAGTATTACGTTGTAGTTATTTGCTACATTTACTTTACCAGGGTTGTGGTTTATGCATTGGAGACGATCACATCGTATAAGTATTTGTGGACTAGTGTGGTGGCTGCTGAGTTAGCTACTCTTGCTTTTTACGTGTTTACTGGGTATAATTTTAAGCCGGAGGCACATAACCCATACTTTGCGGTTGATGACGATGATGAGGAAGCTGCTACTGAGCAATTGAAACTTGAAGATGAATTTGAACTGTGATGTGTCTTTTGTTCCAGGTCTGTTTTAAGTCATAGAAGTCATACAAATGAATTTTTTTGGTTGATTGTTAAATCTGTTCCTGTACTATTCTTGTGTATGATGCATCTGTAATAATGATACAGTTTTGTAAGTAGTTGTGTCGTTAAGTATATGCACCAAGGTTAAGTTGTCTGTATGATGTTTCATGTTCATTTTTCTATTCATCAATACAATTATTCACATTTTGAAGCTTCTGTCGGTTGACTCTGTTTTATTATGTCGTTTTTTTTTGTAGTTTTTGTTGTTTGTTTGGTTCCGAAAAACTGTCGCTTTTATAATTCCTACGTAAAAGTGCATCGTATTATTGATTCTCTTTTTGTTGGTATTAAGATGTGGTTAAGTTTGACTTGGGCTAAGTACAAGTTAATAGGAAGCTACGGAATCAGAATATGCCCATTCCTTTTTGTCCGGTAAGTTTCTTGTGAACATGTGTTGTCTCTTAATCACTTTTGACTTTATGTAGCTGACATCATATTTCAAGCTTAATTAATTCCAAGTTGCAGATTAAAGAAGCATGATACCATTTCTATCCTCACCAATGTGTGAGATTTTGTTATGAAGGCACAATTACAATTTTCAGCCACATAAACGAAGGATAACTTCGTGCATGCAGGTGTATAGACTTGTGAGATCTCCTTAAAAGTGTGTGACTAACTGATATATCATTATTTTATTCCTTTGCAGTTTGGATGTAGAGATGCCATTTCAGCAAGACTACCTGAGGTGGGATTGGATTTGTTTACAAACGTCTTTACTATTGAGAATGATAAATGTAAGGTACATAAAATTCATGTTACAAATCATAACTTTTAGCTGTGTTCCTTATTGAACTGTACAAAATTTTCTCTTGATTATTTGGGTGATTATGGAGGTTCCAGTTCCGATAATTGTATATGCTTTTGTTGAAGAATATAATTTGGAGGGTAATGCCAATCTACCCTTATATTTGTTCAGTTTAGATTTGCACGACAATGTGCTACTCTGAATATCACAGAAGTTAAATAGAAAGAACTCATCAGCACATGTGATCTTCATCTCAACAATGTTTCTAGTCTAGGATCGGTAGACAACACTTATATTAACTACATATACCAAATGGCCGTTGGCCTAGCGGTATCGAGGTGCCCTTCCAACCATGAGGTTGGGGGGTTCAAGTCCCGTAGATGGGACAATTATGTATATTCGTGGATTAATGTATATATTCGAGTTAATGGGGTGTGTGTACTTGCCTTTAAAAAAATAAATTAACTAGATAAATTGTGAGTTTGCTTTTAGTCTACTAAAGCTCTTTTAAGACCAACAAAAAACACAACATATGTTCTGCTATTTCTCAACAAGAATCAAAATTGCAGTTTCTTTCTTGTAAGTTTCTTCTACAGTGTGTCCATTAACGAGCTTCCTTTTGAAACTAGGTCAGCTGCTGTAAAGGAGTTGTTACTTGATTTGTGTAGCTTCAAGTCAAACAGGTGGTTATCATGTTATTTTCATCACGTAACATATTTCTCATAGCTCAAGGTTGGGGAACGTTCATTTAGCTTCTCGTTCAACCCAATTGTCCAAGTCAAATCTGTGTTCGTTTTAACTGTAGTTTAATTCCCTTCTCTAATTTCTGTGGAAGGATTGATTTGCTTTGATAAATTTCCAACTTTGTTCATGAACTACATTTCTTCAATACCAGCTTACAATGTTATTATATAGCCCATGGCTTCCATTTTCCTTGAAAATTATGCTGGTCTAACGTCAATTCAGTTTATGTTTCTAGATCTTTGTTAGGGGATGGAATGATGGTTCCCAATTTAGGACGGACATCGATGGTCTGGCTCAGTTTTGCCCTAAAACAGAAACCATTCAATCATTCATATGGTTCAGTTTTTGTACATCTTAATTAGCACCCGTTGTCTGCCTTTTGGGCTGCTTTCTTTTCTAGGCTTGGATCGTGCGGTTAATCGAAGACGAGGAGAACCAATGCGCCATCAACAGATGGTCGTCAAATTTTGAGTTTGAACATCAATCATATAACATAGAACGTTTAACTTAGCCATGGATTCTCCCCTGCCTAAGTCTCATTCACATAGCCACGTAAATGTTTGGCTTGGCTTTTTTAAAGGGTGGTGATACCATGCTATTTGACAAATCCACCACTATTACGCATTATCAGGTTGTAGAGTATAACCTGTTAATGCGTAGTAGCGGTGGATTTATCAAATAGCATGGTGTAAATATCATTTGACTTTTTAAATTTAGCTTTTAGCTTTTTAACTTCTAAGCTTTTAAGTTGAAAAGCAAAAAGCTCCACTCTCTTTGCTCCACGAAAACTAACTTTTTTGTTGTAAAAAGCTAAATGCCCAAAGAGATGTTTGTCAAAAAAAAAAAAAAGGCTTTTCACAACAAAAAGCGAAACAAACTAATTTTGAAAAGTTGACCTAAACACCCCTATAGAGATGGTATATGAAATTTATAAAAATTGTGATGTGGTAGTGAAACTATGTTGTAAGATAAAACAACACCATAACAACTTATAGAGATGGTATATGAAATTTATAAAAATGTGATGTGGTAGTGAAACTATGTTGTAAGATAAAACAACACCATAACAACTTTATTGCGTAAGCTATAAAAATGGTTTACCTTTTCTGATTCTTAGATCATCCACAATGGTTTGAGCTTTGTAAAGCTTTTTCTTAATGTTAAATCACATTTTACTTGTTTTTATAAACTATTAAGCTTTACACTCCAATTGTTTAAGTCATTGCAAAACTCTTTTCTCTAAATTAACAAATGAGTATAAACTCAATTGAGCCATTAAGTAAGGGCATCTTCAATATGTGTTTTATTTAAGGTTTTTTTGAACAAAAAAAGCTTTGTGAAAAGGTTTTTCTATTGGAGAGTAAAACTTAATTAAGTAAAAGGTTTGACAAAATTTATTCTTTGATCAAAGACTCAATTATTATTTTGTGTGTGTAGCTTTTGAATAAAATAAATATTATGTGTGTATGAGTTCTTATAAAAAAAAAGCCTTTAAAAAGCTTTGGCCATTGGAGGGTAGAGGTTTTTTTTATAAAATTCAATTGATGAAATGATACGTTGTCATAAATAAACCTTTTGATTAGATCAAACCATTGTGGATGCTCCTAGCTCAATTTTGGCAAACCTTTTGCCAAATTGAGCTATTAGCTCCAATAGGATTGAGCTTTTGAAAGAGTATTTTGTCCAAAAAAACCTTCTATTGGAGATGCTCTTATGAAGCTTTTCTAGTCATACAATCGAGGTCAATATGAAGTTTTTCATACACGTATAAGGTATCCTGGGAGATATGTTTAGCCAATTATATAAATATACAAAACATATTTAATTTATTGATTTACTAGAGGGTGTTTGGGATTGTATAACACCCCTCGTTTGAATAGTTTATTTAAATATATATCTCATCGGAAGCGTAGCTCAGATGTGCTTTATCAAATCACGTTACATATTAATTACATAAATGACTCATTAGATTTCAAAATCATAATATATTTCTGACTGGGTGTTATACAATTTTTGAAACACAACTTTCTTTTTCCATAAACAATATCAGAGTTTACGCTTGATCAAACATTCCATCCTGTCTACAAGCCTTGCCTACTCATTATATCAACACAATAGCCTTCAAGAAGTGGGGTGGAGGGATTAGCATAACGCTAAGTGAGTGAATAATAATCAACAGTCCAACTAGCAGAACGACTCTGTTTACAGACAAGTATAGTAAACACACAATCTCACAGAAATCCATGGTTCTTGGGGAAACCTTCAGGCAAGAACACACAACACATCAACAATGAGGATCAGTGGTTCTTGAGATATCATAGTACCCGGGGATTCTCCAAGAACACTTATCGTACATATCCGTATGGCCATAACGGACGAGACCGATAGTTTTGTACTAATCTCATACGACCTAATTTCCTATTAACGATAAGTACAATGAAATTCCTGTCGTCTTACAATAGTAACCAAACCCAACCAACATGTTGACCTCAATACACTGATGCCCGAAGGCCAAATATCAAGTGATCACATATTCATATACTCAATCAGGTCAACATATCAGATTAAACAATCTATTAACAGTGTTATTACTATTAAACCCAAAATCATCATGGCAAACGAAGCAGTAACAATACGTTTACCCGTTATAACCAAACTTGTTACAACTAAATCACACTGAGGATTATAAATCCACTCACCGATACCTCAACTGCACGCTCAGAAGTCTAATATTACTGAGCCTTCTTACAATCTGAGAATAAAACATGATAACGAGTTAATAACTCAGTAATAACAATGAACTTATATTATAATCATATAGCATATTTCAGTACATACTATTCCACTACAATATATCAAGTACTATTTATACTAATACCATAAGTATTAAACCATTCAAGTACCGAGGCTAAAACAATAAGTGCATATAGTGATTAGGATCCACCGGATTAAACCCTAGATCCGCCGGATCCCTCTTATGATCCGCCGGATCTAAACATGATCCGCCGGATATAATAATTCTTATTTCATAAAATATTATTTTTCAAGGGTTTATTAAAATGTAGTTACGAACTCGAAGTATCCGCCGGATCACATCATGATCCGCCGGATCCCATCTGGATATGGTTATGATATGGTGCTGATATGGTCTTTGATCCGCAGGATCATGAAAGGATCATTATTGGATCTGCAGGATCATCATAGGATCCACAGGATCACTATATGATCTGCAGGATCATCACATGATCCGCCGGATCAAACCCTTTTCCAGCAACCTGCACCTTCTTCTTCACCTAGAACCCGAATTTTTTTAACCCAAACTCATACCACACACTTACAAACTTAACAATCTCAGTTATTTAATACTAATATCAACTACTACTTCATATAACAATTACTCAATCATCAATTTCACAATTATAACTAAAACCCTAATGATTCAATCAAATCAAGTTCATGAATAGTAAGAACACTTACAATTGAATGATGAACAAATGATGATGATACTGAAATTTGAGTTGATGCTAATCCTAAGAATCACAGCTCTTGATTCTATTTTATGGTTCCTCTATTGATTTGTTACTATGTGTTTGTGTTTGTAATTGAGGAGTAAGCAAGAAACCTGGGGGGAAAAGATATTAAAAGAAGGTCGGCTTCTTTAACCGACTAAAAATTAAACAATATAGTTTATCCCCCTCTTAACCTATTGTCTGGAACCCGAAAATCATTTGCGAGAACAACTATTTTATTTTACCTTCAACTACGGTAATTTAAAACAACCAATATTTATTTAAGTTTCACAATTACTCACACAATATTAAGTAATTTCTGACAACATTTAAATAATTAATTTAATATTAGAAATTACCAGACCCGTAGAGAGGATGTTACAAATCTCCCCTCCTTAAAGAGATTTCGTCCTCGAAATCTGATCATATTTAATTAAGTTACGTAACACAGTCATATAACAACTTCCGTCCCTCGTGTGAGGTTCGGTCCACTATACATTTCGGTCCACTAAGACCATAATCATCTATTTATTTCATGGTTTATTTCCTTATTACTTTGGTAACTCAAAGTACCTTATCCCAATCAAGCAACTTATAATAATTGTTACATGTTTTCAATTCGTTCCACATACACATATCTCAATGTACATGTTTCTGTCTTTCACCCATGTACATACACTGTGCATAAACCCTTATCTTAATATATATAAGACAACTATTTATATTTAACCACTTACTCTTTTTAAAACACATAATCACTCAAAATGAGTGAAACATAAAGTCACTTACGAGATTCTTGCAACCGAAAATTAGCAACGTGCTAAAATCCTTAACTCGTTATAACTATTCATCTCATTTCACAATGCACGTGTCAACTTTGAAAATTCAATTTCAATTTATGACTCATCTCTTCTTATCAACACAACAGTGGTTATTAAACCACAATGCACATATTATCAATACAACTTAAATTTCAATTTATAACTAGCTTCCACGCTAGTATGCACATATTACTTGGGTTTATGATACCCTTTTTATCAACATTATCTAGTAATCATATAGTATATTAACAATCAAAGTAGAAGTCAATTTCTATGGTTACAACTACAACCACATAATCACATAATTCCATAGTCACCTAGCATCAAATCATATTGGATAATTGCTGAGTTTTGTTCATCAATGGGTACTTTGTTACACCTGCACTCGTACCACATTCCTACAATGTGCTACTCACCCGCACACTTCAGCAATATCTACCACAATTAATTTCTTTTAATTGACCTCTACATCAACTTATTTCATGATTACCTTTTAATGTATATTTTATTATCCTACCACGTTGGTAATCATGTCACTACAAACACACAATCACTTTATCAAGTGAATTATAAAATTCATGTTAACCAGTATTACAACCAGTAATTTAAAAAAAAAAATTACTCGGCACTAAGTTAATATTTACCAACATTATGATACTTCAACACAAGTATCACAACATGTCCTCCGTAAGCACATATTTGCCAATGTTAATATCATATTAACTGCATATAATTGACTCCCACATTGGCTCAATTTACATTTTAACTCATTTTAATCTCAATTTATCATTTTATTTGATTATTATTCACATCATAACAATCAGAATTTCATCCAATTCTCACTTAATGACAATGTGATTATCAGCTTCTCAGTTTCAACCATTATTATGACTGATAACCATTTCCTAGTCATCTTAATTATTTTAATCAACATGGCATATGACAACCAAAGGACAATTTAAGTTCTAACACTTTTATCACTGGTTTATTATTTCAACTGGAACTTAAAATAAATTATACATTATATTTATTTTAGTACTCAAGCCCTTCAACCACATGTCTAGTTAATATAACGACCATGTTTGGGTCCTCAACCAAATTGACACAATATCATTATAAATTTTCATATTATGCACTACCTATTTGACTAGACAAAGTCAAATCAAATCATCTTAGTAAGTCAATATTTCAACATCTAGTATACATATAATCAGATACTTGACTTACTTTATTACTCTTTTCAAACTTCAATCCTTTACTCATTTTATTATCTACTTCATTTATATACAAACAACAAACAGTATCAGAAACTGTTTAAATTTTTTTATACTTCATCAATCAATATAAGGCACTGATTGACATAGGTCAGATAATAACTACAACTTTTATCTGTCTAATACAACTTTAAATTATTAATCAAGGTTACATAACCTTTGGCCAACTCATTTAACTCTTTTGAAAAATTTACTCACAATTTTAAACAAATTACAACAATTTTTCACCCAAGTTTGACTATTTCAACTTTGTTGACTATTTGTCAACTTCAATTCAATCAACTAATCAACAATTAACTCTAACCACTTTTCTCAATTTTAACTCGCAACAAAATCAATCATATTCCAATGATTTCATATTATACACTAGACTCTTTATTCATGGTTGACTTTCAAAGTCAATTTATCACAATATTAACGCATTAATACTATGTTTAACCTCAAACATAGCTTTTTCATAACTACATTCAACAACAGTGGCCCATTCAATCAAAGTGGAACCACTATACTATAACTCTAGTCAATTTCCACTCAATGACATACTAGTAACTCATTTAGCACACATTATGAATTATTTACTCATTTCATTTATCATATATATATATATATATATATATATATCATCTAATAGTTATCTCAAGTTTTTGATTTAACCCAATCATAAACTTTAAATTAATACTTTCACTAATATTAATGACTCAATCACCATACGGAGTTATTAACTCAAACTTGGCTTAATACCCATATACACACTAGTAATCCGTTAGGATACTGTATGACTGCCTAATAGGTAATCCACGCCCATTAGTCACATACCTACATGGTTAGGAAGATTGCCCGCAATCTGAGCGGTTCCTTCCCACTTCAATAAAATAACTAGAATAAAAAAAAAGGGGAACGTCAACGCATCTGGGAAAAAACGATTAATGTTGATATGGAGACTTTGCTTCCCGTTCGTTGAACAACCCACCTGTTGCAATATTTCAACAAATTCAAACAATTTCAAGTACCATACACACTTGAAAGTTTCAATTACTGATTATTATAACTTCCACTAATTAAATTTTATCATATTAACAACAATTAGTGGGTTTAACACAATTTCATAGTCAACTTTTCTCAATCACATTAACTCTCAATGATACTTGGTAGCCCCAACAACTTCAGACGACATAGCATAATATAGCGGCGGTGATCAGGCGTCGTAATATTATGTTTTTCACCATTCCTTGTCTGGCTACTTCATATCATAAATCATCAATGTGTTTTCATTTTACTTTAACACATATCAATCAATTATCATGATTTCAACATATGACACAATATCAAATACTAATGTCTCAACAATATCACATGTAATACCATATACGTATCCAATAATGACCATATTATTATAATAGCCACTTAGTCATATGGCTCAAAACCTTTCCTTTTTTTGTAGGAGTAAATAATTCTACTTGATCAATTAACAACATACTTCAAATACTCCTATTAGCTACTGTTCCCATAACGGTGATTCTAATATTAATAACATATCACATCAAGTTATTAATTCAACTGTTACACCACAATTGTCGGCAACTCTACTTGTCTCAATTCACATAGCAACTAATTATAGATCAATGACATATAATTCACATATTTATTTATGTCATTGTTTCAACTTTTACATGTTATTTACTAGATTACAATTGATCAGGAAGACATACTTCTTCCTTAATCATATATTCACACCAAAATTTACCTATTATATATTCATTCAATTATTTGACCTAAATCAAAATATACTTCCTAACCATAAATTCTTTCAAGGAAGTAATTCCTCTTTAGTCATCTACTATTTAATTAGTTAATTAGCAAGGACATATAAGCACACCTTGCATTTATCATATCATAATCATACAACTGATTATATATTCTTTTTCAATATTGTAGACACCTTTACGTTCAACAATATTGTAACATCCTTTATTTTATCTGGTAAATCTTCTATTTTAAATTGATTATTTAATTATATTAGAAATTTATTTGATAATAATTGTTTATTGAAATTATAATAATAATAAATGAATTAATATCCTTGTAAATGTATAAATTTTAATCATTAGGATGGGAATGGAAGGGACTAGAATTTTAATTAATAAAAAAAAGGGGGTAAGTCGGTTTAAAGGAGAGCCGACCTCCTTTTATCATGTTTTTCCCAATTCTTAATTTATTACTAGAAGAACTATATTTTTCACCTACGGTAACCTCAAACTCAAATAAACAGAAAAGTCTCAACAGGAATTAGAAGAATTAAGGATTATACTTGTGTGAGTATAAATTATCATCTTATACTTGTCCTACAAGTTCCTGTCGAAAGGTAAATAATGAATTTATGTTTTTTTTAGGTTAAATATAAAATTGATAAATTTGTTGATTTCTTGAATATATATATATATAAGGATTGAAAGATAATATTGATGTTTACAAACTGAGTTACTGTAGGTATAATTGTAATTTGAAGGTTTGGATGTAACAGTGAATTAAGCTTCTGACCTAAATGGGTTATGGAAATTTTAGCATGATAATTGAATTAAAGGATGTTATAGGAGGTACATAATATTTATAGGTAATGTTTAAATCTATTGTTGCTTCATATAATATTTATAGATAATATTGATGTGTGCTTCCTTTGGCTAAAATGCACCAAAACTCCTCTATAAATAGGAGGCATGGGTTCATTTGAAAGACACACCACACACCTTGGAAGAAACACACACCAACACACACTTTCTTCTAGCTTTTCTTTCTTTCTTTATTTGTTTTAAATTAGTATTAGGCTAGTAGCAAAGAATGTGTTTGTAATCCTTGGTGAGGAACACAATTGTAATCGTTGGTGTACACTTGGAGCAACTCTCATTAATTCAAGTCTACTCCTTCTCGCATATTAATCTCGGTTATTTCTATCCTTATCTATCTTGATTAAATATGTATACTTTAATTATGCTAGAGATAATTTATGCCATGATTAGCGAGTAGATTACTATTGTATTTGTTTTTGATGTAGTTAGTATATATAATTGTGGGATGACTTTAAATATGCCGTGAAATGATATGACGGCCCCTATTCGACTGTTCTTTGATATAGTACTGGAAACGCTTATGGCGGAGTACAAATGTATGGAAGTCAGAACGATCGAAGGTAGTTATATTATGGATCGACATTATAAAATGGAAACTTTATGAACGGAATTATCTTATGATTTTAAACCTAAAACTTACATTCACCTTTCGATTAACAAACGTGATTGTAACCTTGTAAAGAGGAGTCGCGAACCTCACTACTTGGTCAATAGTTATCTGTGTAAAACTATGGTTTCAATGGTAACATTATGCGTGCATCATAAAATGCAATGTGATTACGTGGAAGTGCCATGAGTATTGTACACTTAGAATCACAATGTACTTATCATGTAAACATCGTGAAGCAATTGAATCCACAATGGAAACATAGGTAAACGATTAAATACATTGTGGACTACCATAGCATTTCCTGACATGGTCTGGGTTTAACTCTATGCAAAAAGCCGTCAGCATTTTAATTATTGCTTTAATTAGATTAGATTAGTTTAGATTAGATTAGGTAGGCTATAGGCTAAATAACCATTTACGAAAACCTAGGGATTTGTTAATTGTATTGAGAAAGGCAAGTTTAAAATCCAATTTAAATCGATATTTTTCCTTAACCTATGAAATATAAAGTAAGGTACGCAAGAAACCTCAACACTTTCCTTTGCTTACCACACTTAAAATTCATTAATAGGAATTGATCAACTAAGTCCGAACATATTTGCTAAGTTAATAGTTTGCTAAATTTATAGTCCTTATGGTATTAAGAACGGTTAGACATGTTGTAGACTTGCTACTCTATTCCTTCGCCCACGAGCAAAATGTGCTCAATAATAAGGGCCACTGACTCCCTCACAGGAGAGTGTGCAGAGTTGAACATTGTCTGTCTGATCAGAATCATGACACCGTGGTTCCTCGTGACATATTAGTTGACAACCGACTAATAGGGAATCTATCGGTTATGCCATAAACTACCAAGTCTAGTGAACACACCAAATTTAGTAAACGTTTCCCCTATAAGTCATCGTCCCACATTATAAGCTAACGAACTCACAACAAATACTCCTTTTATTATCTGATTTACAATTATCTTTTATTCGCTTTAATTAGTTTAATTAATCAACTGAACCAAAAACCCCCAACGCACTCTTTTAATATTTACTAGAAAAGAAAGATTGATTGGATTCCCTCTGTTTCAATTCAGTTTCTCTTTAAGAACGACTCTAAGTCATACTTACCATCTACTAGCCTTTTGGTTCAGTATCAGTAAGTCATACTTAGACCCCAGCAAATACAAATTTAAAACACCCACGATCGCAGTCTGAGCACCGTCTTCACACGGACGTTCGACGGCGCATCATCGTCTTACAATAGTAACCAAACCCAACCAACATGTTGACCTCAATACACTGATGCCCGAAGGCCAAATATCAAGTGATCACATATTCATATACTCAATCAGGTCAACATATCAGATTAAACAATCTATCAACAGTGTTATTGCTATTAAACCCAAAATCATCATGGCAAACGACGCAGTAATAATACGTTTACCCGTTATAACCAAACTTGTTACAACTAAATCACACTGAGGATTATAAATCCACTCACCGATACTTCAGCTGCACCAGAAGTCTAATATTACTGAGCCTTCTTACAATCTGAGAATAAAACATGATAACGAGTTAATAACTCAGTAATAACAATGAACTTATATTATAATCATATAGCATATTTCAGTACATACTATTCCACTACAATACATCAAGTACTATTTATACTAATACCATAAGTATTAAACCATTCAAGTACCGAGGCTAAAACAATAAGTGCATACAGTGATTAGGATCCACCGGATTAAACCCTGGATCCGCCGGATCCCTCTTATGATCCGCCGGATCTAAACATGATCCGCCGGATATAATAATTCTTATTTCATAAAATATTATTTTTCAAGGGTTTATTAAAATGTAGATACGAACTCGAAGTATCCGCCGGATCACATCATGATCCGTCGGATCCCATCTGGATATGGTTATGATATGGTGCTGATATGGTCTTTGATCCGCAGGATCATGAAAGGATCATTATTAGATCTGCAGGATCATCATAGGATCCACAGGATCACTATATGATCTGCAGGATCATCACATGATCCGCCGGATCAAACCCTTTTCCAGCAACCTGCACCTTCTTCTTCACCTAGAACCCGAATTTTTTAACCCAAACTCATACCACACACTTACAAACTTAACAATCTCAGTTATTTAATACTAATATCAACTACTACTTCATATAAAAATTACTCAATCATCAATTTCACAATTATAACTCAAACCCTAATGATTCAATCAAATCAAGATCATGAATAGTGTCACACCCCCAAATTATGATGCGGAAGTGGGTCGGTTCGGGGCGCGACGAATCAATAATCAAGCACACAAGGTATACAATGAACGACTCTATAAGCGTCGTTTACAAATACATTGATATTATAAAAGTCTTACACTGTTATAATATGGTTTACAAAAGCTCGTAAGCCAAATGGTAGAGATTCTAGGACATATCTACTTATACAAAATATAGAAATGCAAGAGAATCTCCTGATATTTGTATACGACTCGAGCTAATGGGTATCCTGAGTGAGCAGACCTACTGTTGCTGCGAACCTGAGAATACACACAAAAATGGTCAGCTAAAAGTTGGTGAGCTCACAGGTTTAATGATAAAGTGGAATGTATGAACCGCAAGATTTAAGTATGAATATTTGTAATTAAACAAATAAGTAATTGATAAATGATGTATATAACTGCCATGAGCACATAGCCTGAGCTTAACTGAGGTGTCAGGATCACAATTAAGTTCCTGAGTGAGGGTGCCTCTATGCGTGTGCCTAATCAACACACGTATGAACAAATGATAATGCGTCCGTTTGACCAGTCAGTGCTTGCTGACCCGGACAGGGATTGTCAATCCCATATGGTACCATACACTAACATTCACGCTACAAAAGTATTACCAAACTATGCTAGAGGACTTACAATGATTAGAGAAAACAACTCATGCAATCTATAGCGATATTTTGATACTTGCGTTCACATGTAAAACAAAACAAGCATGTATTCTCACCCCTGGTTAAAAACAGTAAAATGAGGGGCTATGAGACTCACCTGAGCCTAATGAAATGCAATCAAGCACAAATGATTTTACAAAAGGATAATGATGTCGTATTCAACGACTGAAACCTGCAGGGCGTATTAAACGTGCAAGGTTTTAATAAATGATTAGATGTTGAAACCTGTCGGGCGTATTAAATGCGCAAGGTTTAATTGGTTAGATGTCTCAACAGACTATCTATGCTAGTTGTTCTCTCAACTAGTAATGTCCAAATACTTTGGTTTGATTGATTGTGTTTTGAAAATGTGTACGGCCCGTTGGTGATGATTTGTAATAATAATTCACAAGTATTATTATTATATGAGTCATCGTTGTATCGTATACTTGTAGATTTGTTCGCTTATACTTATCCGAAAGTAAATATGCGTTTGTATCCGAAAGTTGGGGTTCAAAAGTGTAAAATTCTGAAGTTTGTGGTCAAAAATACAATTTATTTGAAAGTAAACAAAATTCAACTCGCTGGTCAAAGTTGGTCAAGCTTGCTGGTCAAAGCTGGTCAACTCGCTGGTCAACTTGCTGGTCAAAGTTGGTCAAGGTTGCTGGTCAAAAAGGAGTTGGTCGCTAATGGGGTCAGCGACTTAGGAGTTTGGTCACTGAAGGGATCAGTGACTTAAGGGGTTGGTCGCTGAAAGGGTCAGCGACTAAAAGTTGTGTCACTAAAGGGTCAGTGACTTAAGAGGTTATTTCATCAGATTTTACTCATTTTTGTCCACTCGTTTTGACTAGTTCTAGTCCGAATCAAGCCCTACCAAAAATCACACATGTTCCCCTATGGGTCTAGTGTAAATCGGCACTTTATGGTAATTTTATAAGTTCATTTACTATTTTTAACAAAAATCAACATGAAAGGTGGTCAGATTTGGTCCTAAAACGAGTCCAGCTTATAAATCGGATTCTATACAAATATTGGTGGGTTTTTGAGCCAGGCCAAAGAAGAACTTTTTGTAGAGGACTTCCATACGAAACTTATGATATAAATTTCAAGGTCTAGTAACTAGACTCTAGTTCATAGTAGAAATCAAGTTATGGTCGGTTTTGTAAGCTGACGTTTCGAAGGCAGAATCTGTCCCTTTTAAATGTTTCTGAAAAACGTGTTTTGGCTTTGGATTTGGACATATTCAAGTTGTTTGAACATACTAACAAGTATATAAATATAAACCAATGAAATATAGTGAGAGAAAGTAAGTTTTATACCAAGAAGAGAGATGATCTAGAGTCGAAATGAGGTGGATGATGCACGGTTTTGCTTCTAGCTTCCTTTCCTTGGCTTCCTCTTGTGATCTTCTTAAAGTATTGATGCTAGATGATGATGGATTATGGTGGAGGTGATAAAGCCATATGAGAGAGGATGAAGATTGAGATGTATGGAGGTAGATGATGAATGAGGAAACAAGGTGGGTGGGTTTGGTTATGCATTATTTGGGAAACAAGATACCAAAATTATGGATCTTGTTTCCTCAAGTTTGAAAACCGGTTATTGGGAGGCCCCACAAGGTGGTGGGTTGTCTCCAATTATTTGTATTATACCCGTGTTCATTTACTTGATCGTTTAATAATGAAATACTTTTAATTCTAAATATTAATAAAAGTATTTTCAAACTAACTTTGAGTCAAAGTATTTTATAAAAACACTATTTTTTTGAGATATAAAAATATATCTTGCTTTTAAGTTTGAGAGACGGATGTGGTTCAAATGGTTTCGTCGCGTTTGAGTAAAATTGAATAAAACGAAATATGTTTTATTTTCGTCCAAGTAAATAATAATTATTATTTCTAATAATGATTCAATATTTATATAGTTTGGTCGCGAATGTTTTTACTTTGTACGATACGAATATTTTATATATTATCAAAATAATATATAAGAAATATGAGAGTATTAGATAATAATTCTATATTACTTAATATAATAAATATTGATACTCATGTATCAATATGTATAAATGAATCAGAATTTGGCCGATTTGAAAATGCACGATTAAATTTAATCGCGTACTGATATATATATTTAACAATATACATATTGATACATACAATTAGCCTAACACAGAACTAATTACATGTATTACTAGATGATTAGGAACTAATAACTAGTCCTAATTTGACGGGTGTCATATTCTCCCCTTGTTAAGAGAATTTCATCCCGAAATTTAGGTCGGAGTCGGCGTGTGAGTGGAGTCTGAAAATAGATGAGGATACATGAGTCGCATTTGGTCTTCCCGTTCCCAAGTGAATTCCGGACCACGCCGCGAATTCCACCGGATTTTAACAATGGGAATACGACTTTGTTTAAGTTGTTTGACCTCGCGGTCCATGATCTCCACTGGTGTCTCGACAAAATGAAGTTTGTCATCTATTTGAATTTCCTCGAGCTGAATAATGAGTGTCTCATCAGACAGGCATTTCTTATGGTTAAAAATGTGAAATGTGGGATGCACGCTACTGAGCTCAGGAAGTAGCTGCAATCGATATGCCACTGGACTAATCCTTTCTAGGATCTCAAAAGCTCCGATGTATCTAGGATTGAGTTTACCACGTTTGCCAAAATGGATGACGCCTTTTCAAGGCGATACTTTGAGAAATATTCGATCCCCAACTTGGAACTCGAGATGCTTGCGTCTCACGTTAGCATAACTCTTCTGACGATCACGTGCGGCTTTCAACCGTTGTTGGATACCAACGATCTTCTCGGTGATTTCATGAATGATGTCAGGACCAGTCAGTTGGCTGTCTCCAACTTCGGTCCAACAGATAGGCGACCGGCACTTACGACTGTACAATGCCTCGAAAAGTGCAGCTCCAATACTGGTGTGGTAGTTGTTGTTGTACGAGAATTCACACAATGGCAAATGATGTTCCCAATTTGCACCGAAGTCAACTACGCAGGCGCGTAGCATATCTTATAGTGTTTGAATTATCCTTTCACTTTGGCCATCGGTTTGAGGATGATACGCAGTACGCATATCTAGATGAGTACCTAACGATTTCTGTAACGATCTCCAAAACTGAGAAGTGAAACGACTATCTCTGTCAGAGATAATCGAGATAGGAATGCCGTGTCTTGATACGATCTCCTTCAAATAGACTCGCGTGAGACGTTCCATTTTGTCAGTTTCCTTGATGGCAAGGAAATGAGCTGATTTGTTGAGCCAATCCACGATCACCCAAATGGTATCGCAACCGCTTGATGTCCTCGGGAGTTTAGTGATGAAATCCATAGCGACTTGCTCCCATTTCCATTCAGGAATGTCCGGTTGCTGTAGCAGACCGGAGGGCTTCTGATATTCAGCTTTGACTTTTGAATACGTGAGGCACTTGCTGGTGGCAATCTCTGCTTTCATGTTTGGCCACCAATATAACTCCTTGATGCCATGATACATCTTGTCCGATCCAGGATGTATAGAGTATTTGGACTTGTGAGCTTCATCCATCACCAAGTCTCGAAGGTTTCCAAAGCTAGGTAACCAGATTCAGTTTGCGAAGTATTTGACTCCGTTGGGTTTGGTTTCGAATTGTTTCTCCATGTTGGGCAAGGCCTCATCTTTAATGTTTTCCGGTTTCAATGCTTCGAGTTGAGCAGCAAGGATTTGAATGATAAAATCATTATGAATGGTAATACTAAGGGCTCGGACTCGAAGTGGTTTCACTCGTTCTTTTCTACTAAGGGCATTGGCAACAATATTTGCTTTTCCCGGATGGTACTTGATCTCGCAGTCATAATCGGTGAGCAACTCGACCCAGCATCGTTGCCTCATATTGAGATACTTCTGATCGAATATGTGCTGGAGGCTTTTATGATCGGTGAAGATGGTACATTTTGTGCCATACAGATAGTGTCTCCGGATTTTGAGTGCAAACACTACGGCTCCTAGTTCGAGATCATGAGTGGTGTAGTTCTTCTCGTGAACTTTGAGTTGTCGGGAGGCGTACGAAATAACCTTGTCCCGTTGCATCAACACGCAACCAAGACCTTGGTGTGAGGCATCGCAGTATACCACGAAGTCATCGTTGCCTTCGGGTAACGATAGAATGGGTGCACTACAAAGCTTTTGCTTCAATAGCTGAAATGCTGACTCCTGTTTATCAGTCCAATCAAACTTCTTTTCTTTCTGAGTCAGTGTCGTGAGAGGTTGAGCTATTTTTGAGAAGTTTTCTATGAATCGCTGATAGTAACCAGCCAGTCCTAAGAATTGGCGTACTTCGGTCGGTGTTGTCGGTGCTTGCCAACACTTGATAGCCTTGATTTTCGATGGATCAACGTGAATTGATTGACTATCAATTACATGACCAAGGAATTGAACAGTTTGCATCCATCACACTTGGAGAACTTAAAATATAACTCTTCGTGTCTAAGAAGTTCTAGAATGACTTTGAGATGTTGCGCGTGTTCCTGCTCACTGCGCGAGTAAATAAGAATGTCATCGATGAAGACAATGACAAAATTGTCAAGATATGGTTTACACACTCGGTTCATTAGGTCCATGAATACAACCGGTGCGTTTGTCAAACCAAATGGCATCACTTGGAACTCGTAATGATCATAGCGAGTTTGGAAGGCAGTCTTTGGGATGTCGATGTCACGAACTCGTAGTTGATGATAACCTGATCGTAGATCTATCTTCGAATAGAAACTTGACCCCTGAAGTTGGTCGAATAGGTCATCAATGCGAGGAAGTGGGTAACGATTCTTGACGGTTAATTTGTTCAACTCTCTGTAGTCGATACACATTCTGAATGAACCGTCCTTCTTTTTCACAAAAGGTACCAGAACTCCCCATGGTGAAGAACTCGGTCTGATGAAACCCTTATTCAGGAGATCCTGTAACTGAGTAGACAACTCCTGAAGTTCTGAAGGGGCTAAATGATACGGGGCTCGTGCAACGGGTGCTGCCCTGGGCACTAGATCGATTGAGAACTCAACTTGTCTCGGTGGTGGAAGGCCAGGCAAGTCTTAAGGAAAGACTTCTGGAAAATCTCAAACGATGGGCACATCCTCAAGTCGCTTCTCTTCTGACTTTTTCTCCATAACGTGCGCGAGGATTGTATGATAGCCTTTTCTAAGATATTTGCTGGTTTTCATGCACGATATGATATTCAATCTCGTCCCACCGGTCTCCCCTTGTATGATTAAAGTACCACCGGTGACGAGAGGAATACGAATGGTTTTGTCATAACATACAATTTCAGCTCGGTGCTTGGATAGCCAATCCATGCCAACAATGATGTCGAAACTTCCAATCTCGACAGGTATGAGATCAATGGCAAACAATTCGTTGGCGAGGTTTAAAGTGCAATTAGGAATTACACTATCGGTTTCTATGAGTTTTCCGTTAGCTAGTTCTACAATGTACTTAGCATCTAAAGCAATAGGAGTGATATCAAGCAATGGACTAAACTCATCAGATATAAAACTCCTATCAGCACCAGTATCAAATAGAACAGTAGCAGTAAGATTTTTGAGATAGAACGTACCCGAGACCACATTCGGGTCCTAACGGGCCTCTCCTGTGTTCAGAACGAAAGCTCTTCCCTTCGCAGTGTTGTTACCCTTGTTCATCAGCTTTGGGCACTCATTCCTAAAGTGCCCGGTATCTCCACACTCATAACAGGATTTTGGTTGGCTGGTGGTGGTGTTGGTGTTGGCATTGGTAGACCTGCAGTCTTTGGCCAAATGCCCATACCTTTGACATTTTCCACATGGAGTACTGCAAGGACCATCATGATGTCGGCGGCATTTTGAACAGAAGGGCTTATTCTCAGTGTAACCCTTGTTGGAACCAGGACCAATACTGGTGGTCTTATCAGACTCGGACCTCTTGGACGATGGTTGGTTTTTAGTGGGGTTTCCAGACCACTTTCTTTTGTTGTTGTTGTTGTTGTTGTTACCAGAAGATAGAGCAGATGTCTCATGGCTGACGACCATTGCCGTGAGTTCGTGTGCGAGGCGGATAGCACTTTGGATAGTCGTTGGTTTGGACGAGGCGACGTTCCCCTGGATACTTTCCGGGACACCGCGAATGTACCTCTTGATGTGCTTTTGCTCTGAGTCTACCATAGATGGGCAGAGGAGAGCGAGTTGTAGGAACTTGGTGGTATAACCAGCGATGTCAGTGCCCTGGACTCTCAGACTCCAGAATTCTTCTTCCAACCTCTGAAGTTCTTCGCTGGGGCAATACTCTTTCTTTAGCATCTCCTTCAGATCTCCCTGGGATAGTTGATTAGCCACTTCAATTCCCACAGTACTAGTATGAGTATTCCACCAGGTGAGGAAACCTTCCTGAAAGGTGTAAGCAGCAAACTTGACATTGCTGTCTTTAGCACAGTTACAGAGACTGAAGACAGATTCCATTCGTTCCATCCATCGGATCAGGCCAATGGCACCTTCCGTGCCCTTGAAGTATAATGGTTTGCAACTGAGAAAATCCTTGTAGGAACAAGGTTTGATAACGGGAGTAGGAGTGGTATTGACTGTCTCATCACTCCTTCGAGAGTCTCGAGTAGCCAAGGCTTCAGCTACAGCTCGGGAAACCGCTGCATTGAGTTCAGATTCACTGTAACCCTTCCTCTTTGGCGGCATGGTTCTTCAAGAAAGAAACAAGTAAAGGATAAATGAGTTATCTGTACAAATTCACGATATATCACAATAGCACAAGTGAGAATCATAATTCAACTAGATAATGGAGTTGAATACAAGATGCGAGTTTACGAGAGAGCGGGGTAAGGTTTTACTTATGGAAACCTATAAGTCCTTCTAACAATAGGTTCCACTTGTTATTCTGAAGAAATAAAATGATGGAAGGAATACGAAATGATATATTCCTCTATAGCTCATGACGGTAGCAACTATACTCGTCTTCTTTGGTGGTGTGAGCGTTAATGAATATACTATCGCATGATATCTATATATATTCGACATATATAATAGTTTAGAACGTAATACGCAGGTAAGGCCTATTCATATATCTTCAGTATATAATAGCCTATAGAGTAGCACGTAGGTGAGACCTATGTATGTATATACGCCTATATCACATAATAGACTAGTGTGTGTCTAACACAAACCAAGTATAAGTCCCGGTTTCTCTCGTGGTCAGAGTCAACTAGTGCATTCCTGTTCAACATAACCCCTTTCAGATTTCACATCATCTTCATTTAATTGTACATAGTTAGCTAGGCTATGTTAAATTAAACTCGTATGATGTAATTTTTGAACCAGTTGTACCTAATGAGGAATACTGCCTAACGGTCATAGTCTAGGCCTACTAAATGCAACCTAGTTCACTATAACCTTAGGCTCTGATACCAATCTGTCGCACCCCCAAATAATGATGCGGAAGCGGGTCGGTTCGGGGCGCGACTAATCAATAATCAAGCACACAAGGTATACAATGAACGACTCTATATGCGTCGTTTACAAATACATTGATATTATAAAAGTCTTACACTGATATAATATGGTTTACAAAAGCTCGTAAGCCAAATGGTAGAGATTCTAGGGCATATCTACTTATACAAAATATAGAAATGCGAGGGAATCTCCTGATATTTGTATGCGACTCGAGCTAATGGGTATCCTGAGTGAGCAGACCTACTGTTGCTGCGAACCTGAGAATACACACAAAAATGGTCAGCTAAAAGCTGGTGAGCTCACAGGTTTAATGATAAAGTGTAATGTATGAACCGCAAGATTTAAGTATGAATATTTGTAATTAAACAAATAAGTAATTGATAAATGATGTATATAACTGCCATGAGTACATAGTCTGAGCTTAACTGAGGTGTCAGGATCACAATTAAGTGCCTGAGTGAGGGTGCCTCTATGCGTGTGCCTAATCAACACACGTATAAACAAATGATAATGCGTCCGTTTGACCAGTCAGTGCTTGCTGACCCGGACGGGGATTGTCAATCCCATATGGTACCATACACTAACATTCACGCTACAAAAGTATTACCAAACTATGCTAGAGGATTTACAATGATTAAAGAAAACAACTCATGCAATCTATAGCGATATTTTGATACTTGCGTTCACATGTAAAAAAAACAAGCATGTATTCCCACCCCTGATTAAAAACTGTAAAATGAGGGGCTATGAGACTCACCTGAGCCTAATGAGATGCTATCAAGCACAAATGATTTTACACAAGGATAATGATGTCGTATTCAACGACTGAAACTTGCAGGGCGTATTAAACGCGCAAGTTTTTGATAAATGATTAGATGTTGAAACCTGTCGGGTGTATTAAACGCGCAAGGTTTAATTGGTTAGATGTCTCAACAGACCATCTATGCTAATTGTTCTCTCAACTAGTAATGTCCAAATACTTTGGTTTGATTGAATGTGTTTTGAAAATGTGTACGGCCCGTTGGTGATGGTTTGTAATAATAATTCAAAGGTATTATTATTATATGAGTCATCGTTGTATCGTATACTGTAGATTTGTTCGCGTATACTTATCCGAAAGTATATATGCGTTTGTATCCGAAAGTTGGGGTTCAAAAGTGTAAAATTCTGAAGTTTGTGGTCAAAAATACAATTTATTTGAAAGTAAACAAAAGTCAACTCGCTGGTCAAAGTTGGTCAACTCGCTGGTCAAAGCTAGTCAACTTGCTGGTCAAAATTGGTCAAGGTTGCTGGTCAAAAAGGAGTTGGTCGCTGATGGGGTCAGCGACTTAGGAGTTTGGTCACTGAAGGGATCAGTGACTTAAGGGGTTGGTCACTGAAGGGGTCAGCGACTAAAAGTTGTGTCACTAAAGGGTCAGTGACTTAAGAGGTTATTTCATCAGATTTTACTCATTTTTGTCCACTCGTTTTGACTAGTTCTAGTCCGAATCAAGCCCTACCAAAAATCACACATGTTCCCCTATGGGTCTAGTGTAAATCTGCACTTTATGGTAATTTTATAAGTTCATTTACTATTTTTAACAAAAATCAACATGAAAGGTGGTCAGATTTGGTCCTAAAACGAGTCCAGCTTATAAATCGGATTCTATACAAATATCGGTGGGTTTCTGAGCCAGGCCAAAGAAGAACTTTTTGTAGAGGACTTCCATACGAAACTGTTTATATAAATTTCAAGGTCTAGTTCATAGTAGAACTCAAGTTATGGTCGGTTTTGTAAGCTGACGTTTCGAAGGCATAATCTGTCCCTTTTAAATGTTTCTGAAAAACGTGTTTTGGCTTTAGATTTGGACATATTCAAGTTGTTTGAACATACTAACAAGTATATAAATATAAACCAAAGAAATATAGTGAGAGAAAGTAAGTTTTATACCAAGAAGAGAGATAATCTAGAGTCGAAATGAGGTGGATGATGCACGGTTTTGCTTCTAGCTTCCTTTCCTTGACTTCCTCTTGTGATCTTCTTAAAGTATTGATGCTATATGATGATGGATTATGGTGGAGGTGATAAAGCCATATAGGAGACGAGGAAGAAAGAGATGTATGGAGGTAGATGATGAATGAGGAAACAAGGTGGGTGGGTTTGGTTATGCATTATTTGGGAAACAAGATCCCAAAATTATGGATCTTGTTTCCTCAAGTTTGAAAACCGGTTATTGGGAGGCCCCACAAGGTGGTGGGTTGTCTCCAATTATTTGTATTATACCCGTGTTCATTTACCTGACTGTTTAATAATAAAATACTTTTAATTCTAAATAGTAATAAAAGTATTTTCGAACTAACTTTGAGTCAAAGTATTTTATAAAAATACTATTTTTTTGAGATATGAAAATATATCTTGCTTTTAAGTTTGAGAGACGGATGTGGTTCAAATGGTTTCGTCGCGTTTGAGTAAAATTGAATAAAACGAAAGATGTTTTATTTTCGTCCAAGTAAATAATTATTATTATTTCTAATAATGATTCAATATTTATATAGTTTGGTCGCGAATGTTTTTACTTTGTACGATACAAATATTTTATATATTATCAAAATAATATATAATAAATATGAGAGTATTAAATAATAATTATATATTACTTAATACTTATGTTTACCAACGCCCGTATAAATGAATCAGAATTTGGCCGATTTGAAAATGCACGATTAAATTTAATCGCGTACTGATATATATATATTTAACAATATACATATTAATACATGCAATTAGCCTAACACGGAATTAATTACATGTATTACTAGATGATTGGGAACTAATAACTAGTCCTAATTTGACGGGTGTCACAAATAGCAAGAACACTTACAATTGAATGATGAACAAATGATGATGATACTAAAATTTGAGTTGATGCTAATCCTAAGAATCACAGCTCTGGATTTTATTTTACGGTTCCTCTATTAATTTGTTACTATGTGTTTGTGTTTGTAATTGAGGAGTAAGAAAGAAACCTAGGGGAAAAGATATTAAAAGAAGGTCGGCTTCTTTAACCGACTAAAAATTAAACAGTATAATTTATCCCCCTCTTAACATATTGCCTGGAATCCGAAAACCATTTACGAGAACAACTATTTTATTTTACTTTCAACTACGGTAATTTAAAACAACCAATATTTCACTTTTCACAATAAGTCCTAAGACTTATTTATTTAAGTTTCACAATTACTCACATAATATTAAGTAATTTCTGACAACATTTAAATAATTAATTTAATATTAGAAATTACCAAACCCGTAGAGAAGATGTTACAGATTGCTTATTTTACCTGCTTATTGACTTATTGTTTATTTTCACAGTAGATAAGTAATAACAAACAACCTCAGAAAACTGATTATCTGCTTATTTATATAAGAAATAAGCACTTAAAAATAAGTATGAAGATACATTTTTTTTAAACAGACATGCGTTTACAGATAAGCAATCCCAAACACCCACTAACACATTTTTCTCTCTTCTAATCTTATTCAATGAATTTGTCACTTGTTATGCTCACATTGTTGAGAGAGTTTTTAGATTTATTTATTTATGCATATCCATTAATCCATATTTCGTTGATAATATAAGCTACGATGCAACGTAGTTTTAGTCTTAATAGATGTTTAAGTTTATTTTATTACAGCATTGGTAATGGAGGGTTAATTTATAGGACTTGTATAGGACAATTACTGATTATGTGGAATTGTATGTGTTGCATTGATACACTTTTTCGTTAGAGATGATGATGTGTAATTGTATCTTATACTTCTTACAATATTGTATAAGATGAATTTATTGGATAGAAAATTATTGTGGAGTTTATAAAGTTGTTTAAGTTTCATGAATTGAAAGTTAAAATTATATAAAATAATTAAATAATATTGTGGCAGTTGATTAATGGTTAAAGTACTACATGAGTTAACGATATTCACCGGGAGTATGATATGATACCGGTGTGTTTGGTACAACTATTATGGGGTATTTTAACTTTTTAAGTGATTAAGTTCTTGTTTTAAACAATTTCAATTCCTTATCGATGGATGTTTGACAACAAAAATATATAAAGGATTATTAAAAAAAATATTCTCTCAGAATTCCTTTTTCAGGAAATGCCGTTTGAATTAGCTTGAAAAATAATCATCAGTTCTAGCCATAATCTCTTTCTGCAGCTTCAACGACAATCTCTAGTTCTAACTAGTTGTTTCCAAACACACCCATTATTTGAATAATTCATTGTATTATTTATCATTTGCTTCATAACCAAAGCAATTTTATTGTAGATTTGATGTTCAATGACACTAGTTAAAATCCGGAGAAAATATTATGTTTCTGGTTCAGATGTCATCTATTTCAATTTCAATTTGTGGATAGAGTTTTTCCTAATTCAGTTCTTTGATTCAAATTTTTATTTCGATCTCGATACTTCATCCCTCGTGAGGTGACTAAAACACACTCAAACTTTTAAAACTTTTATCCTTTGACGCACTAGGATTGAAATGAAAGTCGGAAAAATTCGTTTAAAAAACCGATCGGAAAAATTCGTTTAAAAAACCGATAGTGAAACAGATAAAATATGGGAATGTAATTGTCTAAACGGAGGATATAGATAAATTACGGAGTACTTCATAAAATGAACTATGTAAGTTGATTAAACGTAGGAGTAGTAATTAACACACATCCCTTGGTATGTCAGAAAGCAGCTTTCGGCTACTACAGCTTCATAGGCTTGGCAAGCCTACAATTGGTAAAAAGTCAAACCTTGTCACATCCTCTTAGTTGTAACCTACTCAATTACCCTATTCTATCACTGCTTTTTGCGTTGACTTGTTCCCACCAATTTCAAAGAAGAAAATTCTTGTCACATCAAATTCTCTTCGTGTACATTAAATTTCATTAATTATTAATTTTACGGTATAAAGGAGTCGATTTATTAACAACTATTACCTCCGTCCCAGATTAATTGTCTAACTTTTCATTTTTGGATGTATTAATAGTTCATTTTATACTTTCAACCAATCAAAATATTTGAATGTGGTGAGAGATTAAATCTTATTGACCGTAGAGTACAACTAATACACTTTTCTTAAATTGCGTGTTTTTGTCTGTTAGAAAATAAATTTGGGACGGAGAGAGTACCTTAAAAACATAGTGTATATATACATTTTCTTTTAAAAAGCAATTATTCAAACACTCCACTACCAATAATATACTCTATTAATCCACAAAGTTATACAATGGTTCAATTTCAAAATTTAAAGCTCCAACCTTATGATTGAAAATCCCCACAATAACGCTCTGCTTTTTTAATACACCTTGTAGAGTAATGTTGTTGGTTAGGTGCATTTTGATAGAGTATTGATATTAATAATCAACTATTCAAATTTATTGTATTTTACCAATATTGTATACGTAAAATGCGTGTAACAAATTTAGATAATTCATCATAAGAATTAACGACTGAGATCATATGCCTCTCATTCTGCTAACCTTTTGATACCACACCTAATTTTAAATGAGATCAATGTTCTTTTGTGCTACTTTCCTTTTATTTTACCACCATATGATTCGTAATCAAAAGTAACTTTTATGTTATTTGATGTAAAGTACACTAGTCAAAAGTTTGTTGTAGGGCTAGCAATTTCCGACACGACTTGAAACCCAATACGAACCCGACTTGAAAATATTAAGGTTGGGTCGAGCTTTTTTGACCCGCGAACCCGTTAACCCGAATAAGTCTTAGGGTTGACCTGACAACCCCAATAAATTTTAAATGTAGTTAAAAATATTGAAAATTTATATTAAGTATAATAATTTGAGATGTTTACCGGTGTTTTAGTATTAAATTTTGATATAGATAATACAAGGTGATATGATTTTTTAAATTTTATAAATATTTTTATGCTTATTAATGATAAATTATAAATTTAGAAGTTGAACTATGAGACATATTTGACCCGAAATTACCCCTTAACAAAAAATACCCGAAAATATGTTGATCTCACTAAATAAATAGGTAATCTGGGTCAGATCAGGTTGGGTCAGTGTTGGGTTAGGTTGAAATACTCAACCCGATTAGAAAATCAGGTCGAGTTTGGGTAGACTACTTCGGATCCGCCAACTCGATAACCTGAACGGGTTAACTCGACCCAACACGAATTGACAGCTATGTTTGTTTTACAAAAATATAAAATCGTGGCTAGACTTTTATATCGATAATATCAAGGGTACACTAATTCCAAAAATTGGTAGTGAAATATAATAATAAATAAAGTTTTAAGTAACTAATGATACCGACATAATCACATAAACAAACACTCATAGGGTACAAGCATTAAAAAATCAACTTTATCTATACACCATTTGGTTCATAAGTAACTATTTCTGATTTCATAAAAAAAATGAAAAACTTGTGAAAATAAAACTACGTTCTTATCTATTTTATGAAACAGGACGATTAAGAGATCGATATCGATCCACGTTTTCATCGAAATCGGTAAATAAATCAAGACACACATAAAAAAAGGGGACCAATTTTGGGGCTTTGTGTTTGTTTGTTTGTTTCTTTCTTTCTCCGTTGTTCCGTAACACACCCGAATGTTGGAACCATGGAAGCAGTCTCAACTCAAACTATTATTATCACATAATAACCAAAATATCTCCTTAAAATCAGATTAAATTAAATCCCACATTTCATTTCCTTAACAAAAATTTGGGCTTTTTCTTGAAAAATGGGTAAAGGAAGTGACGAGTGTGATGTTGGGTTGGGTTTAAACACTGAGACATCATCATCGTCTTACCCTTGTAAAAAGATGATTTTTGGTTCCGAAAGTTATGGTTTTTATGGCAATACTAATCAAATGGCTTCTGGGTTTTGCTCCAAATCAGCTACAGGTGCTTAAAGTTGTGAACTTTTTGTTAATTTTGTTGTTATATACCGTGTATGATATATTGGTTTGTTTTACAGATGGAGTTATGGGTGTTTCTGGGAAGGTCCTTTTTACTGCAAATCAGTGGCAAGAACTTGAAAGACAGACAATGATTTACAAGTACATAATGGCTTCTATCCCTGTTCCTCAGCAGCTTCTCTTAACGTTATCCACTCAATCAAACAGTAAGTTTGCAATATATAATAATAAATTTAGTACATATATTTTACTGTATGCCTTTCAACTGTTTGTGTTAATGTTTGTTAGAGTTTTCTTTTTTTAAATTAAAAATGAAGTCTTTTTCTGGTAGGATTTGGGGGTTTTGTGCCCCCCACCCTACCTTTATGAGAAAATATTCTTTAAGGATTAATGGTATCACAGGATTATTGGAGTACTATTTATTATAATTATATATGTGTGTTTGGTAGGGGTGGGTTCAGGTTTGAGATACTCAAACGGGGCGGATCCGGAGCCATGGAGGTGTAGAAGAACAGATGGGAAGAAATGGAGGTGTTCAAAGGAGGTGGCTCCTGACCAAAAATACTGTGAGCGCCATGCTCACAAGACTAGATCTCGTTCAAGAAAGCCTGTGGAACCACAATCTCACAACACTAAAGATACTACTAGCCCCCTGCTCACTGCTGCTAACCAACAAACCAGGTGAGTTCAATTTTTGCTATATACTCCGTATTATATGTTCCAAAACACTCAAAATTTCAAATGCTAATCATCTTCATATAAGTCGACAAATTCACGTATTCGACATTTTTATATCTTAAACATAAATGAAAACATATTTAATATTTCCGTGTTTGTCCAAAAAAATAGATGCAAAGACGAAATGATATGTAGGCTTACTAAATTGGCGTAATGCCACGTATCGTTTATCAAAATTTGTTATTTGAAAGTGAGTCCTCTTTTATACATCCTTGATGTTTAACATGTGAGACTACAGTAACCACTAGGCCTACATATTATCTATGTTAGAATTGCCATGTTGTATATCTAATGCTTCATATATTCTTGAATACTCCAATGGGATATTTAAAAGTTGAACTGTTCTTACATGCTTATGTGACAAGATATCTATATATGTATTGATATTGTGCAATGTAATGTGGTGTGCTTGTTATTGATTATGCTGTATATCTTTTGATGGATAAAAAGGGGTAATGAATGGTTCATGAAGAATGGTGCTGTCCCTGTGTCGTTATTACACAACGAATTTCAGCAATCAAAGGAGTCACCAAGTGGAGGATTGAAAAGGGACCAGATTTTTAATCAAGATTTTATGGGAAATCATCAGGTTAAATCCTACTTGGATACGAGTGCTAGTGATGCAGCAGCAGGTGCAAGGAGGCAAGACTTCATTGATGCATGGTCGAGAATTGGGAATGAAGACAATTGTTCACTTACTTTGTCAATGCAATCTGGTGGGACTGGGGTTGAGTTTGATCACGAGAGTTTTGAAATGGCTGTTGGGATGTTGAATGGTGACAGAGATGGGTGTGGAGATGTTTTTAAACCAAATCATCAGTGGCTGAACCAAGGTTCTTGGGTGAGTTCGACACCTGGTGGACCATTAGGTGAAGCGTTGTGCTTAGGAATCAATAGTAACACAAATTCGCCTCAAAACGAGCCGTCTCCTCATGGTAGCAATAGCACAATTACTAGTAGCTCGTGTACTTGGTTTCATTAGGTGAAACTGTCTAGATCGTTTTGCAGTCCGCTTTTACCTGCTTTTTGTCGCGAAAAGTTTGCTAATAACCTGCATGTTTTGTTCATTACATTATGAGAGGTAAATGACTTCTAGTTGCTTTGTTGCTCTTTAGATTCGTTTTATTTCAATAGTAAATGACTACTACCTAGTACTGTTTATATAGCCAGGAATTGTGTGACACATCTTGAACTGGATACGGTAATCGTTTAATTGCAGACGTTATTTGTTTGGTCTTTGATGTCAATGGGCTCTGTCTTGGTGAGCATACTGACTGAGTTTTTGCTTTAGTAGACTCGGTTGCAGTCATGTAGTTGGGTGTTGCCGTGTCATTTGAACAACTTTTGTGATGACAAACAGCCTAATTTGATTCTTTGATGGTCTTGATTGGAGATAGTGTGTTGAATTGCGGACCAACTGTACGATTGTAGCTTGACCTTCCCTCATGTTCTGTTTCCATCGAATTGACTAACCGATCAGGCATTAGCTCATTCTTGAAGCTCTATAATGTCACCCGATTGTTTAGTGTCGTTTCTAGATTGCAAAATCCCATCAAGTTCTTCAAGAGTACGTGACATGACACTGATTAACTGCTTTGCAATATTCTTCTGCGGATCACTTAGATTTTGTCGAGTCTGTATACGAGGTGAGCTTGCATGCATCCAAAAATGGTAGCTGCTTGGTTCCTTACAACCTGACCTCTGATTACTGCTTGAAGCATCACTAACCCCTTTAGTGCTTGTGATGCTCTTCTTGCCTTGACAAACCAAATAAAGAGGACCAAGTTTAGTATTAATGGTCTTTTATATTCATGGAATGTACATCCCGAATTATCGTCTAATTGTAGGGTTAAATGTCTATAAACAAAATGAACATGTAACCCAAAACCAAACAAATGTTCTTTGTATCTCCACTTTGACTAAAAAAACTCTTGCTCAAAATTGGACATCTACACCACAGGTGCTTATGTATTTCACACATTCTCAAAAACATTTTTCTTTCTTTCATCTACTAGGATGTCTAAAACCTTAGTGTGGTGAATCATTTGGATTATTCTGTAACATGTCTCATTATTTTCATTAATCCAGCAATGAACCTCCTGTTTGGGTCACATAATGATTAGTAAGAGACAAAAGTTGAAAGTACAACAACGAAGATGTAGAACATAAGAAAGTACGTTGTCTACAACTAGACAAAACTAAAAGTTTGTTGGGTTTTTTTGACACTTAACCCACCTTCTGATGAGTCAAACATGTTCAATCCGGACATAATTATATTTTGTTGGTTATCACGAAATGTGTGTTTACCAGGTAGCCTCTGATGGAGGTTTAAATGCGAGTGGCAGCAAAAATTGTGCTTGACAGAAGCAGGATTCGTGAACTGGTGAGCCTCAAGAACATAGTTACTTGAAGTTTTCTCCTTGAGTGGTTATGTTTGGTTGATGTTAGTCAATGGTTTCGAAAACAACCATCCTCTCTAATCACCATGCTGCAACAGCAACAACCATGTGAAACAAATAAAAGTTTCTACTATACTCATGTTATGGACTTATTGTTTAAGAATTTTTACCTTGCTGCGAGTCTGTGACGGATGGTGGTGGACTGGTGCAGGCTCTGTTGATCGATGTAAACCATGAACAACTGACCTTTCCATATGAATGTAGATAGATATACAATAGTGGGTGGCCATTGGATTTATATAAGACTATGAGTAAAACCAAAGGGTGATGATTCGTACACCACATGTTTTCAACCATACACCACTAAACATGTTATAGTGTGTACTTGTGCCGCCTTGCAAGAGCAACATCGCCACGAAGATATTATCCACTTTGGAATAGTCGAGTTACCTGCGACTCAACTGCCCTCACGGATTTAAAACGCGTCTTGTGAGGAAGTGGTATGCACCCTCTTATAAGGAAGGCAACAATTCCACCTCCAACTGATGTGGGACAAGTTGGGGTAAGAAAAGTTTAACTCAACAAAAACCCAAGGGTAGTGTATAGTTCGGAGTACTATAGTAGCAGGTGAGGATATTGTTAGCTAATGATATGAAAGCAGTGTGACGGAGGAAATGTAATGATAGGGATTATGTTTGTCACGTGTTGTGTGCAATGGCACAAAATTAAGTAGCAGCCATATGTGTGCATGGAGATTAAGGCTTCCAGGACCGCTGGTCCTCACCATGCTCTCACCAGGCTTACAAATGAGCTAGGCCACGAGCTCAAGATCAGTCGTGTCAGCCAAAGTTAAACTTGAATTGACGTCACACAAGTTCAAATCTTGTCGTCATGTCTTTTAAACTATGAGTTACACAAATTGTATATACCATTTTGACCGTGATTGATAATGCAAAGCTACCAATAATATATGGTAGCTACGGGGGCGGAGCCATGTAGAATGTAGGGTTAGCAGTTACTACAGGTCCATTCGCAATACGCAGTGTAATTTCTAATGAAAAATAGCATTTGTAGTTGCATTTCTTATTTGTGTTACGGGTTCGAAAAAATTGAGATACTATTGCTACGGGTTCGTAAAAATTCTGCATCCGTCAATGGCTAGCCAGGTGTAGCTTGTTGGCCCATTTATGGTCCTTTAGCAATGTGTTGTACTGTATTAAATATCGTGCTTTTAAGATTCTTTATATAGATGTATCGGCTCAATGTAAGAGTGAGTTAAATTTGAGTGTTCACTTTCTAATAGTGTATATATCTATATATCTATATTATTCTAAATTTTATTGTGTGTATGAAACTTTTTACAGTGTATAAATAAACATTACAAATACATACATAATACACTCTAAAAAGGTTTCATACAAACAAAATATCTATAAAACATTAATACATATACATATCATTATCCATTTATAAATATACAATTAGATAGAAAGCTGATGAGGTGGGAAGAAAGAACAAAGCAACGATGACGAAGTTGAAGGACATGTATACTTCTTCGAGCGATGAGGGTCGTCGCTATGCGCATTGATTGTGGTTTGTTGTACGAATTTGATCAGAAGATGGGTCATTGCGTGACGGGGTATACATCGTCGTGCAAAGTCATAGGATCGCGGCGCAACCAGGGCTGATTTTGTTTCCTCATTTCGAATTGACTCTCATTGTTACGAAAAATTACAAGGAAAAACTCTCTAGTTGACCGTGGACTAAACCAATATTTGCTTTCATTTGTTGATAGTGTGGTTGCAATTATTGTTATTGCTTGTGTTGTTTGCATCCTAAATTTCTATCAAAAGCCCTTGTTGATCGAAACACACCTAATATATATATTATGATTATACGGAGTATGTTGATATAGTGTAATTGGGATTCTTCGGGAATAAAGGGAGTAAAGTTATAAAACGAATGATGCACACTTTTTCGGACTAGCTTTTTCTCCCAAAACTAGGCATGAACAAAATCGGGTTTTCACCCAACCCGACTCGACCCGAAATCCGAACTGGGTTTTAGTGTCAAAAACCGGGTTGGACCCAACTCGAACCGGATTTTTTCAGGTTTTCAACCGGGTTTTTGACCGGGTTTCCAACCCGACCCTATTTCAACCCGGGTTCAACCCAATTTCGAATTCTAAAAACCCTACCCGGGTACGTACCCGCCGGGTATTCAAAAACCTGAACCGGGTAGGGTCAAACTGGGTTTGATCGGGTCGGGTTTTCAGGTTTGAAACCGGGTAGGGTTTAAAACCCGGTTTTTTTGTTCAAGCCTACCCAAAACTAATTCTAGACATAAATAAGGTTTTTTTGTCTCATTTTCACATATGAAAATGCTACAATATTCTTCTGTTTTAGTTAAATTTTTTGTCAATATTCTAAGTACTTTATTGGTTTTATTGTTTCGTTATGTATTAAATTTTACATTTTTTACTATTATATGCGACGAACTTTGAAAACTTCTATAGCATGCATTGAATTTGTAAACATAGTCTATTGTATGTAGAATTTCCTTTTTGGGTAAGACCCAAATATGAAAGTTTCCTTTTTTGAATTTACCCAAAAAGAAAATAATACATACAATAGATCATATTTACAAGTTCACAACATACAATAGAACATATAAAAATATGTCACATACAATAATAAAAAGTGTATAGTTTAATACATAACGAAACAATAAACTCCAACTTGTCTTATTTCAGTAAGATTTTTGTGACCGCTTACATTATACTAATATATGGTTGAAATACTCTATTGAGAAAGTGCTTATACAATTCAAAGAATATAAAAAAAATTTAATAATAGGGTATTTTTCGAAGGACTTTATAGTTGTGATGTTTTCTCGCTGGATGTTGTAGAAATAGGTCTTCCGCAAGGTGGTATTGCAAACCATTAATCCATGGTCCGCAAAATGAAAATGAGAACCATGATGGTGTGCAAAATCATCATGCAAACCATGACTTTACCACATGACAATCATCTTCACAAACATGTGACGACAAATCATCTAATATTCTTGACAAGCATGTGACTGAAGTTTTGTCCGTTAATAAGAATGGTTCGCAAAATGATTTTGCAAATCATAGAGTAGTCAAATCACCTCCTTATCTGCGAACAACTTTTGCTTTTAGTCGGTGAACAACTTTTGCTTTTAATCAACCCATGAAATACACTAAGCATTTTTTGTATGTAACGATAAGCAATATATGTATCCATATTATATAAAGCAAAACTCTTTGATATTACTCTTTGATATTATTGTATGCATTTCATATATTCTTCAAGGAAGAAACTTAGACGATCTCTAATTTTATCGTCTGCATAAATTTTTCTCTTCTATTTCCATATTCAATATCCATCATTTATAAATGAATTCATAAGCTAATCTTCAGTCCGGTCCTCTTAATTATGAATTGCTATTTTTTCATCAAGAACATAGAGCATATCATCTTTTCAATGGTATGTTACAAGAAGGTTAATTACTTGCTAGGCGATGTGATAACAATTTTTGAAAACTTGTTCCTTTTATCCTAGATAGGGTAATGACACATATAGAAGCGGCGGGGTCCGGTGGTGTAATTCGTGTCGGCCACATTCAACTTGACCATTCTTTAATCACCGCCCTTGTCGAAAGATGGCGATCGAAAATGCACACGTTTCACTTTTCAATAGGTGAAGCTACTATTACACTACATGACGTAAAAGTGTTGTTGGGTCTAAATATAGAAGGTAATGTAGTATCTGGCATTGATAAAAAACCAGATGAAGGTTGGCAACAATTATGTGAAGAGATGATAGTTATCACATCACCAAGGCTAAGAAAAGGTCAGATTTATTTGACTCGGTTACACGATATTTTGAGTAATGGATTTCCTTATAATGCTTCCGAAGAAGATTGTAAGAAGATGGCAAAAATGTAAATTATGCATCTTATAGGTGGATTTTTACTACCCGACTTTTCGAGTAGTTAGTGTTTATTTTTATCATCTTTACAATTTACGAGACTTATCGAGGTGTGGGAGTCTTAGTTAGGGAAGTGCTGCTTTAGCATTCCTTTATCGAAAGTTATGCAAAGCATCACATCATACATCAAAAGAGATTAGTGGACCACTTGTGTTGCTACAGGTATATATTTTTATTTCAGTTTAATTTTGTTTTTTAGTTAAATGCTAAAATTGGGTTTTGCATTGTAGTTGTGGGCCTGAGAGAGATTACAAAATTTTCATTCAGTTATTTTGAATGGAGTTGATGATTTGTCTATTTAATATGGTGCCCGATTAGTTAATTTTATATTTGACTCACCAATCTTTCTTACAACATAGTTTTTTTATGAAGGTGGAATTGTAATTTTGACTTTCACAAAGTGAGTACACATACAACACGTGCATATCGTGATCAACTTGTAGTTTTAAATGAAGATGGGGTATTCAATAAACATTACTAAGTTTATATTTTTTTAATAGAAAAATGATAGTCTTCATTTTATCATTACAGTTTATATGGACATCATATTCTCACGTGCTTGATGAACTTCTTGGCATATTATACAAATGGACGTGCTAATTGGTAATCAATGACATATTTAATATGTTGGGAGATTTTTGAACCTCATTTACCTAATAGGGTTTTGAGACAGTTTGGGATGAGTCAACCTATCCCTGAAATTCGTTTGTTGAACAATCACAGAGAATTACATAAACTGGGGCTCCTGCCATCCCGCTTGATTCTTCATTGCATGTATAATTCCCTTATGTCTATCCGAAATAACACATATTTTTTTGTCAAATGCAACAAACTCCCTTAATTGCTCAAAAAACTAACTTCAACTATGATTTGTCTCCTCATCTACAATGGCATAAGCAACCGGTAATATGTGATTATTAGCGTCCTTTGTAACAGCAATTAGCAGCTTACCCTTATACGAACTCTTCAAAAAAGTGCCATCGACGTATATAATAGGCTAACATTAATGGAATGCGTAAATGGCTGGTCCAAATGCCCATAATATATATTTGAACATAACTGTATTTGATGAGCTTGTTGGTTCATCGTACCACTGCACCACAGTATTAGGGTTAGAACTTTGTAACGCTGCAATATACGTGGGCAACTCAGCAAAGTTACTCTCCTATGTTCCATAAAGACTCTCTATCGCTTTCTTCCTACCTTTCCATGCCTTGGCGTAAGAAATATCAACGTTCAATTTTTCCTTTATGTCCGCTCGAACATGTTTTGTTGGATAGGCAATATCTTGTTCAATTGAGTGGAGGATGTGGGAAGCAATAATTTTTGAGTTTAAATTTCTATTGTTGTTGTTAACAACTGATTTAAAGCAGTTGTGTGCATCCACCCATCGTGTGATTTGCCACAAATGATGGGTTTTTTTTTCTCGCATAAACATACCATTCACAAGGAGCTACATGTTGGGGTGTATTGTAGTTGTCACTTTGAGTGAAACATTTGACCACCCAGTAAGATTTTTTAGATTCAACTACTATAAATTCTCTATTTTGAGAAATTGACAAAAGTCTTATAGCTTTAACAACTTGATCTTTACTATCAAAGAGCATACCTATCCGAATTTGATTTTCTAACTCACTCCACTTATCCATGGGCAAATTATCTTCAAAATCTGGAAGGCTACGATCCGTTAACTAATGCGAATCTCGAGTGTAAACTCGTCGATCAGTGATTGAGTGTGAATCCCGAGTGTAAGCTCGATGATCCATCGATTGAGTGTGAACCCCGAGTGTAAGCTCGCTGATCCATCGATTGCGTGTGGACCCCGAGTGTAAGCTCGCTGATCCATCGATTACGTGTGAACCCCGAGTGTAAGCTCGCTGATCCATCGATTGAGTGTGAACCCCGAGTGTAAGCTCGCTGATCCATCGATTGTGTGTGAACCCCGAGTGTAAGCTCGCTAATCCATTGATTGTATCGCTTTACCGCGATATCGTAATTGTGCCCACTTTACCGTGGCATCGTTTTGTGCTCACTTTACCGTGGCATCGTTTTGTACCTCCTCAGCATCGACCGGTTGCTTCGCAAGCAATGTATAAAATCAAAAACCGGCAGTACTACGACATGCCCGATTAGTATAATTGAGAGTCGACAGTACTATGACATGCTCGACTATAGTAATTGTGTTTGTGTAAGTGTATGTATACCAATATACATAAGTAGATTGTAGGTAGCACCAAGTGCTCGAGATAGAGTACGAGTAGGTGTATATATATGTGTGTGTATATATAAGTCAAATCCTACCGAGTACCATGTAACCCATGATGGTGATTTAGTGTATCTAAGCATGTATATACAATACTTAAATATTAGGTCTAGCACGATAAGCCTAGGTATGAATAACTCATCACCTAGTTGTTTTATATTAGTATAAAGAGTCTATACTAACGTATACTTCTAGCCTCAGCCTAGCAAGTATAATGAGGTTCGTGGTTAATGTTTACTTAAGTACACTCCATCCTATTAATAATGAAATGTAGCAGCAGTCTTAGTTCCTAAAAGGAAATTCAATCCTGTAAAAGTCTAGTCGTTGTCCAACGTAGGTAGAACTAACTAGTTCTAGTGTGTTTGATAGTATTGTTTCACGACAATATGGTCAATGCATAATGATAACTTAGTCAAGTTATGTGATGGTGATTGTTTTTCAACAATTTAACAAGTTACAATGGCAACCTATCTAGGTTAAGTAGTGATATTGTTCTACAACAATATAATGGGTGTAATTCCTAAGCATTACACATATTTTATAACATAACGGTAACATAGTTGAGTGTGAATTATAAAGGTTTATTCATTATAATTCGAAAATAGTAGTTGTGCATGCGTCTCACCCCGAAAACAGTAAAATAGTTGAAAGAGTGGGGCTATGAACTCACCTGAGAAGCTAGCGATCCTATGATATGCGCGTCGTCAGATGGGTAACCTCCTAATGTCCTAAACACGTGAGGTTATATGAGTACGAGACAAATCAGTTTGTCTAAGCGAGTGCGTAAGTATTAATTTGTCGTTCAGGTTTGAAAACCGTGTACGGGGGTCCGGGGGCAGCGCCCCTGGTAGCGGGGTCCAAGGGGTGGCAACCTCTGGCGGGGTTCAAGGGGCAGAGCCCCTGGCTGGGGTCGAGCTTGAAAAATTTTTATTTCTATTATGTTGTTGTAGTGAAAAACGCTCTGAAATTTCATTTCGGAGTAAAATTAGCTGGTAAAATTTGAGTCTCGATACTTAGTGAAAAATGAGTTGTAAACTTTCTGTTTTTAGCGACACTTATAGCGACACTTAGGGGTTGATGCGACACTCGGGAAGTGCCGCATAAAATGGGAAATTATGAAGTGTTAGCGTCACTTGGGGAAGTGACGCATAAGGGGCGACACTTAAGCAAGTGTCGGGTGTAACTGTCGAATTCAAGTGTCGGTTGTTGCATTTGCATCACTTAGGCAGTGACGCAAAAAGAGGGTTTTATGCGACACTTAGGCAAGTGACGCAAGATTAGGGTTTTATGCGACACTTATTGCGTCACTTTAGGAAGTGACGCTATACTGGATCTGGCCGTGCGTCACTAACGTCTGTTCGACGATTTTCCATCCAAAACCAAGATCTAACATATTTTCGGGCTAAATCCGCTTGTACAAAGCTAGTATATGATATATAGATGTTATTAACACGAAATAACAAAGAAAGAGGGTGTAATTCTTTACGATTTGAAAATTGAGGGTTTTTTGATGATGATGATGAACTTGGTGATGAAGAAGATGAAGATGATGATGAAGCTTGCTTTCTTTTCCTTGAGATGATGATGATGATTCCGAAAATGATGATGATGTTGTTGTTGTTGTTGATTATTGTTGTTATTGTTTGTTGTTGTTGGTGTTGATGTTGAGAGAAAAATATGGAAAGGGAGGAGGGGAAAATGAGATGAAAATGAAAGGGGTTTGAGTTTTGTCAAAACTCAGATCCTCAATTTGGGGACTGTGGTCTTCAATTACAGTACAAAATACCCGTGTTTTTGTACTCGATCGCAAAATAAATAATATTTTTGATTTATAAAATTCTTTTATATATTTTCGAATATTTTGAGTTGAAACATTTTATAAAAATGTTTGGGTTAAAGTTTTATAACTAAATATCGTGCAGTTTCATATAAATAGAATGCGTTTTATCAGATTTGTTTCCTAGTGATTATGAAATAATCATATTGCATTACAAATATATAATTATATATATATATATATAAAGTTTTCGAATACTTTATTATAATTGCGTACTAAGTACGATTAATTGAAGTAAAAATTGGACGTGAAAATTGATCTTTTTGACCGGGTGTTACAGTGTAGTTGCGGTACGGTAAACAAGGTACAGTGCAAGTGAGTAAGTGACGGAGTGTGGAGCTGAGAGCGACCATGGCGGAATTAGGGCACGGGAATTAAGAAATTAGGGGAGGGGGAAGTTATTTATTCTCTTATTTAAAAATAATTTAAAAATAAATATTAAAAAGATAAAGTGTTGTTATTGCCTTATTGTTTGATAGATTACAATTGTGAAATTCATGCCCAGTTACTTTAGCAAGTTGCACATGAGCGGTGTAGTTAACGAATGTCTCCAAATATAGCCACATAGGTTATAATATGATGCAATATAACGACATCGCTAACGACATGCGTTATGTAAGACGAAAAAAATAGTGACTCAATGATCTACATGTTTAAACATGTAAGACGCAAAAATAGCGGCTCGTTTATCGACGCGTTAATGTAAGACACAAAATTAGCGACTCATTTATCGACGCGTTTATGTAAGATGCAAAATTAGCTACTCGTTTATCGACGCGTTTATGTATGACGCAAAATTAGCTACTCGTTTATCGACGCGTTTATGTAAGACGCAAAATTAGCGACACGTTTATCGACATTATTTTGACATGAATGACTCCGATGTCGTTATACATGTCGCTAATTGTGTCGCAATATGGCGATGTTAAACATCATGTCGCTAAATACTTCTTTAAATGACTTTTTTTAGTAGTGTTGGTTGTGAAGGATGTTGGTTGATTTAAAGAATTATTCATCGATAAATTTTGGTATATGAATATGTTATAACTGATGTAAAGGGCAGAGATTGTGAAAATTGTGATACAAAATTTAGAATGCATATTGTCGAATTTAAAGATATGTGAATTCAGACCCGTGAACTTGTATAATAATAAAATTTGTTATCGTGATCGTTATCTTCTATGCATGAATTATTGTAAACCCTAATGGAGATTGAATTATTACTGCACAGAGACAAACCTTAATGGAGCATGAGTTGTAGTTTGTAGATATGGTCCGCAATTACATATTCATCTTTAAATAATTATCTTAAGATTTGTGGTTTGCATTATGATTTTGCGGACCATGTTTTAAAATTGAAAGAAAGTTATCCTTGGTTTCACCATTAGAATTATCGACCGAAAAGATGGTTCATTTGTGGACTTGGGGGTAAAAGTCAAATTTAACATGGTTCTCATTTTCATTTTGCGGACCATGGATTAATGGTCCGCATTTACACATTGCGGGAGACCTATTTCTATACCACCCAACGAGAAAACACCATTACTACACAGTCTTTCAAAATACATCCTATTATTAAAAAAAAATCAAGAATATCAAGGATTTTTATCTCAGTATTAATTCCCTGACATTATTCACATACAATCATATTTACAATGTCTTAGAAAACAACATTTGCAAACATTGTTATTTTCATTTTAATCAAATGAAAACTAGATATTTTGCGTTTAATTGGGGACCGGTTATGTGCGATCCGGTTCTCAATCAGCTGGAAACTGTACAAGTTGGCAAACGGGACCAGTTCTCAATCCGATTAGGTGCCCGCATGGTTCACTTTTTGTCTTGTCCAAAACAAAAGCTTTTTGTAATTTAATGTTGATAAATTGACGTAATTTGCCTAAGGAAATACGAAGTATCAAATATATACTTGAATGTCATAAAAGTTTAAGTCGACCAATGCAACCTAGCTTTTGTCTTCGGTAGTTTGATTTTATATCTAATTTAACCCCGTACGTAAATACAAATGAAGAATTGTAATGTTATTTTGCATTGTTAATACATCCCGTGATAAAAAAACAAAGTTAGTAAATAAAAACAAACAAACAAGTACTCAAACCCACCGGTATGTTAAATATATACAATTGTTTCATGCTCAGTATTTTAACTAAACCGCGTGTAACACATACAATACCAGCTAGTAACACACATGTGTTACTAGTTTTGTATCATTTGTAAAATCAAAATAAATGAAGTCGTCGAAGGTACACCTTGTGAGATAGAAAATCTAAGGGGGAGAAATGCTGATTTTAATGGTGTAATTTTTATGAATTTTTATATTTACCGTTTGTGATGTATTTGATTTTTAAAAACGTGAGGGAAAATGAGTTTTTAGATACGTAGCACATTATGGTAGATTCTTCCATTATCACTCAAAGTTAACCTCACTCACCGCCTATAATTCCATCAAATTCACTGCAAAATATTTAGGCACATGAACTTATATAATACAATAATTTAATCATATACAACTGAGCGGAGTTATCAATGTAAGGATATAAAAATATAAGTAACAAAATGAAATATGCTAAAAAGCAAAAACATAAAAGACTTCAATAAAGAATTTTAGATTTATCATGGTTCATTCCAAAATATAATACGATGTGGCCCAAAACTAGGAAGATGACAGCAACAAGCCTTCAATTTCACAATTCAAATATAAAATAAAAATTCAGGCGCTAAAACCAAGCATCAAACCCAGATTTGAAATATTCAATTCGATTAACTGTTTTCACATTCAACACATAAAATCACTGGTCAAACCCTTCTCCCCCAAAACTCCATATCTGCAACAAAATTTAGATCTATATCTATATATACATTATTCTAAATCTAACCAGATGGGTTGTGTTTCATCACATTTACTAAACCAAGATGATGATTTTACCCAAATCGGTAGCTCCTCCTTGAGCCACCACATTGTGTCCCTAACTTCCACCACTTATGGTCTCTTAACCCTAGACCCATCATCTTCCCCAACCACCATACCCCCAACCCCACCACCCAGGTTCACCCTCGGTTCGATTTTACCCGAACCGAGATCCGACCCGAGATCCGACCAAAGCCCGGAAGTCATTAACTCATGGGAACTGATGGCCGGGCTTGATAAAGAATCAAACTTTCAAGATAGTTTCAGGTTTTCGCCACAACCATCAAAACCATCACCTTTTAGGTATGCCCTACTTGATAAAGATTCAGAAAACTCAAACCCTAATCATAAAAATCAAAACTTGATTAAAACCCATGTTTCTAAACCTAGTTTTCTTGATGGGTTTGAAGCGATTTGTCCACCCAAAGGGGATAATAAAGTTGTGATATATACAACCTCACTGAGAGGGGTTAGAAAAACTTTTGAGGCTTGTAATGCAGTTAGGGCTGTGCTTGAGGGGTTTGGGTTGTTTTATTGTGAGCGAGATATATCGATGGATCGAGGTTTTAGAGATGAGCTTTGGGAGTTAATGAAGGGAAAAGAGAAACTTGAATTGGTCCCTCCTAGGGTTTTTGTAAAGGGTAGGTATGTGGGTGGATCTGATGAACTTTTGAGGATCGTTGAAGAAGGGTATTTAGGTCATTTGCTTGAAGGTTTACCTAAATCGAAAGCAGGGTATGTGTGTGAAGTTTGTGGTGGTGCAAGATTCTTACCGTGTAACGCTTGTAATGGAAGTTGTAAATTGGTTAAGGTTTTGAAAGAGATTGATGATGAACAATTGGAGAAAACAGCGACTGTGAAATGTACTGATTGCAATGAGAATGGACTCGTTCGTTGCCCTGTTTGTAGTTGATCCGTTGTCGATTACTGGTTTGTAATTTCTTTAAAATCTTTTGAGTTTAGGATGACAATCTATAAATAAAATCTAACTTTGTGAACTAATTAGTTTATATGCTTGTTGTAGTGCTGCTATTATTATTTGCAGCATCTCTTGTTAGTATTGATATTGACCAACATATGCATATAAGAATTCTTGTTTAATGTATGTGCAGTTAGATTTTGAGAAGCTGTTTTGTTCTTTGTGGGTGCTAATGTATACTTATGGTTATTGGAATCGAGTTAACTATCAAGTGTCCAAGTGAGATACTTGTATGTGTATAGGATTTAGACCACTCCCAATGGTTACGTTAGTAGTTGTGTAGTTGAGATGTGCCGAGGTGACAAAATTGACACTAAAGTGATGCACCAACGGTTGAAAGTGGTCTTAGCAACGCAAGGCAAGGGGCAAAACCAACTGATAAGTTCATGCCACTAGTGTCCTTCGACACTTTGCAAAATGACATGCTGTTGAGAGTGGTCTATAAGCATATTAACCAAAGGTCTATATTATAATATTATGGAAGATTGTGCTCCCACTACTATAATCAGGGCTAATTAACATCAATAAAGATTCATCATCTAGTATGAGAGACCCACATTCCCACTTGTAAATTTCATGGTAGTTGTGGTGGCCTTGTTCTTTAACAGTAATAGGTACATAATCATTCTCAAATGACAATAACTAAACACACATTACACCTTTTCCATAATCAATAAAACAATAATGCTTGTTAAAGTTTTCATCATATATAGTGGGCCTATAGGACCAACTAGCTCATAACAATTTAACATGTGCAAAACTTCAATAACCTCAATTCCCTTCTTTGAATAACAATTTTATGTATTACTCTACAAAGTATCAAGAATATGTGATCGTTTGGAAACCATATTTTGTTGTTCTTACCATGTTTATATGGCCGTATTGGATTCATCTATTTACAGCCTAGATTTTGACATTTTAGTACTAGTTTCGTCAAACAACGCTTAAGTGTAAAGTTATGATCTTTTTCGATACGTTCTTAATTTGTTAAAGGTGTTGTAACTTTCCCTCTCTCAAAATGTCAACTTTTTTCGATAGTCCACCTTCATGCATTGTCTAGTTGGTTAGTTTGTTGTACCATCTTAATCACGTCTATCACTTTTTAATAAAATGGGACCAATACAACCCAACCAATTAATTCGATTAATTTTAATGCATATCTATCATGCAAGTTCTTATATTTTCAAAAATTATTTTATACTATATGTTAATATCATCACTTCATATCATATAATATACTCCGTATATATATATACCAATCATTTACAAAACCAAAGTTTTCAAATTGTCACCTAGCTTTGGCATGTTCATCATGATTATGTCTTGAAACTATATAATACAATATTCTCTATACACACGTGGACACTTTAATGTTTTTCTTATAGCATTAGCTAGTTTGATCAATTTGAAAATGGATCAATAAATGAAAACTGATAAATTTAATCCATAACCCAAGTAGAGAAAGTCATAAAGAGATACTCCTAAATGTTAACGCATGCTATGCAAGTAAGGTGCCATGTATGATATACAAAATATTCCAAAATGAAATTGAATACATACAATAATGTTTATATACATTTACTAACACCTAACCTTTTATAATATTGACGTCGTACTTTGTTACTATTAATAATTGTTTACTTGGAGGCATATTTCCAACTGCTATAGTATAACTATTAAGTTATGGTTGTATAATAGGAACAGTGTAAGAGAATGCATTCAACTTGTAATAGATATCCATTGTGTGTATTTCAATATAGGTTTGATATTTCTAATGCATCTAACTTATTAGAAAATGTGTTTTAATGTATTTTGTCAATGTATCAACTGTGATCCATTTAAGGTGTCACGTGTCGACACATCATCAAAGTACTACATAATACATTAAAACACATTTTTTTACAAGTTGGGTTCACTAAAATTAGTAAACCTAAGTTCGATACGCATAATATATATCTATTATAAATAAATTGCATTTACAGACACCAATCCCGGTGTAATACAAGAAAAATGCATAAAAATCAGTGAAGTTGGCGACTTTAAAGAATTTTATGGTTTTTAATGGAAAAGAACATAATCCAAATTACACCAATTAACTTGACATGTAGGAAAATAATTTATGTTACTAATGCACACATTTACCGATTTTGTCTTTGAATTGTTTATTTGCTGCAGTAATAAATTATGTAACGCATATGTCAGAAACACCTTTGATGTTCTTACACATAGGCACATTTGGTGATAATGCATATAGACATGTGTATGCATGTGTATATACAGAAACAAGAGTAGAAATGAGGTAGGATAAAATGAACATGCTTCTGCTTCACAAAGTAATTAGTACCACCAAACATGACCAAAACAAACAAAACAAAGAAGTTATAGTGATGGTGACTAACTGACTAACCTAAACAAGAAATTAACATTACATTTTCTAAAAAGGTTTCCAAAATCCTTGTGAAAGATGCTCTATGATTTAGCACTAAAACATGTTCAAAAGAGTATATATAATTAAGTCATTTTTGGAACAAAATATTATGAAGCATCTGTGTGTATATTGACATATTTCTTGTAGTGGTATGAAAATGATGTGGGAATGTTTTTTTTTTACAATATATATGTATATGTTTCCATCAATCACAATACAATGATACCATTTGACTTGACATCAAAGTCAACAGCCTACCTAACTAAACCACTATAATCAGTATATTCATATACCAAATTCTAAGTATATATTATACATATATCCAAATATATATAAGGGCTTATTAAATTCTTTTGTATCTTCCATAAAGTAAGTTTATGGGTAAAAAAAAGTATATCGAGAAACTGGAGTAAAATGATGTGAACTATACCGATAAATGGTAAAATGGATCAGGGGATGATGACTGTGATGAAGATTGTGCAAAGCTCCATAGATCTATCTCACTTGTGTAGGTTGGTTTAGCCATTGATGTTGACCCATTGACCTGTTGTGGTTCTTGATCATTATCAGGGTCATGAAGTGGGAAACATATGTCTTCATTCGGTTCAGCGTAGCCAGGATACATCTGTTTCGACGATCGTGATTGACCATTGAGCTGGGAAGCCACGAGACGGTCTAGATCAGCCCAATTACCAAGATTTTCATGATCTCTAGAGTGTTCTGGTTCTGTTAGCAAGTGGGTCATGGAGTTTTGAGCCTGAAAGGTTGTATCTTGATCAAAGTTGGTTGAGCCCATCATGTGACCCGAAGTACTGTTGAGTCTAGGAAGGTGAAGGAATCTTTCGTTGATCGGGTTCATGAAATTTTGCATTGGAATGTAATCATGGGTGGTGGTGGCTGGGGTAATATTGACTAGTGAGTCGGTTTCTTGTTTGCAAGATCTACCATTTATGTACATGAGAAATTGATCAGGAACACTTCCATCTTTTTTTAAAGATTGCATTTGAGCTGTTGAATCCATGGAAGGTGCTGATGATGACCTTTGTGGGCTCTCGACAGCTTTATGGTAGTTTTTCTTTTTGAAAACACGACATACAACCCACCCTTCTTCTTGAGTCGAATCGCACAAGTTAGAACTCTATAAATCAAGAAAAAGTTTGTTACTTTACTGTACAAAAAGTGGTTTTATGGCAATAAAATGATTAAACTTGTACTAGAATAACTTACCGAGCCATAATCTTGGGAGGTAACAGTACTGTTGTCATCGAGTCTATATTCATGCATAATCCAATCAGATTTCTGGCCATGAGGTGCTCTCCCTTTATAGAACACAAGTGTCTTCCTCATACCGATTCTTCTCAAGCTACTATAAATGACCTTATCCCGACCCGTAGCTTTCCAAAAACCAGCAGCAGTTGCACGATTTGTACGTGTCCCAGTTGGGTACTTTTTATCTTTATGACTAAAGAAATACCAATCATTTTGAGGGGTTGATCCGATTCTGCACTTCTCTATAAAATCACAAGCGATTTATAACATACGAAATGAAATATGAATAACTTTTCATGCAAATCAAACGGATTATAACTTATAATCACCTTGAATATCCCATGGTTCAAGCTTGTTAAGATCAACATCACGAATAACATCAAGATCTATCTTCTCGTACGCAACTTTCTTCCTTAAATAGTAATGAAGAAGTTCTTCTTCAGTAGGATGGAACCGAAACCCTGGTGGCACCTTAGACTGACCATTTACATTAACTGATAAACTCATTTCTTCTTTCGACATAACAAAAAAGCAAGCAAGAAAGAGAGAATGTTGATAACCGAAAAGCAAGAAGGACAGGATGATAATTTATAAGAATTCATAAATGCGTAGAGATATAAATTAATGTATACGAAGTGAAATACATATATGTAGTTAAGTTAGCAAAAGAAAACATGAAAATGGAATAGAAGATTCATTATGAGTTACCAGACTTTGGCAAGCTTTTGAATGTAGGGTCATAAGGTTCAGAAAACAACTAACCACCTACTGATCATCGAAAACAAGGACATGAAAAAAATATGGGTCCCTGTTGGAAAGTAGCTAAAAGGGGTGGGGGGTGCGGTCCAGGGTTGAGTGTGAGCCACCATCGATCTTAAATTATGACCCTGGACCTTAATTAATTAATAATATCTCGCTAAATCACATCCGGAACCACCATTATCGATCATAAAATCAATTAAGAATATCTCATTTTAGTCGTGCAATATAGACCAAGCTAGGGACATTACAGGCGCCAGTGATGATGAGAAGATATATACAAGATAGATTAGACGTTGTATTGCACAATGATGAACGAGTCTAAGATCATATTTATCAACCCAGTCTTCAAGTCTCGATCTTCTTGTCCGATGCTAATTCTGTCTTCATTTAGGTGTGGTATCAGCTAGAGTGCAGCTTCATTTTGACTAGGGGCCCGCGGCGATCCCATCCCAGCAGTTGATATGTATGATCAACGCTCCAGATTCGCAATACTGCACTTTACGTGATTAATACCCCAGTAAGGCCGTATGCTTCTAAGTGACAGAAAACTCACTCTTCCCGGACTACCATTGAATAAGTAATCTCATTCCGTTTACCCGAATATGTTGGTCGTGGGACAATTTGATGTACCGGTGGAATAAATAAAATAAATTAAATTCTAGTTATATTTAATAAAGTTATTAAGTTATGATTTAAAAGTTGGTTGAGGACCAAAGAGTTGAAATATTGGTTTTCCAGATGGACCATGTGTTTGTTGCTAACTAGCAATAAGCTAGCTAGGGTTGAAATTACAGTGGGTACGTACCCTTTAAGCTGGTTAAATGTGTGGGTTGAAAGTGTTAGCATATGACACAATTTTTATTCTAAAAAGGACGTACGTACTGTTATAATAAATATATTTCTATCTCTGTTAATTCAATTCACATCACAGTATATATATAAAAGCATGATCGATCCTTCTAGCTAGTTAATTTTTTGGAAGAAATATTTATTCCTAGATATAAATGTGTACGAAAGCGTAAACTAGTTGTGTTAATTGCTTTATTAATTAATGAATGAATAATAATTAAGGTGAATTACGTAAGCGTGATTAAGCGTGTTAATGTAAGACTTGATTAAGAGTGCTGAGAGTTTGAGAGTCTTCCTTTTCTTAATTCTAATATTAATAATAAGGTTAATTGTAATCTCCACGCCATGCATATATGTTGGTTAATATTAGGGTGACGATTTGTAAAAAAAAAATTATGCATCATTAACCGTGTTTTACATTGTACATTATAGTATCCGTAAAACATAAATAGTTGTGTACGAAAAAGTTTTGATGGTATATGAATCACCGTCTTGTGTTGAGGATTTCGATCCAAACAACATGCAACATTTATTTATTGAGACATGATTATGTTCTAGTAACAGTAGATAAATTAACACAACTTGCAAGGAGAAATTCATACTTTATCAGTTTTAGAATAAATGTCCACATTAGTATTTATATATGTCTCAAAATAATTATCAATTTACAAAAATAACTATTAAAATCACTGGCCTTTATATTTCTCATTTAATACTGTAAATTATTTATTTCTTAAATAGTTTCACTCAAACTTGACTTGCATAGAGGACACAAATTAATATTTACTTAACATATCTTGATTCCTATCAAAATTGTTGGGACAATCTTTGTAGAAAGGTGGAAATGTTCTTGTAAAAAAAATTAATATAGATGAGTGGTTTTTCAATACTTAACGTGTCATTTACTGATGGACACACGTGTTTCATATTCAAATATTCAGAAAGAAAGATGCTACATCCACACAGTTTTAAAAAATTACTTTCATAAAATGACATATCACATGTTATCAACCAATAAAATTCATTTGTAATTTCATACTCATCATAATCTTCCTTCAATTCATTGGTCCACATCATTTTGTGGATAAATTTTTGTAAATTTTGTGTGAACATTTTGTACAACTTACGTAAGCATGATTAAGATAAATGATGTGGCACTTCAAGTATATATATCATTGTAACCTTACCCTATATATATATAAGGTAATGTTATAATGAGAACACTTCAAAAATAAGAACGGCTAAGAATACCTTATAAATGCACAACTAGCCAACAAAATCATTAGATAATCGTGCATCAATCGTGTTTTCGATTTTTGTGCATTTTTAGAAGTGTACATTTATTTTTCTTTGTATATTTGAGATGTACGAATGTAAATCTAACTATTTTATCAAGAGTATTTGTACTTTTGAAGTGTTATTAGCCGTTCTTATTTTTAAGGTGTTCTCATTTGATCCAAACACCCTCTCTCTTTCTCTCTCTCACTATATATATATATATATATATATATTAACTTTGAGTGAGAACGAGGGAACCAACAGAATTCTGTCATGTGTCACTTTATTCTCTCTCCTTCACATTTTTAAAATTTAAATATCTCACAAACGGTAAGTCAAAAAATCATGAAAATTGCGCCATAAAATTCAGCGTTTTCTCCTCTTCGATTTGCCGTCCCTCAAGGCATACTTTCAACAAGTTTTTTCTTCTTCCATTTTTTGGTGGGTTTTATAAATTAGTAACACATGTGTTAGTGATTGGTTATACATTTAATTTTTGCTTAAGGTTAGGGTTTAGGGTTAGGGTTTAGTAGGGATTAGGGTTTAGGGTTTTGTAGGGTTTAGGGTCTATCAAGGTTTAGGGTTTAGTATGATTTAGGGTTTAGAGTTTTGTAAAGCGTTTAGAGTTTGGGGTTTAAGGGTTATGGTTTAAGGTAATACAACACCTTAACACATGTGTTAGTAAATGTGAAACCCACCAAAAAAGATGGAAAAAAAAACTCGTCGAAAGTATGCCTTGAGGAACGGAAAATCAAAGAGGAGAAAATGTTGAATTTAATGGTGCAATTTTCATAATTTTTCGATTTGTCGTTTGTGAGATAATTGATGTTAGGGGTAAATGAGTTTTGTACATGTGGAGCATTCTCTTTGTACACATGACATGATATCATTGGTTCTCTCATTTTCACACAAATTCATATTTCCATTTGAAGCTCACCCACATATATATATATATATATATATATATATATATATATATATATATATATATATGTATGTATACTAGTAAATCTTTAGCCGTGCGATGCACGACCCCTGCTTAAATAGGCTATAATGCATTTAATTACGAAAATTCTATCAGTTTTTTCGGATATGATTTTAAGAAAATTATAAAATTTGTTCAAGTTGTGGTTTTATTAAGAGTTTTTATAAGAAAATGGAAAATATGATTTATGGTTTCATGAATTCTTATTCTTAAAAATAAAAACTCAATTCCTTTTATTTGAATACATCTTCTGAAATCTTTTACTCCCTCCGTCCCATTACAAATGTCCACTATTGACTTTTTGAAGTCTTTATTTTTCAACTTTGACCGTAGATATTTTTATTTGTGTTATATAATACTTGATGAAAATTATATCATTGAAAATACATTTAAAACCAAATTCATTCATATATTTTGCATCAAATATTTTATAACGTACACAAACAAAAATATTTATAGTCAAAGTTGTAAAATAAAGACTTTCAAAAGTCAATAGTGGACATTTGTAATGGGATAGAGGGAGTAGTTTTTAAGGAATAAAACTTTAGAAAGAAAAAAAAAACATGTGAAGATATATTTTTATAAATAACACATATAAATTAATCAAAGTGCTCATGAATAATATATCATACATAAGTACGAAATTCATTTAGGTTTAAATTTGAGAAATTATTACTTTTAAAATCGAAATCTAGTTACAATGCAAGAAGAAGAGCTAAGTAGAAATAAAGAATAACAATTTTTTTTATTTAGTTATAGAATAATAAGATGCTAGGAGCTTAGAAGTAAAATAGTGCCATCAATTTTTTTTTGAGAAATTAACATGCATTAAGTAATTTTTTTAAGTGAGAAATATGATACATATAATAAGATTAAGATTATATAAATTAATTTTTGAAATGCTTGTTGAGTTTAATATCTTATATTAGTTAATAATTTGAAAAAAAAATACATTTGTTCATGATTAAAATTACTTTATATATAAAAATATATGTGTGAAAGTGATGATGTGTTCAAATTTGAAGTGATTATGTGGCAACAAATGAAGTAGTTATGTGGCAAGTAAAGAAGATACAAGATCTTCTTATTAAGTAATGATATTATTAGGATAATATCATATATACCCTATAAACATGCAAATTACAAATATCTCCAACTAAATACTACAATATCATATATCCCCAACTTAAATCCTATATTTCTCATATTTACTCATTTCTCCAATTTAATCATTATAAACAATGTTAAACGCACACATTATGAAATTCATGACCATTATACCCTTTTCTTCCTCACTCTAATTTTTTCGCCATTTTCGCCCTTAACCTATAATTGCCTACATTTATACAAACAAAGGGAAAAAAAGAAAAAAAGAAGTTAAATCTTACATTATCTAGATTCAAATTTTGGGTTTTAATATTGCATATTTGCATTACACAAGCAGTGCAAAGAATTAATAATTGTGTCGGTCTGCTTTAATTGGTTTTTGCAGTATCTCCATTTTGGTGAGATTTCAATTCATCTTATAATAGTTTTGATAAAAATTATGTTGGTTTTTGTGATAAAACTAATTGATTATTCAATTGATTATATTGATTATGTTATTATGTCCGCATGTCTAGAACAGATTATTGGAATAACGCATGTTGCTTTTTGACGTTGGATTGAAGTAGTGCAAGTTTTATATATCATGAGGTTATTAGTATCTTTAATTATTTTAAAATAAAAAGAGTACACTGGTCATTAAGTCCTTAATTTATGCATTTAATAATATGAATTATAATTAAATTAGTGAAATGGGTAAATATGAGAGATTTATGATTTAGAATGGGGATATATGAATTTATGGTATTTAGTTGAGGAAATTTGTAATTTGATTGTTAAAGTAGGGGATATCTGATATTATCCCGATATTATTAGTTAAGAGATAAGAAATTTCAAATAAAATCGACATGTATCATTGTATCATATGGAGTAGGATAGAGAATCAAAAGGGAAACATTCTTAGAGGAGGAAGAGCTATAGATTCAAAATTAAATAATTAAATAAAATTCGTTAAAAATCTTTTAGAAAAACTATCATTTTTAAAAATTAAAAAAAAATAGTTTTAGAAAAAATTTCTATAACTTGTAAGAATTTCTATAACACTTTTATCAAAAATTTCTATAACTTGTAATTCAATACTAACTTGTAAGAATTTCTATAACATTTTTATCAAAAATAAATAATTAAATAAAAAACGTTAACGATTTTTTAGAAAAAAAATCATTTTTAAAATTTAAAAATTTAAAAAGTAGTTTTTAACATTTTTTTAAAACTTTTTTTACTGTTTAACTTTTTATTTTTATATCATTTTCATATTTGTGATGCACTAGATATTATATATTATGATGCAGATGAATATACAAAATAAAATATAATAAAAGTAATTATTATTGTTCACTAACATAATAAACCATGATGCACTAAATTTATCTGAATATGATGCATTGAGTGTTTAAATATCATGCATCGACTTTCAAAATATATTATTAAACATAGTAATTGAATTAAAAAGAGGTGCATCATAATTATAAAAACATGGTTTATCATAGTTATAAAACATGGTGCATCGAGTGTTTGAAATATCATGCATCGACTTCAAAAATATATTATAAAACATCGTTATTGAATTACAAGTGATGCATCATAGTTATAAAACATGGTACATCATATTTATAAATATGACGATTCAACTTTTAGATATACGATAAACATTATTTGTGTATAAATTTTGGTGCATCATAATTTTAATTTTACAATGCATTGAAGTTATAATTTTATCATATAAAAAAAAATATTCTAAGTATGAATATGGTACATCACATACATGCTTTTTTCTATAATACTATATATAAAATTATATTTTATATATAATAATGTGAGTTAAAAAACAACAAAAAAGGTGTTTTTGTTAAACACGCAAAAAAAAATCAATTGATAAACAAATCGTGAAAAAGGTTAGGTGAAAATGTTGAAAAACGCAAAAAAAAAAAAAAAAAAAAGTTGATAACGACAACTTTAAAAAATGAAAAATAAAATAAATAAAAAATTTAGAAAAGAAAAAATTAATAATAAGAAGAAAAATAAGAAACTGAAAACATTTTAAGAAAAAAACTGGAGAAATGATAAAGGTAATTAAATGAAGAAGGTAGAGAAATTGAGAAAAACACTTGTCATCTCCGCATTTGCTTCTCTCCATTCTCTACTAAATCCCTTCCTCACATAACCAATATCTTCATTATAATGTCCGACGTTCTTTCTATTATTTTCATGTTTTGGAAAATAAACTATTTGGTTAGAAAATATATATTACAGTATAAACTACATTACACGTACAAATTATTGTTCCGCCTCCAACAACTGTATGAGTACCTTTTTAAAATAAAATTTTGGTGCATGAATGCAATATATGTCGTGAAATATGCTTAAAGGATAGCTTTCATTGCCCTTGTAGCTTATTTTTTTCATCTTTACGAAAACGTTTGTGCAAATGATACGATTGAACACAAAGATATGATCTTGTTTACGTAATTATCATACGCTTGTGACTCTTACATACTCGTATGACCTATAAGCGACTTACGCAGGCCACCACTGATGATCTCTTGTAGGTACTATCTTTGTTGTGAGGAACACGCACGTTGACTGATCAATATTGCTTGCTATCGATATACATATTTAACATGATCTTTGAGAACGCGAACAACCACATGCACAATTTCTGTAGTTTACCCTTATTTCGCGGCTGCATACATTAGTTGAGATTATGCTTTAATTATCGTTTTTTAGAAAGACAAGTTCTCACAAACCTCAATACCACGAATATATACATTAATACACAAATATATACATTTGTCACATCCTGAAGATTCGAACCCCAACCTTTTGGTTGGAAGAGTCACCACCACACCGCTAAACTAAAAGCCCTTTGGTTTTAATTATCCTTTTGATAAAACACGTACTACTTACATCAATTATATATGTGTTAATCGATCTAGTTACGTAAAATGAGAAACTTTATAACGTACACTAGATTGGTAATCTTAAGCCTTACGATCTTTAACTTACCATCTTATATTTAAGTTGCTATTTTTGTCGATTAGTTACAAAGAGTGAGGTTCAAATGAGAATATACATTTTGGTGAAAATGGAGGAGTTAATAAAAATGCGTAATGTGTCACAAAACCCATTTCCTTCACGTTTTTAAAAATCAAATATCTCACAAATGGTAAGTCGGAAAATTATAAAAAATTACACCATAAAAATCAACATTTTATTATCTTCGATTTACCATCTTATAATTAAGGTATACTTTCAATGACTTTCTTTTGGGGCGGTTTTACAAATTGTACAAAATTAGTAACACATGTGTTACTTACTGGTATCACATGTGTTACTACCCCGGTAACACATGTGTAACTAGCTGGTCTCACATGTGTTACTACGCTGTTAACACATGTGTTACGTACTGGTATCATATGTGTTACTCATTTTTAAAATCCACCAAAAAAAATTCGCCGAAAGTATACATTGTCACATCTCTAATCAAGGAGAATAAATATACGTTGATTTTTATGGTGTAATTTTGTGATTTTTCAACTTAAAGTTTAAGAGATATTTAATTTTTAAAAACGTGAGGGAAGTGGGTTTAGTGACGCATTCCTATTGGTTCTTCAATTCTCACAAAAATTTGTTATAGTCATTTGAAACTAACTCTATTTTAATTAAGAAAATAGTTGAGTAAATTACGTTGACAATCCCTATGGTATGTAAGTTATTTCACTCTAGTCCCTGGGTCATTTTTTTGCGGTCTCAGTACCTCGACCTGGGTTTATGTTTCACTCCCGGTCCTTAACCCTAACGTCGGTTAATGTTTTTCATAAAGTTATCCAACTTGCGCGGTGCAAAGGGCAACAAGGACTTTTCAAGGTTTGAAAAATGTAAGTGGATGTTCAAAGACTAAAAAAAGTTTCAAAATATATGGAAAAGTCATTTCGCTCTCTTGTGCTATGCACATTGACTGACTTAACATATAAAATTGATCGGTATTAACGGTCAGGGATCATGAATGAAAGATAAACTCGGGTCGAGGGACTGAGATCGCAAAAAAAAAAAGACCCAGGAGTTGAAAGTGAAATAACATATATACCTAGAGAGTGGGAACATAATTTATTCAATATAGGTTTTGTACGGTTTAATTAGTTGGAAGGAAGTCAAGTCGAGAGCTGCCTCTAAAGGAGATGCTTTGTCGTTATCAATTGAAATTTTGTGTTAGTTTGTTAGGAAATTGGGGATTTTGAAAATGACACCGGAATTAAATTAATTATTTAATCAACCGTATACAAACGAATTGTATTTAAAGTTTCGCGACTTTGTGATATATATAATGAAAAAGTTGTGAACCATCAAGACGATACATTTATGATGATCGTCCAAATTTTGTACGGTCTTTTAAAATAAATTGAGTTCAATAGTACAAATCGTTTATGCTTTTGCTAAAAATCAAATCTCAATTCATTTTAAAGTTTAGTACAAAATAACGAATACATCTCGTGGCGTGGTTATCTAAGATCACTCTCATCAACAGACTGAATTAGGGTTGTAAATGAGCTGATTGATCCCGAGCTTGACTAGGCTCAAACTTGGCTCGTTTAAAATTCAGTGAGCTCAAGCTCAAGTTCGACTTGTTTCGAGCCTGATATATAACGCTCGAGCTTAGCCCGATACAAGTTCGAGCTCCGTTCAAGCTCGACTCGTATATCACATTTAATTTTTATTTTATTTAGTTTTTAGCTATGTATAATATATTAATTATTATATTGGTATATTAGTAGTATTAAATAATTATATATTAAAATTATTTATAAGAATTATTAATATATATAAATGATGAAAAGCTCGTTTAAGCTCGCGAGGTTGTTCGAGCTCGATATAAGAACCTCGAGCTCATTTATTAAACGAACTCTAAACTATGTTCAAGTTCGGGCTGAGCTTATTAGACTCGGCTTGAATCAAGCTTTTAACGGGTCAAGCGCAAGTAGCTCGTGAGCTGACTGGACTCATTTATACCCTAACTGAAACCGACTCGTCACTTTGTGTCAAATTAACTTCACATCAACCTAGCCTAAAAACTGTCTGAAATTGATTATCAATTGACTAGTGACTAGTCACCTCATTTGTTTGGAACGCACATTTACAGTTTAGCTTTCTTTCTATGCACTAAACAAAAAATTAAACAAATATTGGCGGACGGCTAACCGATCTGAAAAAGCAACGAGGCCAACTGACCCATTGGTGTCATTGATGTCGGTTGGACCAACGCACATCGGTTTGCAATTGACGATACAGTGGGAGTTTTCTAAAACTGTTTTTTTCTGATAAAAAAGTTACACATTACAATCTTGCGAATAGCTAGATTATGTTCCGAAACGATTATTCAACAATGCGAATCATACATCGAATTTGATAACGGGGTATACGTAAAATTTACACATGATGTAATTAACATTTAAACATCTATGACTAATTAATTATATATGCATAAAAGGTATATCTTGTTGTTTCGCTATTGAGTCTGGACTGCTCGAGAAGTAATGTCTACAGTTGCAAGGATATGTTGCACATGTTTATTTGTATATTGTATTGATGGAGGGTCCAATCAAGTCTTTATCATTCATTTATATAAGCTAGGTGTTAATTTTGTTGGTGTCAACATGTACACAGCATCGGGACGAGGCCAAAAATTTAGTTTTGAGGGACAAATCTAAGAATTTGGACAAATATCAAAATTACCTTTAATACAAACTAATAGGGCACCCCGCGCAATGAAATGATACACCGTACATAAAAAACGGTGAATAATATAAAAAATATAAAATATCATAAAGCATATGAGAACTTGACATAACCTTTTAATAATGTAACATAAAGTACAAATAAAGTACAAATAACAAAATGACACTCTATCGGAAGAGAGATATATGGAGTAACACTTAAATATTTAAATTTTCTTTCGATTTCATTTTTTGTTGGTGACATCGAACCAGAATGTTAGCCACATAAGTTTAATAATTTATTGTGTTATAGTAGTATATTAAATTGGACAGAAATTGTTACGTACCTAGCATGATGATTGTAACACCCACTTTATGGGTCCAGTATTTTACTATTATTTCTTGACTTGAAATGGTTAATTGAAATGTTAGAAAATATTGTAAATTGGTAATTGAAAATAAATGGGTAAAAGAGTCAAATAATTTATTGTGGTTAATAAATTATTAACTGTTTTAATTTATTTCAGTTGAAAGTAAAATAAAATAATATTTCCCCGCAAATAGTTTTTAAGTTCCAGGCAATGATAAGTACGGGGAATGAAAATTAACCAATTATATGTTATACTCTATATTGAGTCGGTTTAAAACTCAAACTTATCTCCCATATACATACGTATACACGACATACATACATACATGAAGAAACTTTGAATCAATCATACAATCATACAATTGAAGCTCCAGAACTCGAATTCAAGCATCTTTAATCATCCTAATCAAGGTATAATCTTGTGTTCTTCATTTTCTAAAACCTAGAATTTGGGGGTTTTAGTGTTCTTGGTTAAAATCCGAAATTAGGGTTTCAAAAGTGTAAATTAAGGTTAGTTAAGCTTCAATAACATGTATTAATCATTCTATCATCATTATAAACATGTTGTAATTGCTAATTCTTGAATTTAATGTAAACTCTGAAAAATGGGTTTTGTGTATTGGATTTAATTAGCATGATTAAAGTGAAATTGAAGCTTGAAATGATGATATAGTTGTTAGTTGATGCTTAAACAAGGATTATCATCTAAACCCTAACTTAGAAATGAAAGAATTGGTGTATGATCATGAATTAAGTTATGGGTTTAGTTGATTATTCATGAAGAGAAGCTTGTAATCATGTTAGAATGATTAGTTGATACTTGAATTGTGATTATAAGCTAAGCCCTAACTTGAATTGATGAAATTTGTTAAATTGTAAACTAGTTATGCAATTGAGTTTGATAAGCTAGTATTTGATGATTAAAGATGAATGTGTGAGCTTATTTGCTAAGTATTCATTAGACCTAATATTGAGCTTTTGATGAATTGTTGATATTGGAGGTTAATAATTTTATTAAAGGTCTAATTATGTTAGTCTAACATGACTAAAGTGATGTGATCATAATAATCATAAACTTGATAAGTAAGTTTGAATTGTGTTGATAATATGGTTATTTATAATATTGGAATGATGTTGTATAGATTTTGAGATAAGTAACTAACTTGTGTAATTCCATTGTATTCTCAGATTTCGAGAAGACTCAGTGACATTAGACTACTGAGTGGACAACTGAGGTGTCGGTGAGTGGATCTTAATCCTCAGTGTAATTTAGTTGTAACAGGTTTGGTTACAACGGGTAATAGTATTATTACTGCTTTTGGTTTGCCATGATTAATTTGGTGTAATAGTAATAATACTGTTGATAGACTGGTTAGTCTGACATGTTAACTTGATTGAATATGTGAATACATGATCACTTGATATTTGGCCTTCGGGCATCAGTATTGAGGTCAACATGTTGGTTGGGTTTGGTTACTATTGTAAGACGACAGAAATTTCCTTGTACATATCGTTAATAGGAAATTAGATCGTATGAGATTAGTACCAAACTATCGGTCTATTCTGTATTGGCCATACAGATTGACGGTAAGTGTTCTGGGAGAATCCCCAGGTATCATGATATCTCCAGAACCACCGATCCTCATTGATATGTTGTGTATTGAGATGTTATCTCATTGATATTATGTGTACTGTTGGTATTCTTGGCTGAAGGTTTCCCCAAGAACCATCGATCTATTTGATGTTTTTGTTTACGATTAATTATTGTAAACAAAGTTGTTATGCTAAGTTGGGCTGTTGGTTATGTATTCACTCACTTAGCGTTATGCTAACCCTACCACCCCACTTCTTGCAGGTTATGGTTTTGATATAAAGGGATTAGCAAGAAGCTTGTTCGGGATGAAAAGTTTGACCAGACGGCTTACTCTGATATTGGTATTTGGAATAAAACCAAATTGTATATGGAATTAAATAACACCCATTTTCGATATACTGTAGTTTTTGAAATATTATGGTTTAATTTCTTAATATTCTATAACTGAATTGTTAATGTTTGTTTGGATTTACGCTTCCGATGTAAAATACATTTAAATAATATTGTAAAAGATGGGGTGTTATAATGATTGGGCTTTAGCAACGACAGAGACAACAGATATAAAAGAATTCATCGGTAAAAAATGATTATCAATGTAATATGAAATATATAATAAAAAAAATTAGACGGTGAGTAATATGGTCATAGATTGCTGATCACGATTCTTTTCTAAGTGTAGGTATGTAAGAGTCATTTTTCTGTCATAATAATGTAGTTACCATCTAATTTTGTATTAGTATTGAATGTTCAATAAATGATCAACAAATTATCAAATGCTAAAAGAGTTTTCATATTTTGTACGAACGATAAAAAAGTAATTTCCAATATTTCTTTAGTTAAGTTTTAGTTAAAAAGGCCAAATGCTTTATAAGGGTATATTAGATCTATATTTTTGAAGAGAACGGATATAAAATCTACCTTTATGTGCTAGGGGTTACCCGGAGTCATCTTTGTGGGATGAACGATGACTGGTGCCAAATGAATACGCGACCAGGGTGTTTCCGTCAATTTACACATTTTGCTGGATATAAAATCTACCTTTAATAATACAAATAATTTTATTTATATACATATTTTAGTGTCGATCAACGAGTGTCTACACTGCTCACATTCTATCTCCACCCCTGCACATCATCCAATCCAAGCTTCTTCAATGTTTATGTCTCCCAATCAAACAATATTCATAAGCATTCTAATAATGTGAAGACAGTGAAGTGAAATGTATCCTTTCTATCACAATTATATTGTACAAATTGAAGTTAAACATGTAAATCGATAATGAACTTTCATCTTTTATACCAAGTTAGGTAGTGAACCCATTTTAGTATTAATGCAGATAGTAAATTTTTAAATTTTGTGTCGACTACGTCACATATTACCGTAATACCACGTAAAGCAATTTTTTTTAATGTCGCATAATACATATTACCTAACCCGACTACTACCTACATCATCACTACTACATATAAAGCATCTCCACCTAAATCTTAAATTAGTCTCAATACAAGGAAATGACTATATTGTCCTTAACTCATTTTTGGCATATTAGCATTTACAGTAATAAACTATTCCTTATTAATCTATTCTATTTACTATACACAAACATATAAGTACAATTTTCATATTAAAATTAAAATATACAAAACACATACAAAGTTTTACAATTTTATGTAACTTATCATAGTAACTTACACCGCCGCATTGCGTGGGTATATTATTCTAGTTAATAGTAAAATATGATTCATGATCTAACTCGGTAAAAAATGAAACTTTCGTTGTCGATATGTAGCTTTAACCAAACAAATTGCTACCATTTCATAATATGCTACATGTAAAACATTTAAACCATTAAATCATAAAGAATCTTCAATACTAAAATTTAAGATCAACTTTGTTCAATTATTTTTCATGATACTTTGTAAGTCGAGTTTCATTACATCCAACAATTAACTAACTTTTCATTCACTAATTTTTTTTCTTGGACATTATGGATGAATCAAATAAGAAATTACCAATCATAAGTAATTACCATTATCGATTCATCATTGTGACTAGAATTTTGAAAAAGAATAAAAAGACATAACATTGTAACGCTTTACTATTGATTTAGTTTTGATTTATAATGCATTGCACGTGTGTTTTGATAATTTTCATTAATGGTTTGAGTCGAGCTACTCGCAAGCTACTCATGCTTAACTCATGAATAACTCGATTTAAAGTTGAACACTTCTAAAGGGGCTAAAACTCGGACTTCTTTTATCGAACTTAAATAAGCTCGCAAGCTTAAACAACCATTTCATTTATATACATTAGTTATTTTTATATGACAGTATAATATTTAATTACATAATACACATAATACTTATAGTAGATCTTATATGTAGTTAATAGATACACACACAAAAAGTATTACATATAAAAAATTAACATTAAAATAAATAGTATGGGAGTTGATAAATACAACAAACAAATTAACTCAAACACTAAACTGTTCAATCTTCAGAGCACAAAGTACAAACACAGTAAAACATAAATTTGATGTACAAATCAAATTTTGTGTTGTATTTATCACCCTCCAAATAGTATACGCAAAACGAATCGACCCCAAACCCAGAGCTCAATCTTTATACATTGCGCTTAAAACGAACCAAGCTCGTACAAGCCGGGCTTAAATCTTACCAAACTCGGGCTCAACTCAGCTCGTTTACCCCATATTGTTAGGCTTAGAAAAATTTTAATGTGATAATGTAACACGTAACTAGGGCTGTTCACAGTTCGGATAAAACCGGATTATCCAATTGAATAATTCGGATTGGACTATATGGTTTGGATAATTGAAATTTTGTATCGACTCGGATCAAAACCAAAACTTATTACTTTGGATCACGGATTGGTTTTGGTTTGTAAATTACAAACCGGATTATCCCAAGAAAACCAAATAACGAATAAATATATATTTTTCAAACATTATATATATATAGAGGAACATACAAATTAGTTTACTAAATAATTAATATTTTATAAATATCCAAATAAAATAGGTAATTTATAGTTTACAAAATTGTTTATTTATACATGTAGGTAATTTATAGTTTCGTTTTACATTTTACTATTATATTACACGCAGATATATATGTACTGATGGGTGCAAATGAGAACCATCTATTTTGTATAATTTTATTATAATATATAACATATTAGATATTGAATATATCTATGTATGTGTTTGGATATCAAAAAACCAAACCGAACCATCCAAATAATAATTCGGATGGATTGGTTCGGTTTTTAAATTTGTTTGGACGGATCGGATTTATATTTTCGAAACCATAATCCATTTGGATTCATGTATACAGATCGGTTTTGAACCGATCCATCCATTTGAACACCCCTACATGTAACGGCTTATGTGGCAACTTACATATTAAATGGTGAAAAATGAATACACGCAAAAGTTGAAGGTCATTTTGGAATGTAAATGAATTTTTTTTTCCAGTTTTTTGCCTTGACGGCTTGACCCACTTGATAAATAAAACAATATTTTCCGTAGTATGTTAATTGGGTTAATCAAAGTAGGCCTGTTTGGTAGCCCATTTATACGAGTCTTAAGAGTTTGATGTAACGAATAAATATATCAACCCAATTCAATGGTTGTCACTTGTTTAATAAAATACTTTGATTTTTCTACATTATATGTTATCATCATGTCGTTAGCTTGATTTTTAGAGCTTGAAATTAGACCTATATATCCTTTAAACAACTTCAATACTTGTATTCGAACTGATATTCGATATGAGCCTCCCGCCTAAATAGTCTACGGTGCCATCGATCACACATTTACCGTCTTAGACATCAAACTATTTCCAGTACTATAACATTCTATAATACTTGACATGTTGAGCTTTTTTTTTTCACTGGGATGCGAATTCCATGAGGAAGATTGTGCATATGTTTACAGCATATGTTTATTTTCAAGTTTTAGTAGTACTTGTTTTGAGTACAGGGTAGGATATATCATATATGTTTTGCAAAGTTACTTTTAAGGAGGCAAGAACTTGTAACACTGTTGATATCAACTTAAGGACCACTTTTGAATAATGCCTTCCATCCTTTACTGCTAGTATTCATATTATAACACCATTGTTTACCAATTTATAAGAGACATCAGAATGGAACCAATATAGAGAATGCAGTTAAGAGAGTTGTTGGAATTAAAGAAAAGTCTTTTTCATGATTAAATTGGGTTAAATGACAAAATGGGTCAGCTACAGAAGAATCCACTAGTGATTGCCAGATAGATACATACATAATGGACTTCAATGACAACTCAGACTGTGAGAATACATACATACATATATATGTCCAGTAGTCAATTGTCCTTTAACAGATATTAATGATATGAGTTGCAGCCCAATATTAATTACTGTATATCTGACCTTGAAAATTTACTGAATTATATAGCACTGACAACGCAAATTATTGGATATTTGTTATAAAGATATAATCAATCTCACCTACTTCTTTCAAGTGATATTAATCAAATATTTCTTGCACTTTGTGATAATGCTTGATTTAATAATACATACTCCGTATTTCTTTGGATTTGAATGTTATTTTTACATGGTAAATAAGATGTTAGTGTGCAGTTTCTATAGCATACTGGAATGTGATTTTAATCTTACTGTGCACGTTTGGTTAGCGAAATCCTTTTCGATGTAATTGAATTTCATGAGAGGGCCAAATTGGTGTTTCAAGAAATGTGAATTAATTCCTTTGAGTGTAGGAATTTCATAACTTCCATGGTAATTCATTCGTGAATCAAACAACCTTATAAAATGAAATTAATTTCATTTCCATTGAATATCGCGAATCAAATGCAGCTTTAGATTACGTTTGGTTAGTGGAATTCAACGGAATTCGATATAATTGAAATATTAATTCCATTTTACAAATGAATTGATTTGTAAGTTATCAAATTACCTCATTCGAAAGAATTTATATTCCATGAAATTCCTTTTTCTTTGTTACATTTCAGTTCCATCAAAATACTTTATATTCCATGAAATTCCTTTTACTTTGTTACATTTCAGTTTCATCAAAATATTTCGCGAAGTACACGTAACGTTAGTTTCCTTGCATATATTTGATATTTTGGGGATCAATGATTTGAGTAGTGGACTAGTCCAAGATATTAGTAAAATATTTGGCAGTAAATTTCTGATATTATGATAGACAACAAACTTTGTTTGCTTTAGGGAAAGGGTTATATATAAATAAATAAAATATTATAAAATCTGCTTTAGGCAAATAGTATATTCTTGAAGTCATGTGCAAGGCATCATTTTTTTAAAAAAAAAATCTTTCGGTGAAAGTTTGTAGGTGAATTGCAACTCCCAACACCCAAAAAAACAAAATAAATAAATAAATTAATCCAGATCTCTGGTGGTGCCTGGGAATCACCATGAATGTCATGCAAAACAATCACATTAAAAATGATGCATGCTATGCACATATGACACAAAGATATAATTAAAGAATTTGAAAACTACATAAAGCTAAGGAAGGGAAGACATCACCACATTTTCCTGATACAAAAGATATATAGAATATATAATGTTGTCTCCTTCCTCTAAATTATATAAATTCATACATAAAGTTGGAAGGCCATTGAGATTAACCCCATCCCTAATCTTGTCCAACTGCTCCAAATAAGTCTTTCCTGAAAGTAGCAAACAAGGTATCAGATTTACCCTTGCAACTGAGATCCTGTCATACTTATGCTATAACTAAATAATTAAATGATAATTAATAAATAAATAATAGCTTTGTTAACGTTGGATGCTTTTAAAAAGATAGAATATTACTCTGATGATAACCATACTTTTTACTTTGCAGGCTTACATGAATAGCTTATACAAACGAATTGAACTATATCACAATGTCTACCCTCAACCTCAAGAAAGGAGGTAGCTTTTTGGTCCAAGCAAGACATTGTTAACTTTGTAAAATTCTCAATTACACTGCACTCAAATTAAGTACCGCTAACAACACGCATTAAAACTATAAAACTTCAATAACTCGTCGTCTTACAATACCAAAAATATCAGTATAAACTGTAAACATCACCATTGAATCCACAAATAACAATAGTTGCATTTTGATACCTTTACCCTTTAACAGTTTTTTTTGTCTTTTGTAACAAAGTAGTGGACCTAGTGGTACATTATCAAAAGACAATAATTTTACGCCTATTTAGATACTAGCTTTTTAGCTTATTGTGTTAACTGTTACGTAAGTATCTAATTACTCACATCTTATCACATCTATTTTGGGTTAAATAACCTGTTTTTACATAATCAAGATTAAGGTAATATTCATTTAAAGTTTTTAGCACAATATAAATTTATGAAACTAATCCAAAGAGTTTACTTTTTGAGCATGCAGAGCATTTCTGTTTTAAATAAACCACCCCTTGAGTTCATCCCTACTTTTTTACTCGTTTTTAAACTCCTCAAAAAATGACTGCCTTCTAAAATTAGTATATGCTTCTCAGGACCCACCTAACATGTGAAATCAATCATACAAAACGACGTAGTTTTAGCGACATGACAAAGGTCAAAAAAACGGGCACCGTCCGTTACATAGAACTGTGCACCTCGTGAACCGTGCATGTCTCACAGACTTACTTACGTGGCAATTACTTATTCACTCTCCACCCCCCAATTTTACGCACATTGCCATTTCCCACCCTTCATACAACTAAAAAACAATAATAAATAAATAAATAAAACAGAACTCACCGTCGACGATGAAATCGCTAAATAACCGCTCGACGAATTGGCCGGCGGCGCCAAATAAATCGACGGCCCATTCGTCCCCGAACTACCGCCGCCGCCGCCGCCGCTAGACGAATTTCCACTAGAAACGCCTATCCCTGAAAATCCTAATCCGTAAACCGGCGTTCCGTCCGGTTTAAACAAACCGTAATTCCGCTCCGAAGTAGGTCCCGGTTTCATATTCTCATTAAACATGGCAAACACAAATATATTCAAATCATTATTAGGTCTCGCCGGCGTTCCTTTCTTCTGACTGATTATCTTCAACAAATTTCCGTTATACTTTTTCGCATTTTCCGGCGACGCTCCAAGCTCATCTTCATCACCTTTCGACGGCCATCCCGTTTCCGAGATCTGTACTGGCAATTTCTTAAACCCTAATTCCGATAACGCAGCATACACCGCATCAATTTGCGCAAACAACATGTTATCGTATTTCAAATTCGTCACCGGATCCATCACACCGGAATTCGGCTGAAACAACACGAAATCAAGCGCAACTTGCTTCGGATTCGCCTTGTACGCGAAAAACGGATACGCGTTGATCAGAAACGGCGAGCACGTCTTGGATAGAAAATCGAGAATCGGAGTGATGCATTTTTTCAAATCGGGTCGGAAAGATCCGGATGACGGCGGGTATGAGGATTGAAGTATCGCAACTGAATGAGCAGTTGTAACCGTGATCTGATTATCTAATTTCAGGTTTACTAAAGCCGTGTGTACACTTTGCATAGCTGGAAGTAAACAACCGGAGAGTGACGTGTCATTGAACGTTAAAACTTCGTTACCGACGGCTATAGAGACGATTTTAGTTGCCGGTAAGTAGCATTGAACGTTTGACTTGACCCACGCTTGAGCGTTGACCGGATCTGTCATTTTGGAGAGGTATTCGTTTCCGAGTCCGACGATGAATTCGACTCCGGTATTCGCGAAGGCTTTGAGAACTTTAGGATCCGCGTCGTAGAGTTTGACCCGGGTTGCACCGATGGCTTTGACTAATGGGACCACGTGGTCGGGTGATGGGAGGTTGTTTGCAACCTGACCGTAGTTGATACCTACTGATGATACCATTGCGGGTAATATAAACACTGCATTTACAAAGAAAATAAAAGGGTAAATGAGTATAAGATACAAAAATAGGAAAAATCAGGGATATTAAAGGGGTAGTATTTAGGAATATTAGATTACCTGTGAATAAAAGAGGAAGCATTGTGAAGATTTTGGGGTAGAGAGAGTGATGACAGTAGCTAACAGTAGCAGGAAGGCAAGTGTTTGATATGTGATGTAACTCGATATTTATTTATTTATTTGTTTTTATATTATGTTTTGGCAGTAGTACAAAAAAATGGAGTATGTGACCACAAGTGCTGGTGACACCACTAGTTTATAACCAGACCCAAATGGGGTGCGACTGCCTGGATGTGGTTCATAACTTAAGTCCAGTCTGTCTTCTATGTGATGAGGAATGAGTATAGTGGCAAAAAGAACGGGTTGAATCGGGTCACGGGTCTACATGAGTTTGAGTTAAAATGAGTCCGAGTCTAGATAAGTTATTTATGATGATTGGTCTAAATAGGTCCAGGTCAAATGTGTCTCGAGTTGGGTTGACCCATTGGGTTTTCACCAATTTTTTTAATTTGAGTGAAAAATGAAAAAAAAAATTAGCTACTCAAAAAAAAAATTACCTGTTAAACCCGTTGGTTAATTGTTTTACAATTGAAGGTTATATTAGAGTCTCATCTAGAAGGAAAAAAAACAGAAGGATACCGAACAAACCCACCTTGTAAATGTTATCCAACTTGACCCATAAATAACTAGTAAATTTAAAATTGACACCTTAAGATTGAGGGTATGGGCCTATCACTAGAAATCAAACATATCATTAGGTAAAATGGGCTTAATTTTATATGTGGGTCCATATGTTTACGTAGAAAACGTGGACATTTACATAATGAGCAAAGGGGTGGGGGCTATTAAATGGGAGTGTTCATCAACTTGAACATCGGTTTCCGGCGTTTAATCTATTTTTTGGACCCGTTTGAACTTTGAGTTGAAAACTGAACGACTCCCTTTATATTTATACTTGTGTTAAATTTCAATGTTCAAATGAACATCAAACTGAACATCGAGTATAAGGGCAACTACTCTTTGTGCTCTAAGTGATGTAAGTTAATGCATAGAGTATGTATATTTCAATATTTCATTAATGGTTTCTTGTATTAGTTGATAAAATAAATGTTGAAAGATGAAGTATGAAGTGTTATAGGTGTTTAATTTGTAGTAATGAGAGTGGGGAGAGCGGAGTTGAAGGATGGGATAAAAGGGGATTTGCTTTAAGGACATTTGTATTCATTTTAGTTTAGGATTTGATTAGGACTTGAAGGCGATTGATAAAAAGAGATGAGTAATAAGGACAAACACATACTTTGATTAATTAATTATACATTATACAATAGTAGATATATTAAAAATGATTATGTTGAGAGTGAAAGCACTTTATAATAAAAGTTAGTAACGGCAACATTTTGAAAATAAAGGGTGGGTGGGTCATGGGTGGGGTTTGGGTTGGGTGTATATTACAAGAACAAGAGGAAGATGATGAAACATCCAATCTGTATTCACATTCACACTAATAATCAATCTATGGACAACCTTCACATGCTTAACATTCTCAGAAATCTTTTTTTTTTTTCAAATGGGTATTATTAGAATTCACATGTTATTTTTGTCATTTTTTCATCAATCAAACCTACCTTTAGCTTCATAATGGGGTAAATCCATTGTGACCACATATACTACCATAGAATTGGTGTCGACTACTTATATTATATTCAGCAATAAGGACTTCTAGGGATTGGCAATGTAGGTTCACCCAAGTATATAGAACAAGGAGTAGAATTTAGGTTTATCACGGTAACTTTGATTATAAGGCACAAATTGGGAAGTATTGTTTGGAACATGTAGAGAACCATAAACGGGATTATAAATATAAGATAAGATGCCGGCATATTCAATTTCACTATATCAAAGAAAAGTACTTTGCCACATAGAAGGCTTTGAGGGATCAAAAAAACATGACTAAGTACGTAAGGTTATGAGAGGCAAATGCATTTTAAAAAGAAGAATGAATGGTCAATTTTAACCGTTGATTTTTTGTTTTGCTACATCTTACACCACTACACTTTACGTAGTATGCATTGTTGCAAATTCAGTGTGTAGATTACAGAAATCAATGACTAAAATTATCTCTATCTCATTCCCCTTAAAATGCAACATTATGTCAAACTGAATTAAAAAAAAAAAAATTAGAAAACAAAAAAAAAAAAGTTGACACTAAGCAAAATTAGTCAGAGTGGGTCGCTAGAATATGGGCCAGGCCATTATCCCTGGACTCCCGATGGACCAACATATATTTCAGACTTAAGATTAAGACCGGGTCCATTCTCAAGCAAATCTTATTTTTCATGTCTAAACTCTAAGTAATTCAACACTAAAATCAATCATTTCATGATAAATTGGATATATTTAAGAGTCTCCACTCTCCACCATGATTTGGATTCCTTGAAGCTGAATATATCCCAAACATAGAAAGCTCAGTTCATGTATGAAAAAAGAGAGTTAATAAGAAAGCATCATTAACTTACAAAACTTTATTCAAGTTCATCTCAAATTCACTTCAATAATATGAAAAATATCTTGACCTTCTTATCTCGTGGAATTCATCGTCGATCGATTTAGGTTTTAAGAAGTAAAAGTGCAGGTTCCAACGAACAAAGTTTAACATCTTGCACCTTGTTGCTAGCTACAAAGAGCAAAGATCGAGTTCTGCCCTTGATGTGACACTCCTCCAAATTAGGTAATAAACTTATATTTAATCTCATGCATTTCTTACGCTAATTCTCTGCGGAAAAAAAAAGTTAACTACACTAATGATGTGAGATAAGCCTAGCAAAGCCCAAAACTTTAATACAAAAGTATTACAAATTTCGTAATCAACTATAACTACGTACAAAGTTATCAGAACGAACCCAACAAAAATAAATACAATCGTTGGTGAACATTTAATTAATAATATGAAATTATTAATTATAAACATTATTTAAATTATATTATTGTGATAATATAAAATATTTTACGTTTTAGAAATAAACGTATCAAACGCGGACGAAACTTACAAACTGTACCGACACATATTTCAAATTATTTTATTAATTATTTTAATAAAATATTTCAATTTCATTTTTATCAATAATAATGTTTAAAATAGATTTTAAGCAACCGAATAATTGAGTAGGACACAGATACAAATAATTGAATCCGTACCCGAAATTAACGGGTTAAATACCTACTATATTACCATTTTAAAAATATCTGGAGACAAAAATGGTACTGGACCATGCTTTCCTTTGAAATTTAAGCCGTATTTTATTTTTATATATACTCCCTCTTAATCTCAGAAACACACACAAACCCATTCACCAAACTCAAATCATTTGAGTTTCCTGTTCTTCTCCTTCACCAATCGGCAAGCAGAAGCAGGGAGGAAGAAGTAGAAGCAGCAGCACAACACAGCTCCTTCTGCACCATTTCTTCTTCTTCATCATTATCATCATCAACTCTACTTCATCATCTTCACCATCTAATCATCATCATCATCAGCTCCATAATCATCATATTTCTATTTTCATCATTGCAAGTGGAACATAACTTTTAAGCTCATTTTGCATCAATATACTTGTATCAGTTTGTTATATTATGATTATGATGAATTGAAACCACAAACTAAGAAAAAATTAATTGTTGGTGGTGATGATTTTGAGTAACTATATAAAACCTCAGTACAAAAGTTTGGTATGTCTACAAATATAATAATATGTAAATCAATTGGAGAAAGCTTGTGTAATGTAACCATAACGTTTGCAAGGAACATAACAGATATTTTAGCAAAAACTCTTGTGGATTTTGAGCTAAAAACAGAGACTGAAACCGAGAACAGTATAGACGAACACACCCGAACGGGTAAGAGACCCTACCCGATCGAGTGAACAAAGATACCTAATCGGGTAAGTTTTGTTACCCGATCGGGTTAAACCCATGAGAACATGAGAAAATTTAAAGTACCCGCCAGGTACCAAGTTATTCGCCGGGTAAAACCAAAAATCAACCGATACCCGACCGGGTAAATGTTGATACCCGACTGGGTGAAAAATCTTACCCGATCGGGCAAGACTTGGTACATTGGGTGAGGTCTAACTTACGCGATTGCGTATTTTTACCCGATCGTGTACTTTAGTTCAAAAACGACACAGCAGCCCAACTCAGAGCACAAAAAAATTTCTTCAAAATGTTAACTTCGTTGAACTAAGTAAATGGATACGAATAAAACGAAAACAGTACAAAATAATTGTAAACATGAAAATGTTAACGATATATATATATATATATATATACACACACACACACACACACCAACAACAACAACAACAATTTATACGCGTTTATAATATATACATACTTAGGAATATACGACGAACTAATTATATATATACAACGACGTTATATGTATATATATAACAAAAAAAATTATTTATATGTATGTGTTTATTCATATATCTATATACATATACATAAGCGTAACAAATGGCACAACTTGAGAAATACAAATGAATTTCAGACTATCATCACCAACGAATTGCACACTTTTCAAAACACGAATGATGTTTCAACACGAACAAACTATTAACATAATTTGACAAACAATCAAAGTACTTATGTTAATATATATTTTGCGTATAGTTTGACTTACCTTGGACGACATTCCTATCATCTGCTAGCTATCACATCACTGCTTATACCATGAGTTCACACTTCACAACTCTTCTCTTAATGTTTAATGCTTTTGAAAATAGGGGTGACAAACATAGAAATTGCATACTACCACATGCAACAAAAATCATATAAATGTTTTATTGCTTTATACAACTGTTTGATTATTGAAATGACATTTTCACACTATTTTGAGGAACTAGACAACGAATTCTAATACGGATTAAGACTTGCAATGTATGCATAAAAGCCCTTATGTTATGCAGACTGTAACCATTAGCTAGGTGACTCTAGCCACTGAGTATACGGATAGTACTATCGCTGTGTGGACCTTCCTACAGTTTGGAGCGTATACTTACTTGTCCTGTAGGCAAACAACATACATGTGGTCGTGGTTTAGTTATAGGGTTAGATCGCGTTACTTTAACCCGTGAGGTTTAGCTCACCTTTCGGGGGATCATAGTCTAAGTTTTCCCACAAACTACTATTACTTAAGAATAACATTTCCTACTATTTGATTTAAATCGGAATACACACTGGTTACCTTTATACACCGATGAACAACCAGTATTTTATTTCGGTAACATCCCAACAAACTACTCCCTCCGTCCCAATATTATTGTCCATTATTCCATTTTCGGACGTCCCAAATTAATTGTCCACTTCCAAAAATGGATAGTGAAATTTGATTGTGATTACCATATCACCCTTTATTTAAGTTATTATTACACACTTTTAACATAGTAAGTAATTAATTAGTTAAGGGTAAAACTGTCATTCTGTAAAAAGTAAGAAAGAGAAATCAGTAATAATTATGTTTTTATTAAACTGCGTGTTTTTTGTTGGGTGACAATAATTTTGAGACGGATGGAGTACATTTTAGGTAACAACCCAACATAACTGTATTTTGCACACCTGCAACCATATTATTGGAATAACATCCCAATAATACAAATATTTGTTTTAATTATGTTATCAACATACAAACAAACATGGTTTAACAAACCATACACATAAAACCTGTGAATTCACTCAACATAATTTTGTTGACGTTTTCTTTATGTTTTTCAGGGAATTAGCTACGTATGTAAGATCTGTACGCATTCAGGATGGACAACTCTGGACTTATTAGGATGCCACTACTTTTGGAACGTGGGCTTTCTTGCGTATAACTGCAATCACTGCAGTCATACCTATGAAATCTACTTTTGAAATTATGTATCTTAAGACATCTATGTTTTAAACCATACTACTACTGTTACGACTTTCTAAGTCGTAACCTTTTGTAATATCTATCATACTTGACATCTTAATACATTATGTTTAGCAATAACCATATGCTCTGTGATTGTATATTTGTTTGATTGCTGCTCGCGCCCCGTCACGTCACCATCTTCCGCAACTACTTAGCTTAATCGTAGATTACCGTTTGGCGGAGTGTGACACTTCACTACTACGATTATGTCCTAGGGTCCTACCATCAAAAACACAAAGTTGATAGCAGGGCCGTCTTCCAGGGTGGGCGAGATGGTCGACCGCTCTGGGCCTCCAAATTATAAGGGTCTCAAATTTGTATATGTTTGTGCATATGTATGTGTGTATATACATATACATATAATTTGATTGTTGATTGCAAGGGGAAAATATGTCCTAATTTTTTAAAAAATTGATTGAGGCACAACAAAAAGTACAAAAATTAATTTATTTCTCGACATAGTATCTCTTTTTGATGATCATTCATAGTTTTGCCCAGGGCTTCTGAAAACTCAGCAACGGCCCTGGTTGCTAGCAAGTGAGCATCCTACTATACTTCACTTAATAACCACATTATAACAATTTCTTGGATATATTGTTACAGTTTTTCAAGTTCCAAATTGTCTCTCAAGTTTGAAGTCACAAATTGATAGTTGGTCATTCTATGCATTCGTGTTTATAGGATATTTGCATCAGATGGTCCCTTCTCCTAAGTTAGATGATTATTGCAGAAAAGATACATCTCTTTACAACGTTGTGTTTACATGTCTGGTTGGTTATGATTATACCTCTAATAATCTATGCTTATGATTAAGATGATGTATTTGTGCATGGATCAATTAGGCTCACATCCTTGGGGACGTTGCACAACATTGAGTATCACACAGTGTTATGAAATTGATATTCTATATCTGAACAAGTAAAAAAAATTGTTATAATGACGAAGTCTTGTAGTTTGTAATGGATTGGCGTGAACGTGAAATGAACGAAAAAACACTAACATGTCCTTACTCTAGCGGTATCTGTGTAGCCATTCAACACGAGGTTGGGAATTCATGTTTCATTAGACCATGCGTGTAAGTTGTAAGGTTGTCTTTATAGAAATACAATTTATTGGGAGAAAAAAAACACGCGCTTGTAACATGTACAAGTTTTGAGTTACAATTACGCAAAACAAACACAACCTTTGACTTGACTTAAATCTAAAGTCTCATTCCATCACTCGTGACTCCATAAGGTCTCAACGTAAGTAAAATTTTGTATTAGTTGCAATACAAAATCAATCAATCCATTACCAATAAATAAAGATGTATACGTTATTACTAATCTTTATCCATGCGAACTATACAGACATACAGTCATATGCTTTAATATGCACTAGCGTATAAGTTATAACAGCTTAGGATATATGATGTTTGACATGGATGAACATACCAATTAATTTAATTTATTTGTTGACTCGTTATAAAAAAATATATAGAAATTTTAGAGAAGGTACGTGAGAAAAGAAGAAGCGTGGGGAAGCCGTCTTGTTTGACAGCGTTGGTCCCGTAGCGTTGATCTGCTCAGCAGCTCCATTGCCAACGACCAGACTCGGTAATATTAATTGTGTGTGGATCACAAATTCACAACTCACCACATGGTCCACAGCTCACGACAAATCATCACTATTTAGGTAAAATTGTTCCTTATTTTTTTGTGGTGTATTTTTCAACACCACTCCTACGAAACACCTAATGAACATTTCAATTTCTAATGAACATTTCAATTTGTGCTACATTTCAATTTGTGCTACATCAACAGTTCACAAAATTGATATAAACTGAACATTTCATTACCAACAATAATACCACTTCAGTTTTTTATACCTAGCAATATACCTTTCATTCTATACATTAAACAAATAAACAAAAACAAAAAAATTAATTTCATCATGTGGCCCCACACCTAAACAACTTAAGCCCGTCAAAAAATCGATATCATTTAAACAGACGCAAACACTGAAACACTTGGTGTCAGTGGTTGCAAAAAAGTTTTTTAACGTGACAGGTCATCTTAATTTTCTCGTAACAATTAAGAAAAAATATGCAGAATAACATCGTACTTTACAATTTTACTTAGAGTAATAGATTCTATAAATCCAATTACTTATATCATGTTTCAAGGAACAAACAAAATTACAAAAACTTCAAATATTCATCTAAACAAACCCTTCAAAAAAAATATTTTATAAGAGGAGGATAAAGATGACAATTTCTATAAAAATATTTTTATAGAATAAAACAATGTTTCCAATTAGGCATGTTGATCTTACTTTACAATATCCTCAACGCCGACGTATTCCTTCCTAATTAATTCAACGCGTTGAAAGGAAACAAATATAATATTACTGGAAACTACAAGGATTCCACCTTTTAATTTTCCCTGTATATATAAAACCTTCATCCATATTTACAAACTCAATCATCAAACAACTTCTTTATTCTTCAACATCTACAATATCACAATTAATTAGCTTCATCGTATAATCACAAATCATTAAACATGAATTCCATATTCAGTTCATTCGATGCTTTTTCTCATGAATTCTTGACCCAATCTTTGACTTCCTTCAAGTCCAAGTCTCCTTCTGCTGCTACTTCCATTAAAGATGACCAAAAGGAAGTTAAACATGGTAGTGGCGCCACCGGTGAACGGAAAAAGGGTGGTTGCTCTGCACGGTGGGCACCGGAGTTGGATGGTCTTCACTGCTTTGAGTCTTTGGTGTTGCATTAATTAAGATTTTATCGGCATACATAGTACCATAGATTCTACTATTTGTTAAGGATCTAAAACAGTTTTGTTTTCTTTTTCCTGATTGATTGATTATATTATACTTGTAAAAGTATCTAATTATTCCATTATTCTTGTAGTGATGATTAATTATTACTATTGTCTATAAAATTTTGTTTGTTTAACTAGAGTGCTTTGCATATATATTGTTGGATCAAAGTATGTCATGTGGTGCAAGTAAACTAATTGTTAAACTTCATGTACCATGATAATTGAATCTTCCCTTGTTCTTGTTGATGTCGCTGTTGTTGAGTGCCGTGTGGGCTTTGGGTATCATTAGAAGATATTAAGAGGACCCGATCTTCCTAATGGGAGGTTAGACAGATGGATCTTATGATGTTTACTAATAGAATTTGCAATCGGATTTAGGTAAATGCACACACGATAACAGGCCAAGTAAAAAACGTTTAAGAATGATCGATACCCATAACTGCACAAGCTAATCAATCTCACTAATCTCTAATTAGGTCCTGCATGTGTAGAACCAACTCATCATCCAAATGTTCCTTCCATGGTGCGGCATATGAAAACCCATGAAAGGGGCCCGGGCATTGTCATCGGCTGACTGGGCAGGACCTGCGGAGGCACTCGTACCCCCAATTGCGTAACAACTTTATGAGCAATCTGGATTCCGCTATTAAAGAAAAACCTCAACCAGATTTATGGGCTTGTGAATTGCGAGTCGTGCTATAAGGAGAGAAAAAACTGTTGGGGTATCGTTTTTCTCTAAATTTGGTTGTACTGTTATTTTGTACGGCCGTGTTTCTCAACTTGAGACCAAGCCCTTTGTACTCTCTATATTTTCCGTTGCTCTTCTTCTGTTTTTGAGTTGCTAGCCATCTAATGAATTTTGATCCAAAAAAAGGGCAGGATAGAGAGCAGGCGGATGCTCCAAGAACAGACCACGCATTTGCTCACATTGGAGCTTCCGCTAACATCATCAGGTCACATTCGTATCTTGTTTTGCGAAAGTAGACTTGGGAGGTCAAACCATAATTGTATAGGTTTACTGTTTTTTTGGTTGTTTGTGTTATAATCATAGCATTTGATGTTCGTTGTTTGATTCTGTGGTTACGCACCCAAAACACTACCTTATAGATGTCAACTCTCAGATGGTTGCCACACCTAGGCTGTCTCTAATCTAAGTAGTTTTGAAAGACCGTATGTCGGTAAATTGTAAGTTGCACTGTCAATTAAACATGAAAGCAGCAACTGTAATGTAACATACATAGTCAGTCACTCAGTTGTAAGTTCCTTTTCAGTTCATACTAGGCAGAATTTGTGAAGGAAATTGCATAGCGAGTTAGCTTGTGAGTAAATTGCAATCATTATTGTTCACTTTTTAACTATTAAAGTCGGAGTAATCAAGTCTCTATAACGCTTTGAGGTTCAGAGCATCGACCTGGATTACATGCAAATAGATCTAAAAAATCATTCTGTTGTGTCTGGATTACATGCAAATAGATCTAAAAAATAATTCTGCTGCGTCAGCTTATCGCATTGTGGTTCTTGTCTTATTGTCAGCAACATTGGGTACATAATCAAGTAGTCAAGAATGTTCACTATGGGTACGCATATCGACTGATCAGTAATACTAGTTATCAAGTTTTTGCGATAAACTTAACAAAATCTTGTGGCATGCTACACTAATAACTTCTGAGCTAGAATACAATTAGGCTAGAAGTCATTAGTGACTTAAAGTTTGTAAAATGTTCAAGCTTCCTAATTTCTATCGATGTGGGACAAATTTATACTCTCCCCACTTAACTGGCCAGTGTTTTGTTAACGAGTTGTTACGCTATTACCGAATTCGCGACCACAGCAAAGGAGTGGCAACACGAGCCATTTATGGATGACTCACAACTGTTATACAGACCATGAAGTTGCATATTACTGTGTTGCATAGATCATCAAACAGATTATTATGAGATAATGGCAACTATATCAAGAAAATGAATATTTCCTGTTATTTCAGCAGCATGAAAACAATCATTCAAAATAAATATACATGGATACTATTATGCTCTCTCATTATGATCAGATCATAAGCTGCAACACGAATCTAACAAAATATAAATTAAATTGAAATACAATTATATTTAAAGTAAGAAAAGAAGAAGAGTATACCGAACCATTCACAACCTCTTTCCCATTTTAGCAAATCTTCTTGCAACTCCAAATATAACAGCTTTTGTCAAGAGCCCTCTGTCGATGGAGCAAGCAAGCGCAATCGCTCCTCCTACCACCAAAAGCTTTGGAAGATTCTTCCCTGATGGCTTTTCGTCATCGACTACTTGTTCACAAGTTTCAATCTCTTGTGAATCATTTGATCTGTTCCCTAAGTATCTTAGACGATCGGTGCTAACTTTTGTATTTATATGAGCCATGTAAGCACAATGAGTTAGAGGTGCTCCTGATCCCATATGTTTTTGATACCAACGAAGACCACGGTCTATCTTCTTCACGGCTCCCCACATGCCTTGACGGACACCGAGTTTTGCAATTTCCCATGGAATCCCCATGTCTTCGTGATGAAATAGTAACACTTCACATGCACTCATTTGTCCGTCTCCTTTTCTTGATTCGACTGGTGATAAATGATTACACGAAAGGTTAGCAAGTTAGGACAGGGATAAGGGGTTGTTTGAATTTGCATTTTGAAACTGCTTATCAGATAACTGTTACTTTAATCGCAACAATCATTATTTGATGTTTGGTTAACAAATTATTAAAGGGTCATATAATCAGTTCATTAGCAAGTGCTGCAAAACTAATATCTAATTTACCCATTCTTATGCTATTTTGAGCGGCTTTTATTCCAATTCAAAAGCTTGCTTCTTTTTCCACAAACATAATATTATCTATTGACTTCTAATAACCAGAAGCTTAAACAACTTCAAACAACAGAAGCAAAAATCCAGACACTATTTTCTACAACCCGTTCTAATACAATTAGTTATCAATTCTAAATTACTTAATGTCAGCAGTCGCTTTCAAAATGCAAATCCAAACCCTCATCGTCTTGGATGGAAATCTATTTCTTTAAGTCTTGGATAGAAATATATATATCTTTCACATATGGTGTGTTTATTACCTGCACGAATCGACCAGCTTGAATAATACAAGTCAACACGTCTTGGTTTAGCGCGGCGTGGCACAGAAGGGTATTGTACACCCTGAAAAAAGTATAATTATATCTTTAGTATTATATATAACCATATATTAGGAACACATCTTACTAAGGTGGAAGTGACGATAGTGCATTTAATGCATCCATGTATGATATCCATAACGGTAGTATCCATCCACGTCATCTTTAGTGAACTCATAACAGAAACAACAAAACTAATCTAATTAAGGATCTTAATTATCTAACCTTTGTTACACAGTAGTACGTCTTTCCTGACTCCCAAATTCTACGACCAATTATGTACTCCCTGTCGCTACAGAAAAATGGGAACTGCAAGACCAATTGTCGCATGTAAGCATATAAGCTAATGTACCACCAAATAAGCCGCAAGCCAAATTGAAATGAAAATTATATTTCGCATATACCTTACGAACCCACTTAACCACCATTGTTCCATCATTTGGGCATTCCTCTATAGTTTCAGCTTCTAATAACATATCATCCCATTTCAACCGAAACTCGTCATCCCAAAAGAAATCCCTCATCATTTCGGGAGTCATATCTTCATAAACAGTCCGAGAACGATATTGTGGAGGTCCAATCTCCATTTATCACATACAATCACAAAATTAGTCTAAAACTGATGCAACAATCTAACCTATCACGCATTGCTTATTTCAAATACCATCACATATATAAATATACACAAAATTGAACTTACCTCAGGTTCTCGCTTCCAAGCTTGATATCTCATATTTGAAGTTGACCTATCCATCATAGCATTCCAAGGAAGACCTCCATCTTTCTCCTCAACAAGTTTGTAAATATGCTCCAAATCACCCTCTCCAACAAAATTCTTTCTATCCTCGTCCAATTTAGAAGAACTACAAACACAAATATCAAATTTAATAACAAAGTCTCAAACTTTAATTATCTAACAAGCTAATTACTTTCACTTGGGCAAGCCGTGTGAACAGGTCAGCGTTGACGGTTATTAACATTTTCCGACTACACTAATTAATTAAAAATTATCAAGAAAAATTACCTATTTGTGGAGAGCTCAGATGAACCATCTTCCGGTGACCCAATATCAGAAACCGGAAAAAAGTAACTGGGTAGTTGCGATTTTAAGGAATTCAGCATTGGAATTGAAGATACAAAATCTTTAGGAGTATAAGTCTTTGTGGGTATTGTTATATTGTTAATAGCAGAATTAGCCCAAGTGGGTCTCCAAACCCACCCAACTAAAACCCCAAAAAGAACAGCAATCCACAAAGGGGCAATAAAGACCATAAGATCTGGCAACACATTCCATAAATTGACTCCAGGTATCAAACCCCCAATTAAATCCATACCCACTTCAAACCCTGGTTCCAATCGATTAAAGATTTAAACTTTATGAACAATCGATGAAACAGAAAGGGTTAAATAACAAGTTTTGGGGGTAGGAGAAGATAAGAAGGGGGAAGTACAGAAAGAAGATTGTATAGCTTGTATTTCTAATTTTTATTTGAAGGGAATACTAATAAAAAGACAAAAAATATACGATTAGAGGATGAGAGTGAAGATAAGAATTGTAACCGGTAGATAAAGAAGTATTGCGGATTTCCGTGGGCCCCACCGGCTCTGTTAGCTTTTTTTATTATTTTCTAAGAAAATTATAAAAAAATAAGTATATAAATTTTGATTTTTACTTTGTGGTGGATGAATATATAAAACCCAGGTAATGAAATGGAATAAAGATTAGGAAATTAGAAATCTTGATGGGTGTTTGTTTAATGGGAAATTGGGAATGGAAGGTGGTGTATTTATGGGTGGTTAAGTTTTGTGGTTGGTTGTGGTGATTAGACCGCGTTCTTCTTTTTTATATTCTCGTTTTCCACGTTCCATTCAACACACCTCAATTTTACATAACTTTGACTACAAAAAGTTGCATAACTTCAATGTTCAAACTCTTTTTAAGTTATGCATGTCACAATAACTATTAGATGAAAAGTTTCATAAAGAAAATATTATTATCATTGATTTTATCCAATGATAGCATTATTAGACCACTTTTATCCGTAATTAAAACTGACTGAAACCGAACAAGTTGCGTCAGCGTCACATCAACTTTTTCAAAAATTGACTGAAACTGACGGACATCTGTCATCGTTGACAGCGTCACTTTAATTTCTGGGTCTTACATTTACCAATTTATCTTTATTTATACATACGCGAAGTAAGAAGAAAAGGAAGAAAAAAAGTAGATTGCGTCGAAATTCCGACAAGAATAACCGACAGAGCAAACTGACGTTGCAGTACAATTGGTGTCGATTTCGTCGGTTTTAATTGACGGAAGGCGTCACACATCGATGGAGCCGTCTTATATACTATAAATTGACTCCAAATGTAACAATAAAAACGTACCAATTGTTGTAAAGCTAATATTGATTATCGCATCTGAGTTTTTTTTATTTATTGGTAATCATCATTGAGATTGAGAAAATCGTTGGTACTCTTTTGGGAAGTGGTATTATGGGGTCCTACTTTCTATACCATTTATTTATTATTAAATTAACTTTTATGTACTTTTTATGCACTTTTTCAAATCATCATTTTTTACATTCTGTACTTTTCTGTATTTTTTTCTTTTTTTTAATCAAAAAATGGTATGAAAAGTAGATTTAAATAGTATATAAAGACATTCCCATTATACATTTCACTAATTAGATATTGGATATATGATAATTAAACAAATACATTCATTATATAATTTATATTTTTTCTATAATGCTTGAAAATTAGCATTAGTGCTTCATCATGATAAGGATAAAGGTGTTTCTCACAAAATGTCTTGTCTAAAACGGAAAAGCAACAAAAATGGATATATAAATTGTATTAAAAGAGAAGATATAAAATGTAAATTTATCTCTAACTATGTAAAGTGGCTTTGTCAGTATTTAGTTGATAAGGCATTGGAGGAAACATATATAGTATACTGATGGGGAAGGATCTGGTTTCAGTGCGGACCTTATAAAATGAAAAAAGCGCTTAAGAAGTTGTACTTAGGGTCGTATTTACATTTTGTGTGGTGGATATGGTGCTACTTTTAACATGGGTGTTGTTTGGAGTTTCTTAGATAGTTTTTGTGGTTTGATTGTAGTTTTGTTGTGTTTACGGTATTTTGTTTGATAGGGGTAGATTAAGTTTGGTGTTATTTCCTTATTATTGAATCATTTTGTAATTCCAGCGTCTCGCTATTTTTTCAATAAATATTGTGCCGTAAAAAATAATATTGGAAAAAAGTCACTAGACTTTGTATAATGATATAATAATGGCAAACTTTGGCTTGATTTGTGTGATTAGGATATTGAGATAACGAGTTAACTCAATAGTATGGAATAGAATCCTATCAGAATGGAAGCATTTCAACCATATATATTCTTGATTAATTATTTTGTTGTATTCTAGTTTTCGCTATTTCTTAACTTATTAACTAAATATAATACTCGTATAATGAAGATGGACAAAAAGCCAACTTGGCATGCAGCCACAATTTTATATGGTTCACAACCATGAGATTTTTTTGTCAAGAAAACAAAAAAATTCAACTTCAAAAGCATCTAAAACTGATACATCCATCTTCCACATTTTCCCAAAAGAATTTGGTGGTGTCAAATTGTCAATACTCAATAAGACTCGTCTCAATGGGCTTCATCGGTTTGTGTCAGTGTGTAACCGACGAACCGACGTCGATGGCACGCCTCCATCGGTTTACTCGGTCGGTTTGGCTCGTCGGATAACCGAAGGGGCTGCGGATCGTTCGTGGGGCCCATTTGATGTTTTTTTCTCTTTTTTTTTTTGTTAACCGTTAATATAAAAAAAATAAAAAAAAATTCCCCCAACGGTCAAAAGAGCCGTTTGGGGTTTTTTTGAATTTTTTTTTTTAAAACAATTTTTCACCTATAAATATATACCACCAATATCATACAATTCACACATTCTTTTCAACCTCTCATACAACTCACACAATCTTTTCAACATTTTTATACAATCTCAAAAAAAAAAAATGTCTTCCGATTCCGATCTTGAAGATTTACAGGCACTCAACGACATTTTCGATCCCGAATGGGCGATTAATGTTATCAACGCCATATCTTCCGAAGAGGAAGAAGAAGAAGAAGTGATTCCGATCCCGAGAGCTCCCCGTTGATACTTTCCAAGAGATCGCCAAACAACGGGCCAACGTTTATTTCAAGATTACTTTGCCGGCAACCCAACATTTCTGGCGGATGTATTTCGCCGTCGTTTTCAGATGAGTAAGCCATAATTTATCCGTATATGTCAAAATATAATATCTTATTCTCAAAATCCGTTACCGGATTACTTTGCATATTTTCATCAACGTATAGACGCACTCGGCGTACCCGGTTTTAATGTTTTCCAAAAGTGCACTTCCACCGTACGCCAACTAGCGTATGGTTGTGTTGCGGATGCGTTTGATGAATATTTGCATATGGGTGAACAAACATCATACGAGTCTTTGGATAATTTTTGTAAATGTGTATTTCATTTGTACTCTACTGTGTATTTGAGAAAACCAACACTTCAAGATGTGCAACGTTTACATCAACGTCATTCCGAGTTGCATGGTTTTCCGGGTATGCTCGGAAGCATCAATTGTATGCATTGGCCTTGGAGAAATTGTCCAGTAGCATGGCAAGGTCAATACACAAGAGGAGATCAAGGGCATCCTACAATCATGCTCGAAGCAGTTACATCTTATGATTTGTGGATTTGGCACGCTTTCTTTGGTCCAGCGGGCTCGAGCAACGACCTGAATGTTCTTAATCAATCGGATTTGTTCTCTGACTTGCTACAAGACAGAGCTCCCCAAGTTAACTTTAAGATTGCCGGACAACATTTCACCAAGGGGTATTATCTGGGGGATGGAATTTATCTGGAATAGGCGACAATTGTTAAGTCGTTCAGGCATCCACTAACTGAAGTCGAGGCTCGCTTCAAGAGATATCAAGAATCTGCAAGGAAAGATGTGGAACGAGCATTTGGTGTGCTTCAAGGTCGTTGGCAAATCATCAAGAACCCGGCTAGATCGTACAGCGCTAACAAAATAAAGAGAATCATGTATGCTTGTGTGGTTCTACACAACATGATAACGGAGGACAACGGACGAAATATGTGTCAACTTGAAGAAGATTATCCCTCTGAGTCGTCGAATAGACCAAATCGTTCGTGGGAAGAAAGAGTTGAAACTTCATTGCGTATGGACAAGGAATTACGAGATCGAGATGTTCATCATCGACTTCGCAATGCTCTAATCCAACACATTTCGCAACTTCCACCAAATTACCGTGTTCGTTAGTAACGTAATTTTGTTATTTTTAAGAATTGTTGTAATTTTTATTTTTAAGAATTGTTATAATTTTTATTTTTAGGAAATGTTGTAATTTTTATTTTTAGGAATTGTTGTATTTTTTATTTTTAGGAATTGTTGTATTTTATATTTTTAGGAATTGTTGTATTTTATATTTTAAGGAATGTGTTTAATTTAAATTGTTTTGTTTTATTTAAATAATTGTATTTTGGTTGATTAAATAATGGTCAGTTGGTCCCAGAAAATGAAGTGACGGAGCAGGGATGGGAGAGGTCTGTCAGTTTCAGTCACTTTCAGTCAGTTTTCTGAAAAAGCTGACGTGGCGCTGTCAGTTTCTGTCACTTTGCCTTTGGGTTGGGAGGAGTCTAACAACTACTTCCTCGTCTCAAAATAAGTATTCATCTTTCCATTTTAGTTTGTCCCAAAATAAATGTACACTTTCAAAATTGTATATTAACTTTAACATTTTATCCGCAATATACATTTTCTCAAAATTGATACATGGAAGTCCGTGCAAAAAGTAAGGGAAATAGTGTCATATTCCCTATCAGACGATCAGGATACTTATTTTGAGACGAACGGAGTATATTATTTTAATACTAAACATATAAAATACTTTTACCTTAAAACTGCAAACTTACCAACTAACGCACATGCTGTGTACAGTCACAAAGAATATCAACAACTCGGTGACTCATGTGACAGTTAAATCATCAACCTCATGAAAGGTTCCTATTATACTCCTAGATTAAACATATGCTATTTTGATACACTTGTTAGTCAAATGTTATTATATGTTACTGAAATAGTTACCAAAACTTTTAATGAAAAAATGAGTTCAAGATGAAAACAGAATGGGTGATTTAGTAGCCGATAGTATGAATATACTATTTAGTTGTTGATAGGGATGGCAAAAAGATCTGAATCCGATGGGGATCTCCGAACCCTGCAAGTTTTAGATCGGATTGGGGATGGTTGGGGTTGGGGTTGGGGTTGGGTAGTATCATCATCGCTCCACCCCGCCCGATAAATATAAATATATATATATATATATATATATATATATATATATATATATATATATATATATATTTACACATATATATATACATATATATATGCATGTGTGATTACAATATATGTATATATAATTATTTATTATATCTATTAATAACTAATATCATCAATATATATATATATATATATATATATATATATATTTAAAATATTTAATACATTATTTATCTATAAGACTATTATGTTGTGAAATTTAGGATTTTGACTCGTTCAAAACAAAGGCTTAGTTATTATCATTCACCCTTATAATTTGTTTAAGCATTTTCTTCATTACCTTATAATTTCAAGAAACTCTAATGACATAAATCTCTCTTCTATATTAAAAGAGGTTTTGATTACCCTAATCAATTTTTAATTAGCTTTTATGTCTATAACTACCCTTAAATATGATTATCCAATAAATCTTTAGCCTTATTATTAAAGTACCATATTACCCCTCTCATGCAAAATCACGCACCACTCCTTTTTTTCTGGGTAATTTGAATATCAAAATCAAAATTTAAAATTTTAGATCTAAAATTAGGATATCGAACATTCATAACAATATAGCGTGTGAATATTGCAAGAATGTTTCTTCACTATCTCTGGTACCGGAAGAAACATCGTCAATTGCATAAACATTCAAACAAGGATCCACGATCCACAAATTGAATAAGAGATTATAATGAATTTCTTCACAAATTTCAAACTTCAATTATAAACTGAAATAATCTAAGGTTTCTATAACACCATAGTAATCATCATCGTCAATTTTCTACCCATTTTCAAACTTCAATCACATGAAAACAACTTCCTGTGTTGATTCATCATCATCATCGTTGATTATATAATCAAAATAGTTGCTTTTTTCTCTGTTCAATCGTTCAAGCATTCATACATTGTAATCACAATTCAAGTTCAATTGTTAATAGCTTTCCCTATTTCAGTTCATACGGTACAAACCCTAACCCCTAACTTTTTGCTGTTATCCTCTTAAATCGCATCTCCAAAAATGCAATTAACAGGGAACTTTCTTTCAATATTTAATCGGCTTCAATTGTAGGTTGAGGTAACAATCATTCCCTATTTGACACATGAATTCATTGATGAATCGATAGATTGAAGTTTTTAGGCTAAGAATAATTGGTTTTATTTGCAGGTTTTTGTATACAAGTCAAGATTCCATGTTGGTCTTTTTCAACAATTTGAGAGTATGTTACAATCTTTCAACTTTTCTTTAATGTTCTTATTGTTAATACTATTTCAATTATAATTAAAAGTTTGTTGATTAGGAGAATATCTCATATATTGTAGCATTATATATTTTTTTAATTTTTTAGGGTTTTGATTTTGTAGATTAATATGTTGCCTAAGTTTTGAATTTACTGATGATATTGATTTCCCTACAAATGTACAACTGATGTTCATCACCTTATTGTATTATGCTTGATTAGGTATTAAGTCTGAGCTATCATCAAAGAACCCAGGATCAGAGACCCAAAAACTATATTAGGTTTGTAAATTTGGTTAATCTTTTAATATTATTTACCTTTTGATGTAATTTTGATGCATACTTTGTTTTTACATATTTCTGCTTCATCATTTTTGTTGGGAAAGTTTAGAAATTCTATAAATGTTGAAATTCATAGATTATAAATCAGATCTTAGTTTGTTTTCTGTAAATACTGATTGAATTTGTTAAATTAAAGGTTGATAAAGTGAGGTTGTTTTAGAGATTTTGTATATGTTAGAGATTCTGTATATGTTAATTGCAGATATGATGAATGGAGACAACCCTCAGAAGTTGCCTGAGCTTATGGCCGTGGAATGTAATCCATTTTCTCCCCCTCCTTTTTTGTTAATTCTTAGTTTTCACTTTTAGCCTTGATTTTGAATATAAAAAGCAGTTTACATTTTGATGATTTCGTAGAATTTTGACTTTGAAAGGTGCTTAATTTTGGGCTTTCATAATAAATATTACGGAGTATATTTTGGTTTGTTTGAAGGTTTTACATTGTCCTTTAGTGAAAGCTTTGTTCATAAGGGTTTCTGAATCGGTATGATTATATTGCCCTTTTCTTGTATTTAGTTAAGTTTATATTTATGTACAGTTCTTGTGGTAGCTTAATTGGTCCTTAATAACTTATTTTTTGAGCTGTTGAACATGTGTTAGTTGTTTTATCCGCAAAATTTGCGTTTTGATAAAACTCTCATGAAGGCATGCATTATGCATATTATTCGCTTATGTTGATATTACTTTTTATCTGAATATAGTTAAGTGCATTGACCGTATCCCTTGCTTATGTTGAAATTCGTTTGTGGTAAAAGCCATCAGTGAAGGCTTGAACTTGAATTTTACGATATGTGACACCCCGCAATTTCGACATAATTAAAAACGTAATTAGCACGCACATCTAGGCTAATTCCCTACTTGAGTGAATTCACAACTACTTTTAGAGGTAAGTCTAGCAAAGCCCAACTAGTTAATACGCGTCGTATTACATATTTCATAATTAGTACGATTGCGTACAAAACATTCGGAACAAACACTACAAAATATACGATCGTTGGTGAACAAACTATTTGATAATATGAAATTATTAAATAACGTTATTTATTTATTAAATATTATGTTGATAATATTTACAATCTATTTTATTGCAAATAACATTTATTTCGTACGACTGAAACAACTCGAAACCCATTTGTAAAACCAAAAATAAAACAAAGTTATAATTTTATTACTCAACTAAATTGTTTTAAATAAAAGTATTACAACTAAAAGTATAATCGAAAACATATTTAAAAACCTATCGTTTAAAAACATTTTAACATTTAACGATCGGGTAAATGAACACGGGTAAAATACCACAAGATTGGGACAAAGTCCCCTCCCCATTTTGGACCACCAAAACCGGCCCCCACCCTCACCCCTACCTCACTTTCCTTTCATTTTACATTTTCCACTCTTTCTCTACCTCCATTTTCTCTCCATCTTCTCTCTAAATCCACCATAGAAATCACACAAAAACTACTACAAAAACACCTCAAATCACATAACTCATTTAGAGAAAAACGACCACGACAACAAGATCTACACATCCATCTTCGCGGATTTCGCATACAACAACTTTGTAAGAACCCGACAATCCCGCAAACTTTGGAAACGTTACGACCTAACGACCAGCAACGCTTCTACAAAACTGACTGGGTAACTAATAGGTCCTTCTGACATGAACCAGATCCTACTGACACGGATCAAGGGACACTGACACTCTCTTCTATTTGAGCCCTACTGACATGGGTACTAGATCCTACTGACATGGATCCATTATACTTATTGAACATGGGACACTGACACTCTCTACTATTTGAACCCTACTGACATGGGTACTAGATCCTTCTGACATGGATCCATTATACTTGTAGAACAGGGGACACTGACACTCCCCACTAGGTGAACCCTACTGACATGGGTACTCGATCTTACTGACATGGATCCGTTAACAACTATTAGGATACTGACATTCCTACGAATAACTATTAGGATACTGACATTCCTACGAACAACCATTAGGATACTTACATTCCTACAAATACTAATAGGATACCGCTTTCCTACGAAACTTAAACTATATTTGGGTAATATCCCCCGCAACTACATCTTTGGGCTACATCCCACTAAAGGTACTCTTTGGATAATATTACACGAAACTTTATTTGATCGTGATGACGATAACGAATTGTGAACACTTTGAAACAACCAACTTATTGTGAACATAAAACCTGTGAATTCACTCAACCTCGTTGTTGACTTTTACTATGTTTTTCAGGGAATTAGCTGCATGTAAGACGACCTGCACACATGGAACATAGGTGACCCACGAAGGAATAGGATGCCAACTCTTGACAACTGGATTTCTTTTGTATAATTAAAGTAATTTTAGTGATATTTACGAAATCTACTTTTGTAACTTAATTAACTTTTCAACTTATACAATTCGATGAATCGTAAACTTTGTAACTATTACTTTTGGCATCTTAATATATTATGTTCTGTTGTAATCTTAAGCTCTGATATGTATGCATGTACAATGTTGGTGTCATTACCCCCATACTTAACTAAATGCTTCCACTAACCACGATTAACGAATTTGGGGGTGTGACACGATAGCCGGTGGATTTTTAATAATTGTTGAGATACATTGAAAGATTCTTAGTTTCCCACTTGATTGGTCAACTACGTCTCAAAATGCACTGAAAAACCTTAGGTATCAAGAGTTGAACTTTGAAAGTATCTCACTGAAATAGGTAAACCTTAAATCATAACTGAGATTACGTGGTTACTTAATTACAATAAACATTCTTAATAGAAGAAGCTACATCATTGTGTAAGCTTTTCATGATGTCTTTTACTTTTTTCAACTTTGTAACATGCTTTCCTCTTTTGCTAATATTATACTCCGTAAGTTTTTGGCAGCTATTATACTGATATAAAGTTTATTAATATGTTATTGTCATTTATCTGTCGATCTGAAATGGTATTAAACCACTAACAAATTGAAATGAGAGACTTATTATGCAGAACAATGTATGCCGTATAAACCTTTTGAGATTGGACGTATTTGGCTAATTAAGTTGATGCATATACAACTACTCAAGAGCATGTTGATGCCTGATGGAAACATGTAGTTGATTAATTAATCACTCCTTATAGAACTACTCGAGAGCGTGTTGATGGAAACAGGCAGTTGCATGCATCTACTTCCTATACCTTCTAACGAATGATGAGGTATGCTAATACATGTTTGAAATAACCTTACTACTGATTCTAAAACAAAACAACATCTCATGTTACTCTTCATGTTTTTGAATCAATAGATTGCCATTCCAAAAAAATAATAATAAGAAATTAGGAGAGTTTTAGTCTTACTGTTGGTTAATGATTTTGTTTTACTTTATTAGCATTTTTTACATACATGAAAATGTGAGATGTTGGTTTGAATAATTAATTAGCATGAAACAAAATCGGGTCAGAACTTTGAAAACGATATTACGACCTAACTGTTACATGATTCATGTTCTAAAGATATTGGGCTTTTTGCTTTTTTTTAAGCTGTTATATAAGATTGTGTATTTATGAAAGAGCTAAAACAAATCTGCTATTACGACTATTGGTGAGGAGCCGGTTAGTAGACTCACTACAACATTTGAAATAAAAATTTATTTATTTGGTTTTGCTTAGTCATAAATATGCTTATTCCTAGACAGCGAGGACCCCAACTTATGTATGTAATATTTTTTCTCCTCTGCTTATGTACGAATAATTATTCTATGTCATAATGTTGTAACAAGCATTTGCTTGCTGTTATTTTCAGAGTTATGGAAATTATATATCAAAAAGACCAACTAAAAAATGGAATTTATGGTTTGTGGGACGAATTTAGATTTGAATGGTAGATGCAAAACTAGAACTACATGTGAGCCCATTGAGTTGAGAAGGCAAAAGAAAACAAGCAATGGATTAAATGACATAAAAATGGAAATGAATGATTGTTCTATTACCAATGGTCTAGCTTATGAAATTAGAGCTTCCCATTAAGGCGAAAGGTCATATGTTGTTTTGGATTCCGTGGATTTGGAAAAGAAACTTTAAAGCATTTGCCATACTCCGAAATGCACGATTATACGTTCTAAATCCATGCTTTCATGTATTTTTTAAATGATGTTTTTTTTCCAGGTTATATACTAAAAGCTTATTCTTTTATTTATGAATTGTGTAGGAAAGTGGAGAAATTGTGTCGTATGTCCGAGAGAAAGCAGTGGTGGGGATGCAGCCAACTTTATTAAAGTTACACATGTTCATTAAACGTGTTTCCAGTCTATGCTATTATGTGACAATCCTCCATTTAGGGTATTAATCCTTTCTTAATTTCATGCATTACCTAGAGTAATTCCCTGATTAGTGAATTCAAAACAATTTCTATATGTTAAGTTTATGAAACTTACTACGTGATACGTGATATATTAAATTCGTAGTCATATGTATATAATTACGGGTGAAATAAACGTACTAGACTCGACAAACTAAAATACAATAAAGTTGGTGATACAAAATAATTAATAATTCGAAAATTATTAACTACTAATATTAGTAACTTATATTATTGAAATAATATAAGATATTATACGTTTTATATTAAACGTGACGAACACGTCATACACGAACAGAAACAATTATAAAACGTACCTAAAGGTCAAAAATAATAAAAGTATTTATTTTCCCGTTCCTGTTTTAGTATTTGGAACATTTCCTTAAAATATAAATTCCAAATTCAACCGAAATCTGGCACTCAAATAAACTGTACAGTCTCACTACGGCGAATAATTTTATTAATAATTTTAAATAAAATTATTTCATTTTTGTATTTGTCAATTTTAAAGTTTAAAATAAAATTTAAACAAACGAATAATTGAGTGGGACACGGGGTACAAAGAATTAGACCCTTATACAAAATTAACATGTTAAAAGCCTACAATTTTAACCCAACTAAAATATCTTGGGAACATTCTCCTGCTGAACTATACTCCCTACGTTGACAATTTAAACCATACACCATCCTTTATATTTCCTTACACGCAATATCAAATACACACACACATAAGTTCCCACCAACTCAAATTATTGGTTTTCTCTGTTCCTTCTTCTTCATCCATCGACTGAAGCAACAACAGGAGATCTGAGCAGAGGCTATTTCTTCTTCTTTTTCACGATAATCAGCAGCACATCTACCATTTTATCATCATCATCATCATCATTATCCGTAATCATCACCATCTTCGGGTTATCATCATCACCATTGTAAGGAACTTTCCATTTTAAACTCCTTACATAAATTTGATGTATATAGTGTAAGCACAATATAAATGGTGTATATAATATAACAATTTTGATGATTGGTTGAGTATGTTCTTGAAATAAAGTTTTAAGAAATCAAAACTAGAAAGTACAAATAATACGAGTATAAGTATATATACATTCAGGTAAGTAAAACTTATGCTTTTTTTTACAAATACTTGACTCAAAACAAATTTAACCACATTATATATATATATAAGTTTTGTACGATAACTTTTGTGAACGAATAATTATATTTTGACACGGACAATTCACTATAACTAACAGTGGTAACAAACTATAACTAACAGTGGGAAGACTATAACTAACAGTGGTAACAAACTATAACTAACAGTGGGAACATAATATAACTAACAGTGGTAACAAACTATAACTAACAGTGGTAACAAACTATAACTAACAGTGGGAAGACTATAACTAACAGTGGTAATAAACTATAACTAACAGTGGGAACATAATATAACTAACAGTGGTAAAAAACTATAACTAACAGTGGGAACATAATATAACTAACAGTGGTAACAAACTATAACTAACAGTGGTAACAAACTATAACTAACAGTGGGAACATAATATAACTAACAGTGGTAACAAACTATAACTAACAATGGGAAGAATATAACTAACAGTGGTAACAGACTATAACTAACAGTGGGAAGAATATAACTAACAGTGGTAACAAACTATAACTAGCAGTGGAAAGAATATAACTAGCAGTAGTAACAAAATATAACTAACAGTGGTAACGGACTAATTAACAGTGGGAATAATATAACTAACAGTGGGACAAATTATAACTAGCAGTGGGAACAAGGAAACTATTAGCAGTCCTAACTAGTATAACTCGTCACGATACTTGAAAACACGATCATGAATTATTAGCCTGAATCTAAATTGGGTCAAAAGTTGTATTTTGTTAACGTGCCAAATTACTCGACTTTAATATTGGACCAAACAAATTGGGCCGAGCCCAACGGGCTACAAGATTTCAGAATGCAAACTTAAACCGGAATATATATAAGTGACGAGTTAAACAAGACAAATGAGATTAGAAACACGACAAATGAGTTATATATATAGTTGACGATTATAATTTATATATAGTTATATAAATGAACTACGACAATAGTATTAAACAAAGTTATTTTTATAACTACTATACTTATGTTTTGTAAACGTAATCAACAACAATGACAACTACATATATATATATATATATATAATATATATATATAATATGATGACAAATGACATAGATATTAGGATATATATATTCAACTAATAAGTATATGTAAATATATACTTATACGCCACGATTACTTCAATGCAATTATCACCAACAATTAAAATGTCATGAACATTTCAACTTAACGATTTATCCATATACTTATGTAAAGTATATTTAATTGTGTCTAGGTATTTGAGAGGCACGTTCGGACTACTATGTATTACTAGCTGAAGCTTTTCTACACGTGAGTTCACAGCCTCTACCTTTTTCTTGTTTTAAATGCTTTTAAAACCAGGGGTGGAAAACATAGAACTACGTGCTATTACATGCCTCTTGTTTATATAATTGCTTGACATGCTTTTATATCAAATTGATTTGTATAAATGCTTATTGCTTTATAAATCAACTGTTAACTATACGAAACATTTTCACAACTATCTTGGGAATAAGACAACGAATCTTGGTACGATCCTAGGTTTACATGAGGTAGTTGTAGTGCACACAAGTCCCAGTGCTTGCAACCTATAACCATTAGCTAGGTGACTCTAGCCACTGAGTATACAGATAGTACTATCGATTTGACAACCCTCCCACTGATATAACTCGTTGGTCATTCCAACCACACGACGGCAGTCGTAACGAGGAGTGTATACTTACCGTGTTACTGAGGCAACAACATCAACTAGTCGTGGTTTGGTTATAGTACTAGGAGTCGTACTTTAACTTTAAAGGTGTCGCTCACCTTAGAGGGATCATAGTCTATATTTCCCGCATAACTAAACAACACACTACAACTTGAATTGGGAAGGGTATTCCCTGTGATAACTAATAGGACAGGTGTTCCTACACATGATTTCTTTTTAGGAAACGTGTACCTTGATTGGATAAACTTGGTTTTCCGACAAAACAACTTTTATAGGAAATGTTTACTTGATTGTTAAACTTGAGTTTCCTGCAACTATTATTAGGAAATGTTTATGATTAAACTTGTGTTTCCTAACACATCGACTGGATTGTAGTAAGAATGACATTCTTACAGTAAAATAGGAAATGTTTTCTTTAATAAGAACACTTGTGTTTCCTGCTATACATATAAACATTATGTTTGGGTACATGAATGATTTATACAAAACTTGATTTAACTACTTCTATACTAAACCTGTGAATTCACTCAACATTCAATGTTGACGGTTTACTATGTTTTTCAGGGAATTAGGACTCAGGTACTTCTGCATGCATAAAGGACGTAGGCAACCCAGACTATTTATGATGCCACTTTTGGGACACTTGGATTTCCTTTGTATTACCTATTCCATTGGTTATACTTACGAAATCCCTCTCTTATAAACTCATGTTTTGTAAACTTATGTTGTTCTACAACACCACTACTTGTACGACTTTATAAGTCGTACCCTTTTCGTAATAACGTTTAAACTTATGGCATCTTAAATAATTATGTTCTGTATGATCAAATACTCTGATACAATGAATGCACTATTGTAACGTCAGCACCCCCCGCCGTTAAACTGTAACTTAAAATGCTTCCGCTAATAGACAGATGCTTCCGCTAATTAACTAAAGCTTCCGCTAAACCATTTATAAACACGATTACCGATTTTGGGGGTGTGACATATTAAGATGTAAAATATTCTTCATGTTACTTAAGCTAAGAAAATAGATTAAACTGACAAGTTCATCTGCAAATGTTGCCCATCCTTACTAATGACCGGAGGTGACAAACTAGACGGGTCAAGCAAGTTGGGTAATGGGTAACTTTTGAGTACATGTCACTAGGGGTTGGGTGACAGGCCGAACGACACCCACTTTTTGGGAAAGGTATATTTATCAAGTGAGTGAGCTCAAAAGAGTAGGAATGAGTTGTTGGTACCTTTCTTTCTGCTGTGAAGACGAAAATGTGTAGTGAAGTGTTGACTTTATTCGGTCAAACAATTTGTAATCGAATTGGATATGTTGGAAGACTGGGTGGTATTTTTGGTAATATCATGCTTGTAAGAATATCTTTTACCATATTATATAGTTCTTGATAGGCATCATGCATGAGTAGGTGGTGTCAAGATGGATTGGGCCGAGTTGAGTTGGTCAATGAGCACTTGATTTGGAGGTTCCCTACAATTTGGGTACAATATGAACACTCGATAATATAGCTTTATACGTGTAAAAAAGATGCATTCAGTATTATCTCGAGTTTTTTGTCATTTGCATGCTTTTTGAGTTCAATTAAATGAATATTATATTGAGGATTTGTATTTTTTTCTTATTAGGAGACTTTAGCTTCATGTCAAATAATCATACGGAGTACTTACTAGCACCATTCGGTTTCCATTTTCGAGGTGGCTGATTCATACCTCAAGATAAAATGACATCCATTACAATAAAGAAATTAATATTTATTTAAGCTAAGCGGAACACATAAATGGGCATTTTAATTAGCTTTTAAATAAGGGTTTTGATAGATACAACAAATTTTTTTGATACATGCACCAAATATATGCATCAAACTATTGTATAGTACAAATTAATATGCCTAACATTTGGTGTATGTATCAAAAAATTTGTTGTATTTAACAACACCCTTTAAATAATAATAATATGAAGCCATAATTTCTATAACTATTCTTACTTAAACAGTTAAACACCCTCCAAGTGTTTTCAATTATTTTTTTACCAAGCATGTGGAATTTTATGTGGACGACGATGGATATATGCATTGGATACGGCTTCTCCTTATCATTGTGGAGAACACAAATGCACAATTTCTATCTTTTCAATTTTTCTATGGGGTATAGCTAAATCATGTTCATGAATACGAGAAACTATGATGATTTATTAAACCTTAATCATGTTCCTACTTATGATTTTGCATAATTGTTATAACTAAGATATTTTCATTTTACCATATTTATATCATGTGGACAACTAAAATAATGTGACATACGTACACTATAACCAGATAAGTAGATAAGCAATAAGATGTTGAATGATATAATAAAATAAAAATAGTAACATAATATTAAAAATGGTATTAAAATCTTGTGGTAGTCCAGGAATTCATGGGTTATATCTATAGGCTTAGAGAGAACATTTAAACCCGTGGATTGATCTTAATAAACATACAAAGACTGTATAACTTTATCAGATACACTTCGAAGTTATCATCTTTTGGTTTCTCATAAAGTTTCCTATTGTTAATTTGTATTAACTGACTAAAATATTGTTATTTATATTCACAAACAATACTGAATACTTAATTTTTGTAACTATTATATGTGTAGGATGATTCTCTTCAGGAGAAAACATTAGTACAAATTCATGAGATATTGACAACATGACAGTCTGCGTTGCCATAGATAGCAATATCAGACTACTTTGCAAGGCTTCAGGCTGTCAGTACTTTATGGGTGGCAAGGCCATGAGAATCCCAGAAAAAAATGATGCAATCACCTTTTTCATTCATATTGTCATGTTTTCCATTACAAAGCGAGAATCCCAGAAAAAATGATGTAATCACCTTTTTCATTCATATTGTCATGTTTTTCATTACAAAGCGAACAATCTGTTCTTCTACTAAATGCAGAATATTATATATGTGTTCATTTATGTACTTACATTCATGCAGTTTTTACCGATAAAAGCACGACAGCTTAAAAATAACTAACACAAATTAGGGTATCCAAACTTAGGGGGTGTTTGTGTTAGCTTTTTAAGCTAGCTTTTTAGCTTTTTAAGCTTTTTACAACAAAAAAGCACTTAAGTCAATCCAAACACTTTTTCAAGCTTTTAGCTTTTGACAATAAAAAAACTCATTTTCTTGAAGCCAAGAGAATGAGGCTTTTAGCTTTTAGCTTTTTACAACAAAAAGGTATAAGCTAAAAAGCTAAAAGCATGAAAGCAAAAAGTCACCCCAAACACCCTCTTATACTAATTTGAATACAATACACTAATCTAGCCCGCAAATTGTGCGGGTCATGATCTAGTACCCCTATATTTGATAATATTGACTAAACTAACCTTTCCTAAGTATAGAAACTACCAACAATATATTTATGCATCATAAATACTGATTAAAATTTCATCTTCTTTATTTTTACATAACAATTACTTCTAAAATACATGCTCGTATAATTATTAGGAAAACTTAAAAGACTTTAGTAAGTAAATTTATAAGGTTTACATATAAAAAACAATATTCAAACATAAATAAAATACTTTTATAGCATTGTTAATATCTTTACCGCCGCAATGCGTGGGTATTCTTTTAGTTTATTTGTGATATACTTGTGTAATCCTTTTATTTTTTTAGTATACTTGTATCATCAACGAGGTCAATTATTATATGTTGTCTTGATCATGTTACTATTTGTTTTTGAAACGAAGATCCCAATTAGTGTATGTTTAGGTAATGCTTTAAGAAAAATCAACAAGTTGTCAGAATTTTGTGTATTATTAATAGAGAATGAGTGTTGGGTTACGATTTTAAGAGCCCACGTTCTCAACAAGTTACCCCGATAAAACCCCGTTAGGTATTGGGGTAAGCCATTCCCTGGATGGACCATCCCGATAATACCCCGCTGAAGTTTGGGGTGGGGTTGGGGATTTCTTAGAATAATGGGATTGGGTTGGGGCTGACACCCCCGCACCGAATCCACCCCTCATTGCCATTCCAGGTTGTTGACTAATATGGTCGGAGGAATGGGCAAAAGGCTCTTTAGTCTTGCACTAGAATATTGGACCAACAGAAATTAAGTCAAAATAAACCGTTTCTTTAAAAAAATTCATAAAATAAAATGGACCAACATTAATCGAGTGTGAATTCCATCCATAATCTAAAGTCTTAACTGTGATTTTGAAGTTTTGAATAGATTAAATCTTAGACTTTCATCGTGCTTCAATCACGATATCTATATTTGGCAAGACGAAGTCGATGACAGTGATATGAGAACATCAATTGTAGCCGTATTTTTAATTGGGCTTTCTTTTAGACATCCACGCTGATTCATCTCAATAGTGGGTACCCTTTACATAATTAAAGTTAAACTTAATATCAATCACCAAAGTTTTATGAATGATACAATTTAATAGACAGATAATACTGTATATATTTACCAAGGATGTGATCATTAGTGTACATTAATTTTCTAAATAAAGGAAGCACCAATGATGTTGTATCATGTATACAAACAGAATGCTTCACATGTACAAAACTCATTTAACCTCAACATTGATTATATCACAAATGAAAAATGGAAAAATTATGAAAATTGCACCACAAAATTCATCATTTTCACCACTTCAATTTGGCGTCCTTCAATGTATACTTTCGACGATTTTTTTTTACTCTTTTTGGTGGGTTTCACATTTTACTAACACATGTGTTAAAGTGTTACGTTTAGGGTTTTGAGTTTAAGGTTTAGGGTTTTGGCAAAAACCCTAAACCCTGCACACTTTACAAAACTATAAACCCTAAATCTTACTAAAACCTAAACCCTACTAAACCCTAAACCCTACTATACCTTAGACCTAAACCCTAACACTAAATTAAATGTACAACTAAGCACTAACACATGTGTTAATAATTTATAAAACCCACCCAAAAATGGGAAAAAAATCTTTGAAAGTATGCCTTGAGGGAATGCAAATCGAAAATGAGAAAACGCTAAATTTTATGGTGAAATTTTCATAATTTTTTGATTTGCTGTTTGTGAGATAATTGATGTTGGGTTGAATGAGTTTTATACATGTGTATCATTCTATTTGTACATGTGAAGCATTTTCATTGGTTCTTTTATATTTTCAAAAATTCTTGTAACTTTTCTCATATTTACCAATTATTTCACGTTGAAAAAGTTATTTATTAATAGTAATTCTTATGTCTTATTGTAACACACTTTAATTGATTCGGAGTATATACCAATAATTTCACTTCGAAAGAATGGATAGAGTGACATACTCATTTAGCGGCAGAGGTATTTCGTGAATTTTAGTGGCACAATGAAACAATTAGGACTGTAATCAACTCTAGACGAGTTGGAGCTTATTTGAAATGAGCTTGAAATAGGGTTTCGAAGAGTTTTCATGATACATTTTGAATTGATATAAAAAATTATTAATGATGACTTGGTGCTCAGCTCGAAAATCTCAATTTTTATATAATAATTTTTAATACTCAAACTTGTTTTCTACTACATAGTATTAAATCAAATTCAATACTAACAATTTCACACATATATCTTATAAAATTTAGAACAAATTCTGTGAAGTAGTTAAAAGCCTTGTACAAATGTTCAGCAATACGGTTTGGTGGTGTATTTGGCCAGGGCAAAAAGAGAGGAGAGACTATATTCAACTCAATTGTGGCTTTTCTTTTTTATGGTACACTAACTGGAACAAGAAGAACAAACTAAGATGGGAATAATGGCTCAAGAATCCTTTGCTATTTTGCTCGTCAAGTGTTGTTGGTTGTACTTGATGGCTGGCGTCTTACGTTATTGTGTAGGTATTTCGGGCCTTTTTTTTGAGACTTGGTCGGGTTTCTCCAATTGTAGCGTTCCCCGGGACTTGTTTGGGTCTGCTTCAAAAACACCGGAGAGTGAAAACCGCTGGCACAGCCTCCGTTGGTGGAAGTTTTTCTCTTGTCTCGGTATCGTAATAAACACAAACTTTTTCACCCATTTTGCAGCCCGCGCAGTTAAAGCCCCGAGATGAATATAGAATGTGTAGCTCTTTCCGATTTCTAAAGTTGTAATTGTTCTCTTTTGCCTTTAGCTTCTTGCTAATGATTTTTCAATTTTAATATATATATTTCTGCTGTTAAAAAAATGTTTTAGCAATATTAACTTCAATTATGTATTGAACTAAATAAACAAACCCTATTTATGGTTTGGATGTAGCTATATATCAACTACTATAACCTATTGCTACAATATAGGTTAGCCTGCAATTGTTGAATTTTGATGTTAGTTAGTAATTGAAGTCTATAATAATATAGCTACCACTTGTATCATTACTGCTATAAATCAAGTGGTTCATAGAAGTATTAAAACAAGAACATATTAAGATTATAAAATGATGAGTGATGGTTACTTCTTTGATAAGTATAAATTTGGTGGTCAAAATCAAAATAAGCTAGCTAACAAAATGAAGATGCCCTTCACTTTCTATATGTGATACTTTGTTAATAAGAGCGGCTAAAAAGTCCTAAATGCTACTCAAGAGGCGTAATATAGTATTTTTGTGATAATGAAGTCATCAAATGAACCAAATCAAAGTAATTAAGCATAAACTAATGTGTAAAATAATATTTTGTCAACGGTTCCTAAACTATTAAAAATGCTTCAAAGTGGACAGGTTTCTATTAGTTTGTATAGGTGACAATGTATATGAGCCATTTACATATATACCCGATTTAATTTGAGTAATTAAAATCAAAAGGGTCATTAACTCAATGGTATCGTGGTGATTATTTTAACTATGAAGTCTTGGGATAGGATAATAATTTTGTATAAATTTGTGGTAATGGTGTTTGTGGCTAGGTTGCCTTTGATATATATATTTTTATTTGAATAGTTACGAACATGCTTTATAATCATTGTACAAAGCTGGTAAATTTGATATTAATCTATGTAAATTGGGTATACACGTAATCACTTTCTTTATTATTTGTGTCTTTTTTTTTTATTATTAATATCATTTTCTCATGATAAACGTTTATTTTTGACATTTTACCATGAATCAAATCCTTAAAAATCCTTGAGGTTGAAAATGGCTGTACGTTGGAATAAAAGGCTGCAGATACATGGGCCAGTTAGCAATCTGACCACATCAGTCACCGGCCCATTGCCTACTTGATTGTTACATTTTGTTGCTTTGTTAGGCACGTTTTTTACGTTTAAAACTTTAGATTCATGAAAATAATAATATGTAAAAAAGGGTAAGAAAGCGTAGTATATGTAACTCTCTTTTCAAACATATAAGTTGACAAATGCAAACTAGTCATGTGATTATCATTTTGCAACGTCATATTTTTGAACTAGCGGTATCGAAGGTATGTGGGACAAAAGTGAAGGGTGTGCGAGTTTACTGTTAAAACATTATATCGTTTCAGAACAGTGAGACGACACTTTTAATATAATGAAAAGATTGATGAAGAGCACTTGTGGATCTTTAATGTTGTTAAATGATTTCCAAAATGCAACCATAGTGGATAGAAAAGTAGCAAAAGAAATGGCATTTCCACCAAATAATTAGATTTACAAGCTCATGATATATCATAAGATAAATTAGTATATGATCATGATGAACTACTATGTGCAAAATCATTACTTTTTGATGATCTACAAATTGCCCGAGACAGACTTGCAAAATTCGAGCGGTTGGTGATCATAGAAATGATCATATCAGGTAAAGTTGAGTCAAACAGTGATATAGTTAGAAACTGGTGTGCCAGATGGCATCATCACCTTCCCCACACAACTGGTGTACATCCTTCATTCTTTCCACTGATTTGCATATGCCACTGCAACTCCAATCAAAAGAAGCTGCACACATGTTCCCTGCTTGCGTTTTCCACTCGCAATCTAGTGGGTTCAAATTAAACAAAATCAAATTTTAATGATAGTTTTAGTTAGTGAATGAAGCATACAAAGATTAACTTATAGTTTAACTCACTAAAACTATATCAAAATGGAGTGCCAGAAAGAGGAAATAATCATGTCAAATTGTCAATAGACACTAAAACCACTCAATTATAACTTGTTGAACATTAGTGATATAAGCATACATGATAACTATACTATTTTAGTTTCTTACTGTATGAGATGAGATTAAATACCAACAAAAACGATTATTGTGAGTAGATAATAGTTACCAGGGGGTGTTTGGCAACAGAGACTTCGATCATCAATATGTTCAACATCGAGACCGATGAACCAAGACCCTAATGAAACATCTTCATTTGCATACTTATGAAGCATATGACTAGAGAAAACCATTACATGAATTATACATCATTAATTAGGATAAAAATTAGAAGAAGCATCACAAACTTGACAAGAAATGCTAACCGATTAACTGAAATATATGTGGCCAAATCCTTGGATATCGCGTATATCTGTCCTGTAGCATGCCTAAAGTATTTATTACCATCTTCTCCAAATTTCCAGTATTCGGGTTCATGATACTTGACCCCTCTGCATAAAACTTGGATTATAAGAAATATAATAACAACAACTTGGGGGGGAAAGACAGAATGGAAGAGTTACTAAATCCTACTTTTGCGCAAGAACGGGTCCTGACTTCATACAACCAATATAAACTCGAGGTTTTGAGCGGTGACGAGCCAAGGTCGAACCGATCATTCCTAGAAAAGTTGACAAAGTTAACCTCGTACCATAGTGCTATAATATATCAGCAAGTACTCTTAGAAGTTAGAACTATATTAAAGACTTATTTGTAAGATATAATAGACGCTGCACTAACCAAGATTGACATGAACATCATCATCTACTTTGATGTAGAAATCAGCTTCCCACTTGGCAGCAACTGTTGAGAAGTAGATTTGAGTTTTCGAAGACAACTCATGATATCCTTCTACATGGTTCTGCAATACCGTCAAATGAATGGCTTAATTTGTACTAACAGATAGATAGCTGCTGTTTTCAAGATGATGTAATGTGTATCATACCAGCCTTAGAAAATCCTCATGCTGTCCATCTTCAACATCAATGGCGTGATCCAAAAGTCCATCTGACGTTGCACTGAAGCACCAACCCATCAATATCATGCACTCATTTCAGGGTCGGTTTGGATTGTTTTAAAAAATAGGTCAAATAAAAAAAAGTTAGCTAAAGGGGGACGGGTCAAAAGGATCATACAGATTGACAGTTGCCCAAGGTTTATTTTCTGTGCATACAACCTTTGAAATGGGTTGAATACAAAGCTTTAGATTATTATTACTATTGCAACAACACTGTATTTGTACTATTGATCAATGCTTTAATCATTGATTATACAAAGAAGTGTTTGCAGGTCAACCCAACCTATCCCATTTTGACCCATTCCCTGACCAGCTGACCCGCACATCTTGAAACATCAAAGTTGGTTACTACTAAAATCAAATAAGCTAAACGCTTAAAATATATGCATCTTTTTCAGTTTAACCCACCTATGTCCTATGACAAACCGTATTATAATTCCCTTTTCTTTCTCCAACCTCAATAAGTCCTTTCCTAAATGAAAAAAAAACAAGTTATTACACAGATAGAACAGAAAAGTGTGCACATTAACAAAGACAACAAAAAGTTGCAACCTTGAGGCATCCATGTTTCTCTAATGGAGTCTCTTCGTTTTCGGCTGCTAAATGCAGTCATGATTCCCATGACAAAGAAAAACTTTTCACGCCCACTTGATGTCTCAGATACCGGTTTTTTAGCAGATCGAACTGAGGCAAGCTGTGTTTCCAGTGAAGATATTGTTTTGTCTAAAGTCCTGAAAAAGTTGTAATTTCTTGATGCGTAAATGTGTGAAAGAAATAAATTTCGAAAAATGGTGTTTTTGTAGATTGTGAGTTATGGTCTAAGAAGAAAGTTACTTGATGACATCATGCGTATGTGAAACTTGAGAGAAAATGTCAATAGAAGCATCCTGCAATAACGAATATATGAGACTTAGAGGTGAAGATGAGACTACAGACATGAGAGATCTATAAGTGATTATATTGGCCACTCTTGCCTTCTTCTCGCAGTCGATATTCGGATGAAATGGTTCCTTTTCTTTGTCCAAGAGTGAAGAGACCTCGTCTGTTTTGATATGAACCGGAGTGATGCCAAACCTAGAACAGTAAAACAACTAAATGAGAACTAAAAATAATGGTGCGGAAATATTTGTAATGTGATGAAGATGACTGAAAATTATTATCCTTTTCCCCCCCTAATAATAATGAACTCCCAACAAATAAAATGAAGATTATTATCTTCGTTATTCGGTGATGTACTTGTATGATGATGAGCGTTCTATCATATATGGGATGATTAACGTTTACTACTTGTAGTGTGATTCTTTTATAATACAGTTCGTTGGAATCTGTGATTTAAGTTTATGCTGAAGGTATCGGATGCTTCATTCCTTAGTCACCTACTATACGAGTAAAATCTATTTTCTAGAAAGATAAGAGGAATGACTAAAACGAAAGCTTACCGAATCCAATGAAACTTTCCACAACTAATATGAATAAGTTTATCTTTTGGGACTTATCATTGGTTTTTAAGTGTGTCTCAGAAATAGTGAAAATTTGGCTCTAGATCAGATCAATAGATCGCCCATATTCAACTACAATGTCAATTGCAGTTAAACCTATTTTCTTATTATATTTCCACAAATCAGTTTTGAAATTAAAATGTTTGCTAACTTGATACTGTCATGTAACCATTCCATTTGTGACGAGCTACTTATAAATGCCTGGGGACAAGCCAAACTGATCTGAGCTTACCACAGCTTGTAAACATTAGGACAAGCCTAAGATTGAGTCAATAGCTTGCCTCATCTTCCTGAAGCAGGCTATATAACTCAGGGTCTCAGGTTGAGAAGAATTAACCCAATTTGAAAGCTCGGATACATTCACTGGAAGCCATGCTTAATTAAACAAGCTCAAATCAAGCTCAAATTCTAGTTATTATTATATTTAAGTCGAACGAGCTTGATTAACTCGATGACGCTCGATCCTTAGCAACCCTAGTTACACATACGGCTTGAAGGAAAAAAAACTTCTTCATTTTGTGTCTATTAGGTCTACATATGGGCATATGGCACACATAAATGCCATACATGTGTAATAGTTACCAATTAAAGTGGAAAACCCCTCTGTTAAAAGAATAACTATATATTCAAGTCCACACCGGTGCAATCAAATTTGCTAATTCCCCATTCCTAAATTTTCATTTGGTTACTACTCTGACCGAAGTAAGCCCAGGTTATTCAACATTGTAAATCTGTAATCTCATAACCTATTCTTGACCTCATCTACTTAACAGGGCCATAATATTACACTAACATTTAGAACCAGAAAAAAGCCACTATGTCTTTATTCAAGATCCAAATACTCATAGGCTAAATGGTTCAGACACAAAAAGCATTTTAAATTTGGGAAGGCAATATCCACATTCACTCGGATCAGGACCTTGGGCCGAACCCCGGGTACAGCATTAACCCTAAATCTATTTAAGTAATTCAGCTAACACCATATCACATAATTCACATACATTGACAAAATAAGCCTCCAAGACAGTGACCATCAACCAATAAAACAGATGAAACATCATATCATCAACAAACCATACCCATTTCACATGTATTTCCACTTAAAAACAAAAATAATAAAGAATGCCCAGCAAAATTCAAAATTTTAAGGAAAAAAAAAACAAAAAATGCAAATCTGCAATTGGGTTTATCAGATTTTACCTGTTTATGAAGATGACACCCAGACTAAAACTAACAATGCAGAAGAATGTAACCCATTTAGCAGATACCCCTGAAGCAGAGCCGGACCCAAGTTTGTGGGTATGGGTCTGTTTAGTTCCATACCTCAAACCCATCTCCAAAATGTAAAAAAGATGATAACTTTATTCCTTTTTTATGGTGATAATGAACATTAAATAAAAAAAGATGGGTGCTTTTTATTCTGGGTCTTGTGTGTTTCAGCTGTTAAAGAAACACAAGAACAGGAAACTTCATGGGAGGAGATTTCAAGAAAAAGCAGCAAGATTGAAGGAGATTGAAATGAGTTTGAAAAAGGGTACAAGCTAGGTACAGACTACAGACATCAACGGACACATGCGGCTAACTAAGGGTTATAATAATAGGATTAAATGGTAATCTAGTTTAAAATACTCTTGTTGGACACCTAAGATGTTAAGGCAATAATTCTATTCTATGCGAAATGTTTACTTAAATAATACATGAAAATTAAAAATATATATATTAAAATCATAGTGGGTAACATGTTTGGCTCAAAAATCTTTATTTTAAATGCGGAGGTATATTATATTTGAATCCCAATGATGCATGGCCACAAAAAGGGTTGCAAACGTATGAAACAAGCGTTCATTTTATGCAACATAAGACATTGGATAATGACCTTTTTATATATTTTTCAAATTTTTATAGTATGTTTTATAAACATATCAACTTGAAAATTCTTATTTGTTTTTGTATCTTTCTAGTTCATAAAATAAAGGAAAACATTATTTTAGTTATCATAATTTCTGTTATACAATTTGAGGACGGTGTGATTTAATGATTAATGACGGTCATCCAATTATTAGTTTTTGTTTTTGAATGTATATATATATAATTTTCTTCTAAAAATGCCTAACCATTCTTTCGGCGAATGATGAACATTAACTATTAGGACAAAATGTAGTATGAATATATGAATATGAATTAAAGTACAAAATACACTGCATATTCTATTTGAAATTTAAAATAATTGTTGCAAAGTTGCAAACTATCATATCGTCATTCAAATTATTCATTTAAAATAATTTTAATATATAAAGTGCAAGTACACCTATATAATTAGGCGACTGATAAATGCAACACACATTTTAATTCATACACCAATTTTTATGCATTATGAGGCAGTACTGTACAACCTTGTAATGCCTACTTTTGGTGTATGAAGTAAAATTTTTGTTGTATATATCAACACGCATATAATTATAATTAGAGTAAATTCTATAGATGGTCCATGTGGTTTACACTGATTTACGAAAACGGTCCATATACTTCTTTTTTCACTTTTTCGGTCCAATAAGTTTACATTTTGCTCAAAAATGGTCTCTCATCCATCTAAAATGACTAAAGTGCCCTTCCTTTTGTCATTTTCGGATAGTCATGATTTAAAGGGTCAAAGGGTACTTTAGTCATTTTAGGTAGGTGAGGGACTATTTTCGAGCAAAATGTAAACTTACTGGACTGGAAAGGTGAAAAAAGAAGTTTATGAGTCGTTTTCGTAAATTGATGTAAACCACAGGGACCATCTATGAAATTTACTCTTATAATTATAATATTACTCATAGAGAGCAGTTGATAAGTACTACTAGTAGTTTTTTTTTGTATTTAACATATAAAATGTTAAAAACATAATATGCGCTAACAACATACAAGATGCAATAAACAATTACTAATAATCTTTCAATTTCATTAATAAAATAAAGTTGTAGAAATGAAACACCCCTCTTTTACTACCACAATAATATATTATTTTACTCGGAAGCGTATGAATTTAAAACATATTTATATACTGTACATTAAGATAATGTACATACACAGTTATATATTCAAAATAAACCAACATAAAACTGTTTAAAAACTATATATGTCGGGGTATTATCTATTACAAACCAGGTTTATAACAAAACCATGTCAGAGTCAAAATCTGTCAGACATTCCCCGCGAAAGCATCCGTTCCTGACACCCACATATATATATATATAAAACCTGCAGGAAGTAGGATGAGGGATTAGCACAAAGCTAAGTGAATGAATTTATCACACACAATTCAACTTAGCTTAACCATCAGTTTACAGCAAATACTAGTAAACACATTATTATTTTTTTTGAGGATCGGTGGCTCTTGGGGTATCATAATACCCGGGGATTCCCCAAGAACACTTAACATCAATCTGTATGGCCATTACAGAATAGACCGATAACTATTGGTTATTAAACTCATACACAGGTCTCAAACACAACAAATGAATCAAAACCTGTGTAATTCACATAATAACCAAAAAGTCCAACTACACGTTGACCTCAATAATCTGATACACATAGATTCACATATCACATATATTTGTAATCAATACACAGATTTACAATTGCATAATCAATCTACGTATACTTGTTGTAACCAAACAGTTACAACTAAATCGAATGATGAGTTCTAAATCCACTCACCAATACCTCTGCAGTCTCCTAACTCAGTTTCTATTCACTGAGTCTTTGGCGTATCTGTAAACACCACAAAGTAATGAAGTTAGTAACTCAATTCAATTTATTCAACTCACATATTACCAATTGATGTATATTTATGCACACATAAATATATATAAACACAAGACTCACACGGGTTTCCATGGTTCTTACTATTTACCAACTCATTATCACTGTTTATTAGACTTACTACCACTGCTAATTCTCATTACCACTGTTAGCCTAACCACTGTTAGTTCACTTCCACTGCTAACTCCTTATCACTGTTAGCCTAACCACTGTTAGTTATATTTATCATCCCTGTTAGTTCATAGGTTACCACTGTTAGTTCATTGCCACTGTTAGTCTATTGCCACTGTTAGTCTCTTGCCACTGTTAGTTCATTGCCACTGTTAGTTCATGAGTTACCATTGTCAGTTCATTGCCACTGTTAGTCTATTGCCACTGTTAGTCTCTTGCCACTGTTAGTCTATTGCCACTGTTAGTCTATTTTGGCCCATTCTAGAAACCTGCAACTTCTAAGCTTTACTGTACAAAAGGATTTAACTAATTTTCCAGTATCCAGGTTCCTAATTCGATTTATATGAAGCAACAATAGATTTAAACATTACCTATAAATATTATGTACCTCCTATAACATCCTTTAATTCAATTATCATGCTAAAATTTTCATAACCCATTTAGGTCAGAAGCTTAATTCACTGTTACATCCAAACCTTCAAATTACAATTATACCTACAGTAACTCAGTTTGTAAACATCAATATTATCTTTCAATCCTTATATATATATATATTCAAGAAATCAACAAATTTATCAATTTTATATTTAACCTAAAAAAAACATAAATTCATTATTTACCTTTCGACAGGAACTTGTAGGACAAGTATAAGATGATAATTTATACTCACACAAGTATAATCCTTAATTCTTCTAATTCCTGTTGAGACTTTTCTGTTTATTTGAGTTTGAGGTTACCGTAGGTGAAAAATATAGTTCTTCTAGTAATAAATTAAGAATTGGGAAAAACATGATAAAAGGAGGTCGGCTCTCCTTTAAACCGACTTACCCCCTTTTTTTTATTAATTAAAATTCTAGTCCCTTCCATTCCCATCCTAATGATTAAAATTTATACATTTACAAGGATATTAATTCATTTATTATTATTATAATTTCAATAAACAATTATTATCAAATAAATTTCTAATATAATTAAATAATCAATTTAAAATAGAAGATTTACCAGATAAAATAAAGGATGTTACAAGAAACACATAGAAAATGTTAAAATTCATAAAATACAGTAACATATACAAGATGTAGTAAACAAGTATTAGCACAAATATACATTAATTGCATTTAAGATGCAGTAGAAAAAACTTAGGATGTAGTTGTTTTTTCAGATCTAAAAAGTAGATACACTTTTCATATCTACTTTTAAGATCAAGATCTACGAGCTTCCAGGTCTAGTGTATAAAGTAGTGATAGTAGTTTAGATGGTGATGTAAGTGGTGGTGACGGTGGAGCGGTAGTGGTTACTGTGAAAAACGACAACAGTTGGTTACGTCAGGTGAAAGCCAGTTCACTAATGGTGTTAGTACGCTTCTCAACACTTCGACCACAAATTCGTTGTTGTTTCTCTACCTCTTTCTCCGGTCACGAAGACGGTGGAGGAGGTAGTGGTGGTGATGGTGTGTGAGTGTGTGTTTTGTGAATATATATATATATATATATATATATATATATATATATATATATATATATATATAGGGAGAGAGAGAGAGGTAGTTGGAGAATTTGTGTGTGTTTTGTGAACAAAGAATGAGAGAAAAATGTCTGATCAAAATTTTGCCCCATTTCATCATATTTAACATAAATTGCAGTTTAGTGCTCCCAAACACACCTTCCCCTTTCCGCTCTCTCAAACATACATTTCCTCTGATCTAGAATCGTAAAAAGAAAAAAAAAATTTAAAGCATAAAATGAACAAAGTCAAACCTTTTTACCATTGAAGATACTCTAGTAATTAATTAACTAGGAGAATATCTGCGTGATGAAGCGGGACAAACTTTTTTTTTATTTCATTCTATATGTAGTATGTAAATCATAATCTATATATTACAATACACTACGATATAGTTTTTCTTTAATCGAAAAAATCACCTCTTTACTATTTTTTTTTTCTTTAAGAAATGTCGTTGCGAACTTGATGCTCAGGTTTCGAGTTACGGCTGTTAGATTACAAGTTCACAATGGCTAGGTTCAAGTTGTGATTTGTGAAATCGTGTGTTGTTTCGAGACTAGCTATAAATACAATTTGATGAGGTATTAGATACTAAACATTATATATACCACATTGAACTCGTAAGATTTGATCAACAAAATGTTGATTTGATTAGTGTAATCACTTAAAATGTCAAGTTAAATGCTGATTGGATTAGTTTAATCACTTAAAATGTCACTTGAGCTAAAAAAACCCATGATACCAAAACTAATATCACGTTAACTAATTTAGATTGATCACATACTTACATCGAAATGATCGATAATCTCATATGAATCAAACCATTTACAAATTCATTGTTATATACATAGGATATTTAGTTAATTGATCTAGTGTTTTATGTAGGATTTCTAGCTTATAATATCTTAACAATTTTAACTCAACGAATTGAATAAAACAATATCTTTAAGCAAATTTTTTACTTCCTCACATCCTCACTTTTTACAACCTTTTTCTTACATAAATATAAAGTATGGGTATTATCAAAAATTTAGTTAATTATACTCTCGTATTTTTGAAAGTGAACAATCAATTTGAGACGTCTAAAAAATGAAACATGAACTATAAATATGAGACGGATGGAGTAACATTTTATTGAACAATTAAACTAGATTATACGTTTAACAGAATATAAAATACAAAATATAATGTGCTTGTGGTTTATGTTCAAAAATTGGGGTGGTGTTGGTTAAAGTCACTTTTCAAATACATAAATGATAAATCTTAAATAAACGTAAAGATATAAACGAATTGGGCCAAAGTAATATAGAAGCTCAAAATGCATGGGCCCAGAGGATATCTATACTAATATATAAAGAGTTTGAGCAAAAGTCTTAAAAGGAAGAAATAGTAAATTACTATTATACCCTTTAACTCTTATTCAACTTTAACACTTGAATTCAATGCAATTTATTATTAAATTATATATGATAACTAATTTCCGTTACAATATATGTTCATCATTAATTATGTTTTATGTAACTGATGTAGTTATGTAACACATTAATGGACAATGAAGTGTGTATTTTGATTGTTTTGATTTAAATCTAAATATAAATGAAAACTCAAATAGTTTTAGAAGTTATAACAATTTTCTGTCTTCTATACTAATATAAAAGAAGTTTTGATGCAAATTTTAAACTTATAAAAATATGTTGGTAAGTATGTTATATATCACTTAAGTCACTTTAAATAATTCTAATGATAGTTTTATAATAACTTTTTCTTTTATCAAGTCTTAAAAATAATCTATTACTACCATAGAAAAGAATTTTATCACATAGTGATCTTAGTAATAATATTGTAATATACCATTTTAGTTAATCCAACATCTAATGCATATAGTATATCTATATCTATACTACTTAATAATAGATTTTAAAAAATCTTAAAAATTACCTTAAAAGACTGTCATTAATTTTACTTATTATTCAACCATCATTAATTTTAGGACAAATACATATAACTAAAACCTAATACATTATAATTAGTTTTAGTTACAAAATACATAACTTCATGACTATTTAATTCTTTAAGTTATGTAACATGCATAATATAATGATGGATTGGTTTCAGAAGATGATGGGTAGAATTTATATATATTAATAAAATAAACTTAGTTTCTTCCACGGGATAACATGTAGGACCATTAACCCGAACTTAACATAACCCGACCAGAAAAGTTAGACATATGGCTTAGCAGGTTAACGGGTTAAAAAACCAACCCTAACAAGTGTATTTCATTGCTGGTTTCGTATCGAGTTTCAAGTTGTAAAAATATTGTCATTGCGTATTATAAGAACATGATTCACTACAAAGTACGGTGTTCTCAATTAAACGCAAACATGTTCGATAAACATATTAATATCATATATTTTTTGCCGCGCTGCATCGCGCGGGCAATAGGCTAGTTAAACATAACAATCGAGATTTGATGTATTTGTCTTTTAAACCCAAACGACCGAACCCTTAGAGAAAAGGGAGTGGGCATGTCAAACAGCTAACGTTCATCATCTTATATGTCAGTTTTCGGCAATTACCACATTGAAGCCACGTTCAAGGTCGGTGTTCATTTTCAGCGTGTCAGATTGAACGATTTGTTATTGACTTTTTTTCTTCTTTTTCTTTTTTTTTTGATTGGTTCCAAGCAATATTTGTGGACCAATTTGAACTTCGAGTTGAACACTTAACTACTCTCCTTATATTCGTACCCGTGTTAAATTTGAGTCTTGAAGTGAACATCGTACTTAACATCGAGCAAAAGAGCAACAACTCATTGTGCTTTTATGGTCCAACAGTTTATAACTTCATCTTCTTCAATTTGATAAGGTCAAAAGGAAGCCATGAATAACAATACATAGTTTTCTGATGTTTAATTTAAATAACACATTACAATTATCATCTACTTCAAATCCAGAAACTCCCATGGGTCAAAGCATAATAAATAGGTGAGTCCATTGCAAAAATATTATACATTCTACAAATCACACTACTACAGATGGAGATATGGGGTCCGGACAAATGGGTCTTTATAGTCGGACTCTATGAGAGGAGGTAACCGGTCATTTAACCGAACTCTTTTTTAAGAAAAAGATCGGTGCCTTGTAAATATCTGGACTTTAACTGGACTCTATTTATAAATAAAGGAACCATCAATCCTATTTGCGATTGGACTCTATTCATGAATAAGGGACCATCCATTTTATTTGCAACTGGACTCTATTCATTCATAAGATACCATTTCTTTTACCATTACTGAACTCTTTTGAGCAGGAGTACATTTTAAGAACTACACTCTTTTCAACCAACACACCTGGACCCTAATATAAGGTTGTTCCCATTTAAAAACTAAATTAACCACACATATACACTGATTCTCAAAAGCAGTTGTACACAAAACAAAATTTTCTATTATATAATCAAAATACAACCAACAAAACTCACATATTCTCATTACTTAAAATATCAAGTTACAGTAGAAACAAGAAAATAAATTTCTTGAGAAGTTTTAGCCATACCAGATAAGGCTTGGCTTCAAGCCTTTGATAGCACGATCTATGCACATTTCACCAATGGAGCCGCCACCACCACCGCTGGATCAATGATAGAAAACCTAAATAATTTTAACCCTAATACCAACAATTATGAATTCTTCTTTAACTCTATCAATTCATTAAAGTCAAGTGTATAAATAATAGTAATATTGCATCACCTACTTATGAAATGATCAAGAACCTCACGTACACAAACTTCTTATAATATGAAATCTTAAGGAATCTATCATGATCAGCAGCTATGTCACTCCTTCGTTCTTATTGCTCACAAAAAATAAACACAGAAAAAAATTAAAAACTGAAACAAAACAAAAAAACCCTAATAGGGAATATGAATGGCTATTGTTTAATCTTGAAATTACGAAAGGAACGTACCTGATCGGATCAAGGGATTTGCAGAAGAACTTCATTCGATATGGAATGATCGATTAAATTATTCAAATTTCATTTTGGGATTAAATAATAAACAAAGGATGAATGGTAAAAAATTTTTTTTTTTAATTTGGCGCCTGCGATTGAAATTAGTTTATGCTATATAAGTTAATGTTTATTGTAATTGTAAAATGGGTAAAAAAAAGTTCGTCTAACTTGCAAATAACCGGATACACAAAAGGAGTCCCATTATTTTAAATGACCAGCCTCTTATAAATAATTAAAAAGGGATCCGGTTGAATTATAATTTATCTGGATTCATAAAAAGAGACCACCATTTTTTAGTATTAACCGGAGTCTATTCCTTAAAGAGTCCAGTTTGTTATTAAGGTATCTAAACCAGACTTTATTAGAGGTCCCTATACTTATTTATGTAGTAGTGTCAATTTGAAATCTAAGGTGGGTCAACTGACCCTCCTTGACTTGGTGTAGATTCGTATCTGCTTATATGAGTACTTCTAGCCCTCGTGAATGGGTAGTGATATATCTACTACATCTTTATATATCCACCAAAACTGTGCGGTATAATTTGTACAGTCAAAATCTCAATGCATAATTATACTGGATTTATGAGAAAATGTGATGGAAATATCAACATCCCTCATAAATACATATATATGGCAGCAAATATAGAGATAAAACTATAAAATTAAACGTAAGTGAATACGTATTTGGTTTTGGTATGTTAGTTTTATGAAAAAAGATTATCAAACTTAAGAAAACTAACAAAAATCGTGCATAACGTCCGCATGCACTGAAAAGCAACTAGTAGTGAGTCAAACAAAATTGTGATATTATGTTCCTTTCATTAAGAATCATCCAAAGAAAAATATGCAAACAACGTACGCAACTCAATTACAAATAATTGTTGGGTGTGTTTGGTTATCAACTCGAAAACAACTGTTTATCAGTTTCTTCATGTTACCACTATCAATATCAATGTCACATTTGAATATCTTACCAACAAGTTACAAGCTAACATACACGTACAAGATCATTATAGATTATACGATCATGATTATCAAATAAAACAGTGCAGTTATGCAACAATTAATACCGTCTTTAAAAGTGTGCAAGTGATCCAACCACACACGACCTCCAAATTTTTTAGACCTTAAAATGACGTGTTACTAATAGAGTATATATTAAGAAACAAGTTTCGTTTTAACGATCTTGTGCTGAACCCATTAATTTAATTTGTACAGTCAATTTTGTTAGAGGGTATGATCAAAGTATTCAACTTATGGATTAAGAATCTAACATTTACAACGAGACTTGAACCATGGCTAATTAATACGTTGTGGGTAGGGGACAAGTAGCATAAACGTGGAGGTTATGAGTTCAATCCTCATACCCATTGCATATCATTTAACCGATCATTTTATTTCTAAAGTTTGTACTTGACAATGTTGAAGCTTCATTTCCGAATTTGCATGCCCCAAGTCCATATTAACTAAAACTGCATAAGCGAGAACAAAATCTGAATTAAGCTAAATGTACGAAAGAAGCTTGCGACAAGATTAAACAACTATTGTTACTGGCGTTCTGGACGTTCTCACCACCAAAGCGCCCCCAAGCATGGCGCATTGTAGATGGTCTTAGGTAGAATAATGGTAGAATAATATCAAGAGTTTTGTGTAATGATTACTATCGTTGTTTATTTATTACCTAGTAACTAAAAATCATTTCAAAAGCTTTTTTATGACATTTTCCATTGAGGTAAAAATCTATAAAATAAATAAAGATAATTATGTGCTACCATTAAAAATACTCTAATAATTAACGTTTTAAATGAATATATTTACATAGACCTGAAAGTATGCATAATTTTTCGATTGGTTGACTTTATTTTCTCTCTTAATTTCATCCAATAAAATTTTCAAACCAACCAATCATAACTTTATACCTATATTTAGTCATACATATTTAAGTCTATGTACCAATCATTTTTCAATATTTATACAACCAGTTTTTATTGGGTTTATTGTTTCGTTATGTATAAAATTTACACTTTTTACTATTGTATGAGTCGAACTTTGAAAATTCTATTGTATGTATTGAACTTGTAATATGATCTATTGTATGTAAAATTTCCTTTTTAGGTAAGGTCAAAATAGGAAAGTTTTTTTTTTTAGCCTTATCCAAAATGAAAATAATACATATAATAGACCATATTTACAAGTTCACTACATACAATAGAACAAATAAAAGTATATCGCATACAATAGTGAAAATGTAAAATTTAATACATAACCAAACATTTGAGGGTAAATATACTGCTTTTAGAAGGACTTCTCTGCCCTCCATGAATGCATATATATGGAAGCAAATAAAGCGATAAAAGTTAAAACAAGTGAATATGTATTTGGTTTTTGTTTTTGGTATATTAGTTTGGTGAAAAAAGATTATCATACTTGAGAAAATTTAATAAAAATCGTACGGTGCATAACGTCCGCATGCACTGAAAACAGCAAGTTGTGAGCCAATCAAAAATGTGATGTCCCATTCATTGAGAATCGTCCAAAGAAAAAGATACAAACAACGTACGCAATTCAATTACAGAGAATTGTTGGGTGTGTTTGGTTATCAACTCAAAAATAACTGTTTATCAGCTTCCTCATGTTAATTAGCACCATCAATATCAATGTCACATTTGAATATCTTACCAACACGCTAACATCTACAAATTCATCATTATACCATCAAAATTCATCATATATTGTATTAAGAATCAACGATTTTATGGATTATATTGTATTAAGAATCTAACTTAACATTTTACAATCAGGCTTAATCATGTTGTATATATTAGTGCATTGGTGGATTAATGAATACGGGGTAAGTAATGCGGAGTGTATACTCAGCTAATTTGCTATACACCGGGTTCAAGCAAAATTATGGGGATCAAGGGACACTCCTTTGTGGGGTCTAAGGGGCAACGTCCCTGACGATGTCTAAGTGCAGTGTATATGGAAAAGTGTCTAGATTCAATGAATCTAAAAAACAGTTAGTGTAAACTGTTTTGATACAACCGCCACATTTTGGTAGTCATCATTCTAGCAGATATTCAAATTCGTTACACACCACATAAAAACACATATCAAAGATTTTGGTACCACAACATTTGTATAATCTTTAGTCTTATCCCAAAGTAGACATCGTGAACCCAAACTTCATTAGGGTCGAATTATTGGTTTTGAAAGTGATCCTATACACGATTCTAGAGAATATCCGAATTGAAATCAAATCATGTTTCACCAAATTTCCCAACAAAACCATGGCCAACACATTGTGGGTAGGGGACATTCACCATATATGCGAATGTTATGATTTGAATCCTCATGCCCGTGTTTCTTTAATCACGAGTTACACAATTAACCCGTCATATATTAGCTACGAGACCGTTCAGTGAGTTGATGCAAGAGGGTTGATTTTACCTACTTATTTTTTATTCATTATGAATTAATTGTAATCGGGACAAGTGCCATTCTATTTCTAAATTGTACTTGACAAATTTGAGGCTTCATTTCCGAACTTTAAGTCCTTATTAACTAGCGATAATAACATCTCAATTAGGGTAAATGTACGAAAGAAGCTTGCGACAAGATTGATGCTAACGGAAGCAACAACCCATTGTCATATTCATTTCCATTATCGTTGCGACAATGATAAGACCTTCCAAGAGATAATAACGGGACACAACACTTTTAACTTAAGTTGTGTTAGATATATATGGATTTGATAAGCTCTCACTATCATGCTACTTGACATTAATAATTAATAATTAATAATTAATAATTATTATTTATATTTATATTCGATAGTCCTTCGTGACTATATAAATATATAGACCAGGACCACCCGACCTTCAATTCGGACTTTAGACAATTAGGAATCTTTCATGTAGCAGAAAACACGACCTTATTCGGTTATTCCATTTAATTGTCATAAATTCTTAAATTTAAATAACCAATATCATCATCATGTTTAATATGATGTGATGATATCCACTTGAAGAAATAATTAATAATAATTATAATAATAATAAATCTAATAGATAATACATAATAAATAATGGCGCATGTTGAACTATAATGATAACGTCTACTTTTGTTTCCTTTTTGTTTCTATATGCATCTTCCAAAATATTTAAAACCTTTTTGAATTTTTACAAGAACCGAACCGTAATTGACACCACTCAAAAACTAGGTAAACTATTGTAAGTTCGATGTAAAAAGACTAGCGTGGGTCATGTGTCTATTTATAAAAATTCACGTTTTCAAATTACTCTCTCCAACTCGATCGAGTTATATTAAAATAATAAAGTAAACATTTTAAATGATACGAAGATACACAAAGAACTAATTAAATTGATTTGTATAGTAGGAATTACTAGATACATGTTGGAGTTTAAAAATAGCAAATACATGATAGCTTATGAATACTAAATTTATTTAATAGCGTATAAATCAATTCCCATGGATAGTCATAGTTCTGTAGTTTTTAAGCCATGTGAGACCATAAATGCATACCAATCCAATCTTAAACCTTCGATCTTTCATCTTATCCATTCCAATCATCAAAACTTAATTTATTAGAATGGTGTTTGAAATTGTATATTTTAAAAGTAAGTTATTTACTCCATATGAAGTAAGCATTACTTCATTGATAACCTTAAATACTCCGTTAAAAGCACATGGAGTCGTTGACTGAAAATCAGTATTCAGTTCAGTGTTCAGTTAGATCAGTGTATTAAAATATTAATTACAAATAAACTATGATTAATATGAGTAATGCTAAATACGTCTAACCTCATCCAGTTAATTTTTGTTACCCAGCAATTACATCCTTAAGTTTATGTTTAGTCCTATGAATTAAGGTCTATCAATCACAATGTATATGTTATAATAGATATAACTAAAGGTTAAAAATGTGATACCATGCAAACTCGATTAGACTATGTTGTATCGACCTTCCAGCTGCCGGTTGAAGTCTCCAGCCGGTGGTTGGATCTAAAAATCTCAAAATGGGTTGAATTTTGGATATGTTGTGGTCCTATGTGTCCTCTAAATTTGAGCTTTTAAATAAACTCATTTGTACTCCTTATGAGGAAGTTATGATCAAAATACTAACACATAGCAAAAACTCAGATTTTATCTCTTTAATGGTCGATGTTTCAACCGACGGTTGGAATGCTTTGCGTGTAATCCAAGCTCTTCTTAACCAACTCGTTTACAAACATACCTAACCGGCGGTTAGGGATCCAACAGACGGTTGGAGCTTCTACCAAACCGAATCTGCTTCTGCAATCCACTCTTGAGCCCGATTAGATTTCATATTATATAATGTTTGATTTTGCTCTGTTTATCTCGTTTTTAGCACATTTCCCTTTCATTTCCAATTCAAGCTTCATCTATAGCTATTTTGCAAATATGAACGAAATAAGTACCTAAAATCACATAATAAAATAAAAATATATAAAAATAAAAGAATATTAGTATATAAATATAGTACTTATTTGATGTTATCATACTCACGAGCCTCTTGAACCGAATTTTTTTTATACTTGAGCGACTAGAAACTCTACTGGAGTACTTCGAACTCGACTCAACTTCAACGTGTACCGAGTCGATTTCAAATATTACTCGAGTCGATCCTAACTTGTAACGTCCTCAATAACGGTCTGGTAATTTCTTTACCTTTTATTGATTTTAATAAGTTATAAGTAAATTAAATATTATTTGATTATGTGTAACTTATTGTGAATAGTGTAATATTATTTGTTTTAAATAGTTATAGGTGACAGTACAATAAAATAACTATTTTCGCAATCGGTTTTTAGATTCCAGACTGTAGGTTTAGAACGGGTATTAAATATACCCAAATTGGGTCGGTTTTGTAAGGAGACCGACCTAAACTCCACCCACTTTTTCCCCAAATTCAGTTCAACTCTACTTCACATATTTTTCAATTACAAGAACTTCAATCTTTACCCAAGTTTAGTGATTTCAAGTTGTGATTCTTTACTAGTAATCATCTTCTAGCTTGCTAGTACTTTGTTCATAATCAAAGTGTAAGTATTCTCTTCTTCATAAACTTATGTGTTATTAGGTTAATTAGAGAATTGATAAATTGATTGAGTTCTTGAGTTGTTGTTAATAACTTTGATGCTATATGTTGATTGTAAACTGATTGTGTAGCTTAAATTAGTGAGTTTAAGTTATTCCATGGTGAATATGAAATCAAGTATTTAACCTAAATGGTTTAATTGGGTTTTGATATGGAAATGATGTTAAAATGAGGTTATTTGATGTTACTAGAAGTAAAGTGATGTTTCTTAGATGCTAAAAATGTGAATTTTTGATTGAGTATCTTGAAAATTTGCTTAAGTGAGTTTTTGGTTCGAGCTGAGTTTGTGCATAAATGAGTTGCAGGTCATTTTTCTCTTGCTCACGCGATCCCAGCTTTGGGTTCTGGATCGCGTAAGCTAGTTAAAAATCGTCCAAAATATCAAAATTTGCCTTGGATACGCGATCCCATAAAAGTTTCTGGATCGCGTATGTTAGTGCAATTTGGTTACAGAAGAAAATGAACTAGGATACGCAATCCTGTAAATGGATACTGGATCGCGTAAGTTAGTGTAATTTGGTAACAGAAATATTTGAACTGAGCTACGCGATCCGGCTAGCATTTCTTGGATCGCGTATGCAAGAGTAAATTTGAATGTTTGGTTAAAATCTAATATTTTTAATTTCGTTGATTTAAATTATGAATAAAAGTTGTTTACTTGTTTAAATACTTAGTATTTAAGTTTGTTAAGCGGAAGAAGTAAATTATTAACTTGTTGATTTTGTATTCTCAGATAAACAGAATACTCAGTGATATAGACATCCTGAGTGTGGAGGTGAAAGAGGTATCGGTGAGTGGATTTATAACTCACTCTTTAATTTGGTTGTAATTACTTTGATTACAACAATTAATAGTTGACATGTTGATAGAATTATTTAATTTGTGTTATTGATTGAATCTTATATGCTAGTTGCCATGTGATTATAGGTTGTTTTGAGGTCAACACGTTGTTTGGTTTAGTTGATTATTGTGTGAATTACATATAGTCTTACTTCATTTGTTGTGTGTAAGACTTATGTTTGAGTACAATAATCACTAGCTATCGGTCTATTCCGTATTGACCATATGGATTGTTGGACAAGTGAGAGCCGTCGCGGCAGTAGGGTTTCTCAAGGACCACCGATCCTCATAGTTGAATTGTTGATTGTTGATATAGATGTAAAATCTTATATGGTGTAATAAATGGATTATACTAAGTTGATTAGTGAGTGTTAAATTCATTCACTTAGCTTCGTGCTAATCCCTTAATCTACTTCTTGTAGGTGTTATTTTGTTATTGTGGGTTACAAGAAGAGGACGAAGAATGTTTGATAATTTAGCAACTCTGATATAGTTTTCTGAAAACTATGTTTTGAATATTATAATACCCCGTTTATATTATGTAAATGATAGTTTATGTAAATATTTGACATATGATGTATGGTAATATTATAAGTTTATAATAATGTTTTGTTTTAAACGCTTCCGAAGTCGAAAATGATAAATTAATATCTTAAGAAAAAGGGGTGTTATATAACTAACTTTGTCGTCTCATTTACAACCCAATTGGTAGTATACCCATTTTAATACTAAACCATGGTACATATATACTTTTGCAAATTTCAATATAATCATATGGTAATGCTACGTCTACTTTACCAATACGCACTTAAACAACATTCGTGAATGTGTCTAAACAAATAAACATACTTGTACTTCAGTATTTATCTTTTCCAATCTCTCCCTAATATTTAGACATGTTTCTTAGACATACATTTTACAAAAACAAATCAAAACATTAATAGCTCGAATTCCTCATCACAAAATTCCAATGTTAATACTAATGCTAATTTATTATTCTTATATATATCACTAAGATAAGATAAGATATACCGGTACTAGAAGAAACATACAAGTGTATAAAAAGGGTAAAAAAGTAAAGTAAATACAACTATCTATTTATCTCCTAACGCCAAAATCCAATCCTCCATCCATGTCACTACTTTCCCAAATTTACATTTACATTGCCGGAACAACTTCATTTCCGGCAGCGGCGCCGGCCAAAATTCTTTTCGGCGGAAGAAGAATAGATCTACACAAGGGACAATTAACCTGGCCTTCATCAACCCATCGATCCAAACACCCTCGATGAAAAACATGTTTACAGTTTACAAGCTCTCTGATTGAATCGTTTGCGTCAACACAATCAATACAGATACTACATACAGTGGAAGTGGGTCCACCGAACTTGGTGACGAGATCGGAGTAGCGAATGACAGGGACTTTACTCTTGATTGCTGCGGTGATGACGTGGACAGGGACAGGAAGGAGTGAGGGCGACGTGGCGTCGAGGATGAGGATGTAGTTGGCGGCGGTGGATGAGAAGTCGTCGGGATCGGGCGGGGATTTGAAAAGTCCGAGGTGGGAAAGGGCGGCGAGGAGGAGAGAGATGGTGTGGGAAAGGAGGTTTGAGAAGAGTGTGGTGGTGAGGATTTGAGGGATTTTGATAGCTAGATATAGAAACCCCATGTATGTATGTATGTATAGGTTGAGGGGTGTTTGGGTTTTGAGGGGGGAATGGAATTTGCAGGGATTTATAGGGGGGGGGGGGGGGGGGGGTTTGGAGATATTGTTTGTAAGTGTTGGAAATTTTGGTAATGGAGATGAACGAACATAGACGCTCGTGGGTTTACTTTATTATTATTATTGTTATAAAATATCATTTGAGATATATATACACATGTCTATTTGGTTGTCACTTTTGTCAATGCTAGATTAATAATATCTAAGTAAGTTGTCCCCCTAATTATCCAAGGTGTGAAATGTATAGTGTATACAAGTAGTATAAATACTACATTAGTTGAATGAGTAAAACACACCTTATGATACACTTTCATTAGTGGTATCCTTATACTCTCCATCTTGTTCTTCCTTTCTTACTTAAAAGTTCTTATATTATATTGCTAATGGAGCCTTAATTATAGTTAAATTACAATACGTTATCAGCACGAAAGTTCTCTAATTAAGGAAGATCAAAGCAATTCGTCTTAATCAAGATAACTAGTCAAGGTAAATATTCTCTTAATTATATGTTATAGTATATGCTATAAAGATAACTATTATTATAAACTAAATGAAAGCATTTTCTTAATAATAAGTTATAGTATATGCTAGAAAGATAACTATTATTATAAACTAAATGAAAACATTTTCTAAATAATAAGTTATCGTATATACTAGAAAGATATATATAACTATAACTATACATCATAATTAGTAAAAGTAACTTATATTTAATCATGGACATTTGGACTATGGACATTTGGACTACTAACATTTTGGACTATTAACTTTTTATTATTATGCTATAAGTTATCGTATATACTAGAAAGATATATATAACTATAACTATACATCATAATTAGTAAAAGTAACTTATATTTAATCATGAACATTTGGACTATGGACATTTGGACTACTAACATTTTGGACTATTAACTTTTTATTATTATGCTATAAGTTATCGTATATACTAGAAAGATATATATAACTATAACTATACATCATAATTAGTAAAAGTAACTTATATTTAATCATGAACATTTGGACTATGGACATTTGGACTACTAACATTTTGGACTACTAACTTTTTATTATTATGCTAACTTTTATTTATGCATCCTAACCTTATATTTTTGTGTTAACTTTAATTTTATGCAAGCTAACATTTTATTATTGTACTAACCTTTACTTATGCACTCTAACATTTATTTATGCAAGCTAACATTTTATTATATTACTAATCTTTATTTACGCATTCTAACATTTATTCTATCTATTTCCTTATTTGTATATTAATTCTTATTAATTCATCTTACCAACTTTTATTTACAAACATTTCATTATGTCTCAAAATCTTTATATAACTGAGTATAATGTTTTTACAAGTTTACCGTTTCACCGTTTAACTTTATATTTTAAAATAATTTACAACGGTAACGAGGTCGTTGCAAAAAGTTTGCCGACAGAGTTATAACGGCTATCTTTATCACTATATATTGGTTACAATCAATATTCAGTTTCTTACAAAACATATACTCTTTCACAATCATCTCAGTTCAAGGTTTCTTTCAAGATGATTTATTCAGTTTTAGTTCTGATCTTTGTAATTTTAGTACTACTCATTATCCCACTTGTAATTCTCCCTCGAGGAGAACTGTATTTTTTCTTAGGCTTGTTTATATTTGTGGTTTTTCCACTCCTCTGTATTGTTTTAACTATTGATAATATATTCTAATTTTATTGTTGTTTACTCAATTGTTGATAGCTACAATATGTCAGGCGTTGCAAAGACAGAGTTTGAATAACTCGATGCAAATGGAATGAATTATATGTCTTGGATTCAAGATATGCAATCAAAGCTTGAATCCATGGGTATCTTGAATACCATAAATGAGAACAATGACAGTTCATCAAAAGATAAATCAACAGCATATGTTTTCCTTCGTAAGCATATTGATATTATGCTAAGACTTGAATATCCAAATGTTAGCGACCCAAGTGTTCTTTGGGCAATTCTTAAAAGGAGATTTAATATTCCAAAGGAAGTTTTACTTCCAACTGCTAGAGATTAATAGAGGAACTTAAGGTTCCAAGATTTCAAGAAAGTAAATGAATATAGCTCCGCTATGTTCCGTATAGTTGCCACACTTGAATTCTGTGGAGATCGTGTAACCGATGAGGATATGTTGGAGAAAACTTTCTCTACATTTCATTCATCAAATATTAATTTGATGCAGCAATATCGGTTAATGAATTTCAAAAAATACTCTGATCTCAATGCATTTCTGCTTATTGCAGAACAGAATCAAGAGCTCCTTATGAAAAATCAAGCTCGTCCAGCAGATTTGTAACACCCCTCTTTCTTACCAGCAATATTATATTATTTTACTCGGAAGCGTATAAATTTAAAACATATTTATATACTGTACATTATGATAATGTACATACACAGTTACATATTCAAAACATTTCAACTTAGAACTGTTTAAAAACTACATATGTCGGGGTATTATATATTACGAAACCAGGTTTATAATAAAACCATATCAGAGTCGTAATCTGTCAGACATTCCCTGCGAAAGCATCCTTTCCTGACACCCACATATATATCAAAAACCTGCAGAAAGTAGGATGAGGGATTAGCACGAAACTAAGTGAATGAATTTATCACACACAATTCAACTTAGCATAACAATCTGTTTACAGCAAATACTAGTAAACACATTCTTTTTCAATGAGGATCGGTGGCTCTTGGGATATCATAATACCCGGGGATTTCCAAAGAACACTTAACGTCAATCTGTATGGCCAATACAGAATAGACCGATAACTATTGGTTATTAAACTCATACACAAGTCTCAAACACAACAAATGAATCAAAACCTGTGTAATTCACATAATAACCAAAAAGTCCAACTACACGTTGACCTCAATAATCTGATACATATAGATTCACATATCACGTAGATTCATAATCAATATACAGATTAACAATCGTATAATCAATCTACGTATACTTGTTGCAACCAAAAAGTTACAACTAAATCGAAGGGTGAGTTCTAAATCCACTCACCGATACCTCTGTAGCCTCAATACTCAAATCCCAATATCACTTAGTCTCTGGAGGATCTGAGAAACAACGATCAATGCACGTTAGTACTCGTTCTCAATATTCATCTAACTCATAACAATATATTATTTACTCATCAATAATATGGTACTAATCACTTTCTATCATTCATAATTTACAATTTATAAATAATAGAACACATTAGAATCGATTAAAGAATCAATTATTATTTAACTACAAATAATACATTCCTAATCATGCATTATTATTACTCAAAACAAGTATACTCAAATAACACTTTAACATTTAGAGGTTTATTAATTTTAAAATCAAAGTATAAAATGGGATGGGGAGTACTCAGCTTGCCTATTTCGTCCCACCCCTTTAAGCTACAGCATAACCAATTTCTAAATATGAACTCAAAGTCAATTCCTTTATTACTTTAGTTATCAAATCAATCTAATATTACTAGTTCCACATATCAACTAGTAATTACTTTAAGGCTCAATTCAAAATCCTACTTCAATTTAATAAGAATCAAAATATCAATACATGAACTTTACTTATATATCAAACTTCTACTTTTATAACTTCGATCAACACATGGCTTAATATCAAATAATATCATTCAATTTATACCAATTCAACCTAGGAACAATTCATCATCATTTAGTCAATTAAATCATCGAAATTCTTAAATTACTTCATATAGCAAGCATACCAATTTAAACCATAAATCAAGTAAGTAAAGGTATTAATATGAGTATACTTACAATTAATATGAAGAAACAAGAAGGTGATGCTAACGATATGGATGATGATAGAATTACAAGGATTATTTTAAAACAAATCCCAATTTTCCTCTGTGGTGTTATCGAAATACAAGAGAAACTTTCTTATTTAGAAAGTTAAAGGGAAGAAAGAGTAGGTTCCAACAATAATCGACCTTATATCTATTAATTTAAGTTTCCACTTTAAATCTATTGTCTGGAACTTAAAAATCATTTTACAATTCAATTATTATTATTTTCCTTATAACGATATTAGTTTAACAAAATAAGTTATTTATCTCACACAATAACTCATTTAACTTTTTTTTTAAAACTAATATTATTAGCTAACATAATAATACCAATTTATCCTAACACATTAAATAATAATTTAAAGTTTAGGAATTTACCAGACCCATAGGGAGGATGTTACAAGATTCCCTAGCATTAGCTGAGGCAAATGCTACAAATAAAGATGATTCAAAAAAATAATACAAATGGACGGGGACGGGGACGAGGCCGTGGCACAAATTATCGTTACAATCACAACCATAATGGTGGTCGTAACTCTAACAGTAATTCTCGTGGACGTGGTCGTGGACGTAGACGTAGTCGTGGTTATAAAAGTAATTACCACAATGGTCCATATGATAACAAGTCCCAACCACAAAGAAGGAATCATGATGCTGGAGAAAGTACTTCTAAGAACCCTGATGACATCTGTTATAGATGTGGAAGTACAGGGCATTGGTCTAAGATGTGTCGTACACAGGAGCATCTTTGTAAGCTCTATAAGGCATCCATTGCTGGAAAAAATAAAGAAGTGAATCTTGCTGATGACCTTGAGTTCACAAATGTTGAAATGAATGTTGCAGATTACTGCAATGACATTGACATATGAATCAATTTGGCTATCAACAATCTATCATAACTATGTTGGTTTTTCATAAGTGTATTTCCCTTTTAATTAGTTATGTTTTCCTATCTATATTTTCCCCTTTATGATGGGTCTATCATTTCATGTAATATATTTCTGAAATAAGATGTATCTTTTGTTACATCCTTCTTGTTACTTATTTAGACTCATTCTAATATTTTCATATTTGAAGTTTGATATGAATTACAACGGGCTAGATCATGAAGCAAATGGTGGAGATCTATGTATACCAGATAGTGGTACAACACACACTATTTTGAAATATAAGAAATATTTCTCTGAATTGAAACCAACAAAGGCAATAATACATACAATATCAGGCCCTGCAGATTTGATAGAAAGAGTTGGAAAAGCCAGATTTACATTGCCAAATGGTACCAAGTTTTTGGTAGAAAATGCTTTATACTCCCCAAAATCAACGAGAAATCTTTTGAGTTTTAATGACATATATTTTAATGGATATGATCATCAATCTGTGACTACAGATAATGGGAAATATTTGCACATTACTGATAAGAATAATGTGTTAGAAAAATTCCCAATGCTTAATTCTGGCTTACATTATACACATATAAATGTAGCAGAATCTCATATGCTAGTTAAAGAAAAGCATAGTGATCCTAGTATTATCAGTTTATGGCATGACAGGTTAGGTTATCCAGGATCTACAATGATGAAGAGAATAATTGGAAGTACCCATGGACAACCATTTAAGGATCAAAAAGTCTCACATGATAAAATGAGTCCTTGTACATCTTGTTCTCTTGGAAAGCTGATTGTGAGACCTTCACCGCTTAAAGTTGAAAATGAATCACCACAGTTTCTTGAAAGAATTCATGGTGATATATGTGGACCTATTCATCCACCATCTGGACCATTCAGATACTTTATGGTATTAATAGATGCATCAAGCAAATGGTCTCATGTGTGTTTATTATCAACTCGTAATATGACATTTGCAAAGTTTCTTGCACAAATTATAAAGTTACGAGCACATTTTCCTGATCATACAATTAAGAAAGTAAGACTTGATAATGCTGGTGAATTTATATCTCAAGCATTCAATGACTATTGCATGTCAGTAGGAATTGTTATTGAACATCCAGTTGCTCATGTATACACACAAAATGGTTTAGCTGAATCATTGATTAAACGTCTCCAATTGATTGCTAGACCATTGATAATGAGAACAAAATTGCCAGTGTCCATTTGGGGACATGCAATTTTACATGGTGCATCATTAGTTCGTATTAGACCAAGTGCATATCATAAGTATTCTCCTCTACAACTTGCCTTTGGGCAAGAACCAAATATATCTCATCTGGAAATATTTAGTTGTGCAGTATATGTTCCCATTGCACCACCACAACGTACAAAAATGGGTCATCAAAGGAGATTGGGAATATATGTTGGGTATGAAACATCATCCATAATAAGGTATCTTGAACCTTCAACAGGTGATCTTTTTACAGCACGTTTTGCTGATTGTCATTTTAATGAGGAAAATTTCCCAGCACTTGGAGGAGAAAAGAGAACTCAAGAAAAGGATGTTTCATGGTGTGAACCTTCATTGTTGTATCTTGATCCTCGCACTAAACAAAGTGAAACAGAAGTTCAAAGGATCATGCACTTGCAAGAAATTGCTAATCAGATACCTGATGCATTTACTGATACAAAAAGAGTGACTAAATCTTATATACCGGCTGCTAATGCTCCAGCTCGAGTAGAAATTCCAAGTGATCAATCTAATGATAAAGTCACTCAAGAATCTAAAGCACGTTTGAAACGTGGGATACCAATTGGTTCAAAGGATAAAAATCCTAGAAAAAGAAAAGGATTAGAACATGCAATTGACCATACGGATGATGTGTTTGAAGAAACACAAAATGTGGATACTTCCCAAAGAGAAGAAGTCAATGACATCAATAAAGAAATTGCTATCAATTATGGTCACACGAAAATATTGTGGAATCGAGTTAAAATGGAAAATGTTGATGAAATATTTTCTTATGCTGTTGCATGTGACATTATTGTTGGAAATGATGATCCCAAACCAACATCCGTCATGGATTGTCAAAATAGACAAGACTGGAATAAATGGAAAGAAGCAATAAAAACAGAATTAAATTCGCTTAATAAAAGAAGTGTTTTTGGTCGTATTGTCCTCACTTCTAAAACCATAAAACCTGTAGGGTACAAATGGGTTTTCACAAGAAAGAGAAATGAGAAAGATGAAATCACAAGATACAAAGCTAGACTTGTAGCTCAAGGGTTTTCTCAAAGACCTAGAATTGATTATGAAGAAACGTATTCTCCTGTTATGGATGCAATCACGTTTAGATATTTGCTCAGTCTAGCAGTATCTGAAAATCTTGAAATGCGTCTTATGGATGTTGTTACAGCTTATCTATATGGATCATTAGATAGCGATATCTATATGAAGATCCCAGATGGATTTACAATGCCTAAATCATTAAGTTCAAAACCTAAAGAAATGTATTGCATCAAACTACAAAGATCTTTATATGGGTTGAAACAATCAGGACGCATGTGGTATAAACGTTTAAGCGATTACTTGATGAGTAAAGGATATATAAATAATCTTATTTGTCCATGTGTCTTTATTAAGAAAACAACATCCGGATTTGTGATCATTGTTGTCTATGTTGATGATCTAAACATCATTGGAACGAATAAAGAAATCCCCATGAAGTAATTGTGCATTTGAAAAAAGAATTTGAGATGAAGGATCTTGGAAAAACAAAATATTGTCTTGGTTTACAGATTGAGCACATGCCTAATGGAATACTTGTTCATCAATCAAACTACACACATAAGGTATTAAAACGTTTTAATATGGACAATGCTAAACCTTTAAGCACTCCAATGGTTGTTAGATCACTAAATGTAGACAATGATCCATTTCGTCCTCGCGAAGAAAATGAAGAGGTCCTTGGACAAGAGGTACCATACCTTAGTGCTATTGGAGCACTTATGTATCTTAAAAATTGTACTAGACCTGACATTTCTTTTGCAGTTAACATGTTTGCAAGGTTTAGTTCAGCACCAACCAAAAGACATTGGAATGGGATCAAACACATATTCCGATACCTACGTGGAAGTACTGACTTAGGTCTATTTTATTCTAATAATTCAAAGCAAGGATTGGTTGGTTATGCAGATGCAGGTTATTTGTCTGATCCTCATAAAGCTAGATCTCAAACTGGATATGTATTCATGAATGGAGGCACTGCAATTTCATGGCGTTCTCAAAAGCAAACACTTGTTGCAACATCTTCAAATCATGCTGAGGTCATTGCATTGAATGAAGCTAGTAGAGAGTGTGTATGGTTAAGGTCAATGACACAACTCATTTTATCCTCATGCGGACTAGAGAATGAAAAGATGCCAACTATGATTTATGAAGACAATGCAGCTTGTATTGCACAAATGAAAGAAGGGTATATTAAGAATGACAGAACTAAACATATACCTCCAAGATTCTTTTCATACACTCAAGACCTTATCAAGAATAATCAGATTGAGATGCATTATGTTCAATCTAGCAATAACTCAGCAGATCTTTTCACAAAGGCACTTCCAACTGCAATTTTCAGAAAACACGTTCATAGTATTGGAATGCGACATGTTCAAAACATGTAATGGATTATGGTTATCTACATGAGGGGGAGTCAACTATACGTTGCACTCTTTTTTCCTTACCTAAAGTTTTTTCCCATTGGGTTTTCTTTAGCAAGGTTTTTAACGAGGCAGTACATCAAAGTTGACTCTACATTGAAGAAAAGTGTCATCCAAGGGGGAGTGTTATAAAATATCATTTGAGATATATACACATGTCTATTTGGTTGCCACTTTTGTCAATGCTAGATTAATAATATCTAAGTAAGTTGTCCCCCTAATTACCCAAGGTGTGAAATGTATAGTGTATACAAGTAGTATAAATACTACATTAGTTGAATGAGTAAAACACACCTTATGATACACTTTCATTAGTGGTATCCTTATACTCTCCATCTTATTCTTCCTTTCTTACTTAAAAGTTCTTATATTATATTGCTAATGGAGCTTTAATTATAGTTAAATTACAATAATTATATATATATTATATATGTCGATTTAATTTTATTGTATTTTATTATTTTGTGTGGACGTATATATATATTTACAACTAACAAGCTACAGTATTTGATAGATGTTTTGATTAGAAAAATAGAGCTCAAACGAGTACACTGACTTTTTGTGAAAAACTATAATTGATATGAGCTTTTGGATCTTCGAAATTAAGGGTGCACTAACTTTTTGTGAAAAAATATAATTGATATGAGCTTTTGGATCTTCGAAATTAAGGGTTCGTATTAATACATAATTTAAAACAAAAAAAATAAATTTGTGACAGAATCTAGGCAAAGGGTTAGTATAGACATTTAACATTATGACATATACGTAAGTTTTTTTTCATCATTTGAAACCTTGTTATCAACATCCTAGGAAAATCGTAATTCTGAAACCTTCCAAAACCCTTTCGAATCTCTAGTTTCACATTTCTATCTTCAGATTTATCCACTATATGTGTTCGAATATCTGTAGATTCCTCTAAATTTCGTCCTAAAAAACCCTATTGTGAAAAACCTTCTCAAATCATCAATTATTGCTATTTTAGTTAGCAATTATTCATAATAAATGGATATCCATGAAGAAATCGAGTTAGCAACATCTTAGAAATCGCTTTTTCGTAAGTACTTTGAATTATTTTATTAGTTTTAGTCATGTCGGTATTGTTTTTAGATTGTTTTGATGATAAATTAGGTTTTGATGGTATAGAAATAGTGAAATTAGTTGTATTATGTTTAATTGTTGACTTAAAGATTCGATTAAGTTAACTCCTAATGTCCATTTTGTAGTCATATATATGTATGTCTCCGTGTAGTCCTTGTCACCTAAAGTAAGAGTATGATGAAGACGTTAGTTAGCTGTGTTATTTTTCCTCTATATTTTATTTACTAATAAAGAAAATTTGAACCAAAGTGATGTGTTGTTATTTTGTTAGAGTTTTGTTTTGGGATAGTTAAAAGAAATTTGCATATAAGGTGTTCGATGAAATGTTTCAATAAAATATAGTTTTACTGTAGTCGTTCTAGTGATTGACTAACATAAAAATTTAGCATGGAGCTGCAAAAATAATGCAGATTCTAAATAGTTGGTTGAACATAATGATTGATAGGAGTAACTGTCACATGTGTTATACTATACCGGTATTTACAATTTCTATATTCTTTGTAGTATCACATGTGGTACTGTACTATATTGATACCTCATAGATTTAGATTGTTCTGCATAGTATCAAATGCGGCTCTTACTAGATCACTAGATAGTTATTTGTGATCACTATGAGGAAATTTCAAAGTTTCCATCCATCAATGTCGCGCCACAACAAACCCACTATTTGAGGCGACTAGGTATCTTACAATTGAACACGAAAGAAATAGCATATAATATTAACTGATGTAGCCCAATTGTTATCAGATGTTGCTGCTTTCGCTATTTCATTGTTTTCGCTTTGGGCTTCGGATTGGGAAGCTACACATTGTCAATCTTACGGGTTTTCCAGGATTGAGATTCTTGGGACGTTAGTATCGATTCAGTTGACTTGGTTACTTACTGGTATTCTTGTTTATGAAGCTATTGATAGATTGGTTCATGGGTCAGCTGAAGTCGAAGGGGGTGTTATGTTTGGTATATCTGCAATCAGTTTGGTAATTAACGTTTTCATGATATTCATACTCGGTCATGACCATCATGGTCATGATCATGATCACGACCATCCTGATCATGGACTTAGTGTCACTCATCATCATGAAGATCAGACCCAACCTTTATTGAAATCTTACTCAACGTGTGAAGATAAAAAGAAGCGAAATAATATTAACCTGCAAGGTGCATATCTTCATGTTCTTGGGGATTTTATTCAAAGTGTCGGTGTTATGATTGGAGCTGCAATTATATGGTTTAATCCTAAATGGACTATTGTTGATCTGATATGCACGCTTTTCTTTTCTGTTATTGTGTTGTATACAACTATCAATAGGTTGCGTGACATTTTGGAAATTATAATGGAAAGTACGCCAAGAGAGATTGATGCGACCCATTTGGAGAATGGCTTTGTGAGATGGATGAAGTGCTTGCAATTCATGAGCTGCATATATGGGCGATTACTGTTGGAAAAGTTCTGTTAGCGTGTCATGTGAAGATTAGGCGTGATGCTAATGCTGATATGGTGCTGGACAAAGTTGTTGCTTACATTAAGCGTGAGTACAACGTTAGTCATGTTACAATCCAGATTGAGAGAATTAACTTGCTAGCTAAATATCGGATGCATTCTATGTTAGTTCTGTCGTTTTCAGTTTGTAATGCAGCTAGTGTTTCAGAGTTATTAGTTCTGTTCCCTATTTACAAACATAAAATTCAGAAGATATTATCAAGAGATTCTTAATCTTGATGTGTGCCAATGTTTGAAGTTGACCTTACTTTCCTTTGACAAGAAATAAAACTAATCTATTCAAGGGCATTAAAACTAGCTTGTTAAATATATGATTGTATATTATGTGGCTAGATCTTTCATTTTCGGTTTGTAATGCAACCACAGAACCACTGTTTCAGAATGATAGTTCCTTAAAAAGAGAATTCAGAGGATATTTTAAAAGACTCTCGTGCAGTATCACTGGTTCATCTTTTAAAAACCAAAATTGGTTAGAGATTCACTTGTTATGCAGCACTTATATTTTATTCAATACTTTTATGCCCAGAATCTATATTTTGTTTCTAAAACTTTTTACTTGTCCTTATTATGAAAGTATGTGTGACAATGTCTAAAGTTGAGTTTGATTGCCCTTTGACATAATTCTTGATGACATTTAGTATTCCAAGTACTTTTTATATTCATTACATCCTTTTTAGTCACTTTCTAGGAGAAAGGGGGAGAACAGGGAATTTGACTACATGACCTTAAACTAAAGTCTTGATCCATGATTAAAGTGAAACTGATTGTGGGAATATACTGTTCTTATATGTCTAAGTTTATACTTTATATCTATCTGTATTAAGTAATGACAATGATGTCTTCAAGAGTAATCAACCGAAAGGGCCCAAATCGTAAACCAGAAATATAAGTAATCTATTCAGGGGCACTTTTATTTAACAGCAATCAAGAGAATCAGGTGGATGGAGAGGCCATGAATGCATCCAAGCAGTTCTCAGTTGCAAGTCCTCGATTCCAGAACTTTTCGTAAAACTCACCATATGTGAATGGTCGGTACACAGCAGGCTCATCATCAGTTACCAGTTCTGGTGCAGGACGTATGACTGCATCAGGAGACGGACAGTAAAATGTGGGTATTGATATTCGTTCTTTGTCATAATTCACCACAGCTCTATGCAAAATGCTCTTATATTTATCATTACTTAGTACCTGCGGTTTATAACAAAAGAACACTAAGTAATTAGCAAACAAATAAAATGATTTCCTAAAAGTAGAGTGTAATCACGGTACTTTTTCTAGTATATGTAGATACCTGAATTTGGTCACCAATATTGATGATAAATGTGTTTGGAACAGGATCAATCGCAACCCAATGCCCGTTTTTCAAAACTTGAAGACCAGGAACTTCGTCTTGAAGAAGGATGGTTATGAGATTAAGATCGGTGTGGCCAGGCAGTCCGTAAGTCAAATCTGGCTGTGGGCAGGGTGGGTAGTAATTCAAAGCCATATGCTGCGCGTGTTTACCCAATTGTCTGCTGATATAATCTTTATCAAGACCCAAACTTTCAGAAATGGCCTCAACCAATTGGAGTGATAACCCTCTTGCACTAGTACAATACTCCGCTACGTGGTCTTTGAAGGACTCCGGGTTTGTGGGCCATTCGTGGATGTAATCTTGAAGTGGGTAACAATGCAGCCTCAAGAAGTCTCTCCAGTTAGCAACCTTTTCGGTACGAATGTTAAAACTAGTGGATAGCCTCGTGGTTTTGGTAGGGTCGTCTGAGTAAGTCTTGAGCCTGTCTTCTTCTGGCAATTTGAAAAAATCTCTAGCGATTTGCATCATGTTTGATATGATGGATTCCGGTACTCCATGGTTCTTTACCTGAAAGAAGCCATAATCACGGCACGCTTGACCAATTTGTTGGACAACATGAGCCCGATTGGGCCCGTGGAGATCGCTGAGATCAATGATTGGGATTGAATCATTATGGGTAACGTTTTGGAGATTGGGGCGATCGGAGAGAGGGCGGATGTAATGAGAAGGGACTTGATCGATTTTATCAGTTGAAACGAGATCGCTAACTAGTAATCGTTTTGAAGTAGAAGAAGAAGCAGCCATTGTTAAGTTGTACGTAGTAGAGAATAGAGATGTGTCCTCCAAATGAGAATGTGTTGGTTTATATAAAGTACGGAAGCATAGAGAAAGTGAACAATTAGGATTCATCATGTTGTGTCACACTACAAGCTGTGTGGTTGCTGATATTTGGTGATGCATGTATGTGATTACATAATAATTTAAACATGACGTAGTATCTGGTGACAAAGCAGATGACGTATGCCAACATCTTCAATCATGGAAATATTCGAGGGCCGGGAAATTTGACACACGTTATATTATATTAGTGACGTCGGTACAACTGAGGAGAGATATTTGAGTACGTAAATGAGAGTCGTATGATTCGAAATTTCGAATTGCGTAAGAAAGCAATGATACGTACGGATTAATTGTTACGTTCTTCACGGGTAAAAATGACTTCCTGGCATGAATTATTTATTGTACAGAGTTTTAGCCCACAACGATTTTAAGGATATTTTTAGTTCAAATTAATTAATAATATTCCATAATCCATATATGTATCAATAATATTGTGTACGTATTTATATCTATCGATCTTCTATCTATACATATAAAACAAAGATTTTTTCTTGATTTTTATACATGCTACATCATAATATTTCCTTTTCTGTATAGCAATTTTTAATATATTACAGTATATAACAATTTTTTATATATAACAATTTTTACCTACATAATAAAAGTTCATTTTCTAATCAATATCTTATACATTACAATTAACAAATATTATCATCATCAACTACCATGTATTAAGAAAACTAGTTTTGATAAAGATATTTAACATTGATTATTTTCTGTACATTTTAGTATATACTAGTTTATAACCCGCGAATTCGCGGGCTAGTTCATAATTTTCTTTATTTATTTTTTACAGATCTTATTGTTATATACTATTGTTTTGTTTGACGTTGTTGTGTTGTTTGTAATTTAATGATGTATTGAATATAATGAAATATATTTTTTGTATTTAAAAAAAAGTTTAATGTCTAATGCATCCATAGCAATGGAAGGGATAAAACCGTAAAATTATTATATATATGGGTAGGTGTTCTTGCAGCTAAATAACCATAAAATTTATTGAGCGCAAAGACATTCAAGTATTTCTTATGTATGAATGAGCGAGATGTATTAGCTATATGGATTATGTATATATAATAATTAATATTAAGATAACTTTGCAAAGAATATTCCGCCCTCTTTAACTCATAAATTTTTATTTAGTTTATACACATAGAATTGCACCTATATTTATGGCATTTATTTTACTTGAAAACTAAATACCATTAAAAATTTTATATATACGCAATATATAGGTGAGTCGTAAAAACTATAAAGTGGTATATTTAAGAAGAAATACATATAAAAGATTATACATGCAAGATTGTTAATTTAATAAAATTGATCCCGCGTAATATTTGTTTGTTTGGAATAGATTCATGATAATTGTTTAAGTGATATAACCTAAAAACATGTACATATACATATATCCTAAATACTAATACTATTCGATTAAAGTGTAAACATGATCGTTCAATTGTATAACAAATGGATATAGAAGTTAACAATTTAGTTATTTAGTTGCATTTAATTATATAAAAATGTATCAAACTATATATATATATATATATATATATATATATATATATAATACGCATCGTAAATAGCATCTTCTGAAAAATTAAAATGTAATATATCTTCTAATGTTTATTAATAATTATAACAATAGATATATTACATTCATAACTTCGAAATTGAATCACATGAACTGTTTAGCTATATGAGTTTACACTTAATGATTAAACAACTGGATTACGTACTAATTAAATATTTAGCGTAGCATTGTCTTGACATTTATATAATAAGATTTGGAAGTCATCATCATGCTCTATTTGTAGAAAATATTTCATACACATCATCGTTCCATTTGTAGTTTGATTTGGGGTATTTAAGTAGCTCTGTTTTCTTAAAAGAAACATTTAACACGGACTTTAAAGTCATCACTCTCATTGTTAATAAGGTTCATAGGGGTAAAACCTTGATCAACAACCATATATTTTAAAAAATAATGGGAGTTACTAACTGAAGATGATTTTGTAAACAACAATGTATATAAAACTGTATTATTAATAAGTTGCAACATTTTATAAAGTTATTCATTCTGTAAGTTGGATTCAAAATTTAAAATTTTGAATCAAATAATAATAATGATTTGGAATTGTTCAAATTCAACCACATTATTTTTATATACTTAAAAGATTATATGTATATACTAAATAGTCATGTCAACGAATTACCAATCATACTTGGAAATATGATGTATGTATTTTTTTATGATTTCACATTGAAATGATTATGTTTCCTATTAAACATTATAATTGAAATCGATTTAATATTTATCTCTATTACATATAAAGCATTTTGCTTCATATCTTAAAAATTAGACTCAATAACAAATAAGGTTATTTTAATAAGATTTGTCAAATTAATATATGGCATCAACGTATCACAATAATAGGAAGGAACATGAAGTGATCAAAGTCAAACAAAATTTAGTGTTCAAATTTTTTGAATGTTACATGAATATTAAATATTAAATTAAATAACATCCTTATGTTACATACTTTGTTCTAATATACCTTTAAAAGCATATTATATACTTTTATAATCATATACTAAATTTGAAATTAATATATTGATAATTTACTACATGTATAAAAGTATTATGGTACTTGGTTATTATATATATATATATATATAAATTAGATAGCTGCGTTGTATATATAAGGTACCGTCGCATTGTGCGGGTACCTTGTTAGTACATGTAAATATGATATATGCAATTTCTATAAAAAAAACATAGATGATGATTATGAATATGGATCATGATATGAGTATGTAAATTGTGAAATGAAAAACGCTTTAAGTAAATATTATAATCAGTATTGTGTTTGAAATGGAATTAAAATTTTCATGTGTAACTACGATTTATGTATTTTTAGCATACACATTGATTATGAATTTTGAATTATATGAAAGCAAAAAAAAATATCATTGTTTATGAATTTAAATTAATTATACTGGAACATAATTAATCCCTACATTACAATACAAGAATATTTATTGTGAAAATTATTAACTATTTACTTTAATACTAATTAACTAATTAAGTGCTACTAATTAATTAAGGGTAAATATCCTTAATTGTTAAGGGTATTTTGATTTTTTGCATATGATCCATTTTGCTATTTAGGTAGTCAATGTTTGAGAAGGAAATCAATGGACTATATTAATTGTCCTCATTCATCTAATGATCATGATTAATTTATAATGATTTATTTTTGGAAGGGCAACATATATATGGTTTTCTTTTAATATATTAAAGAGATTAGTATTGAATTTAATAATTATTTATAAACTTTCAACAATATTAAGATACAGCTGAGACCTAATATATGATTAATTATATTAGTTTAATTACTTGAATTGCATAGGCTCAACAAATGTATAAATACTTAACATAATAACTTAAAAATTAATGTAATTGTATTATGTATTCAAACTTAAACATAATAACATACAAACTAATTTAATGGTATTATATAAATAGTCGTGCATCGCACGAGCTCAATGCTTAGTTTGTATGTTTAAAATAAAGTTTTTTAATTACCTATTAGGCGTATTACTTTAGTTAACAATTATGTGTTATTAATTTACAAACTCTTGAACATAGTTCGTAAAGAAGTTTGGTTTATAACTTTATTCTGAAAAATAAATGAATAATATATATGAAAGATATTGAAGTAAACGTAAAGTAATTGATTAACACCACAAATTAATTGTGCTATCGATAACACTGATTATATGCCCATTAATATATTCGTCTACTTACAAATTACTATATAACTACACTTTTCAAACGGTCGTGCATCGCACGGACTCAATACCTAGTGTTTTATATAAATTAACTTGTATGTGTGAAATATCATAAACTACTCCCTCTATCCGTCCCTAGCAAAAAATGTTGAATATATAATTCATTTTTACCGTTATATTCAATGTTGGTTTGATTATATGGGAGAAATGAGTTACTAATAGTAATAAAACAGAATAAATTTGAGATTTTAAAATTTTTAAGAGTTATTTTTTTCAGGTGGATAATCTTTTTAGGAAAAAAAATTCAAAATAGTAATGTAGATATTAAATTTGGGTGGAGGGGGTAATTAAACAGTCGTTGTGACACCCGTAAAATTAGAACTAGTTATTAGTCCTTAATCATTTTGTAATACATGTAATTAGTTCTATGTTAGGCTAATTGTATGTATCATTACGTATATTTTATAAATATACGCATTTACGCGATTAGATTTAATCGTGCATGTTATTATATCGGCCGGATTCCGATACATCATTACGGACGTTGGTGAACCCAATTTATTAAATAATATTAAATTATTTAATAAACATAGTGATTTTCTAAATATTATTTCGATAATATTTCATAAGTATTTCGTATCGTATCGACTAAGTTATACGCGACAAAAGTACGTGAATCACACCCGATCAACAAAATAAACTTAAGTCATAATCTTATAACTCATTAGTAAGTATTTTGATAAAATACTTCGATTATAAATATCGAAATTATATCATTATTTTAAACGCACGTATAAAACGTATAACGTATAATTAAACGTTTAAACGATCGGGTAATAAATTGAGACAAGATTTAATAAATTGCCACTACCTTTTTGACTTGGGAAAAAGTCGACCAGACAAGATCCTAAAATCATGGATCTTGTTTGGTGAATTATTACACCTTAAAAACCATATTTCCAATCCCATTTCATTTCATTTTTCTTAACCACCACCATCTCTTTCTTTCTTCTCTCTCAATCGGCACCTCCAACCACCACCTCACCACCATCGACCACCATCATAACATAGTTAAAAACCACCACCTTTTAGTGAAGGAAGCAAAGGAAAAGCAAAGGGAGCAAAACTGAGCATCATCCATCTCATACCGTCTTTAAATCACCATTTTTCTTGTAAGGATAACCTCCATTTCATTAGATTTGTTTGTTTTATGTTTATATACATATTAGTATATTCATATGACTAGAAAATGTGCAAATTCAAGCTTGAATACGTTTTTCATGTGTATATATATAAAGACAGTTTCTGTCTTCCAAAAACCGACTCACAAAAACATTCATAACTGGAGTTCTAGGTTAAATAAATGTATGAGACCACTTGGAAAAGTTTGGTATTTTTGCCCTCTACAAAAAGTTCTTATTTGACCATTTCCAGAAATGTCCGTATTTTCGTGTATAACTCGATCTTTGAACATATGTCTGTTTTGGACCAAATATGACCACACTTCGAAACTATTTTTGTTCAAAATAGTAAATGAACTCTTAAGTCACTGACCCTTTTGTTACACAACTTGTAGTCGCTGACCTCTTCAGCGACCAACCACTTAAGTCGCTGAACCCTTAAGTCACTGACCCCTTCAGCGACCAACCACTTAAGTCGCTGAACCCTTAAGTCACTGACCCCTTCAGCGACCAACCACTTAAGTCGCTGAACCCTTAAGTCACTGACCCCTTCAGCGACCAGCCACTTAAGTCGCTGAACCCTTAAGTCACTGACCCCTTCAGTGACCAACCACTTAAGTCGCTGAACCTTTAAGTCACTAATCCCTTCAGCGACTAACCACTTAGGTCACTGACCCCTTCAGCGACCAACCCCTTAAGTCACTTTAACCAGCGAGTTGACCAGCTTGGCCAGCAACCTTGACCAGCGAGTTGACCAGCTTGGCCAACAACCTTGACCAGCGAGCTGTCCAGCAACCTTGACCAGCGAGTTGACCATCTTTGACCAACAACTTTGACCAGCGAGTTGACTTCCATTGACTTTTGTATAAATTGTATTTCAACCACAAACTTAGAAATTATACATTTTCGAACCCCAACTTTTGGATACAAATGCATATACACTTTCGGATAAGTATACGCGAACAAATCTACAAGTATATGACACAACGATGACTCATATATGAATAATACTTTTGAATTATTATTACAAACCATCACCAACGTGCCGTACACATTTTCAAAACACAATCAATCAAACCAAAGTATTTGGACATTACTAGTTGAGTGAACAACTAGCATAGATGGTCTGTTGAGACATCTAATAATTATTATAAACTTTGAGCGTTTAGGACGCCCGACAGGTTTCAGTCGTTGGAGACGACATTATTTCATCGTGTACCATCAGTATTGCTTGATAGCATCTCATCAGACGCAGGTGAGTCTCATAGCCCCTATTTTACCGTTTTTACTCTAGGGGTGAGAATACAAGCTTGTTTTATTTTACATGTGAACACAAGTATCAAAATATCACTATAGATTGCATGAGTTGTTTTCTCTAATCGCTTTAAGTCCTCTATCATAGTTTGGTAATACTTTTGTAGCATGAATGTTAGTGTATGGTACCATATGGGACTGACAATCCCCGTCCGGGTAGCAAGCACTAACTGGTCAAACGGACGCATTATCATTTGTTCATACGTGTGTTGATTAGGCACACGCATAGAGGCACCCTCGCTCAGGCACTTAATTGTGATCCTGACACCTCAGTTAAGCTCAGACTATGTGCTCATGGCAGTTATATACATCATTTATCAATTACTTATTTGTTTAATTACAAATATTCATACTTAAATCTTGCGGTTCATACAGTACACTTTATCATTAAACCTGTGAGCTCACCAGCTTTTAGCTGACCATTTTAGCGTGTATTCTCAGGTTCGCAGCAGCATTAGGTCTGCTCACTCAGGATGCCCATTAGCTCGAGTCGCATTCAGACATCAAGAGATTGTCATGCATTACTATATTTTGTATAATTTAGTTATGCCATAGAATCTCTACCATTTGGCTCAAGAGCTTTTGTAAACTATATTATAACAGTATAAAACTTTTATAATATCAATGTATTTTGTAAAACGACGCATATAGAGTCGTTCATTGTATGCCTTGTGTGCTTGATATTTGATTAGCCGCGCCCCAAACCGACCCGCTTCCGCATCATAATTTGGGGGTGCGACAGTCGTAAACAACTTTTACTTCCTCTACATGTTAGGATTAATGCAATGGACTTGCGACGTACTTTCACTTTTGTTTCAAGGTAAATAACAAACCGATTTTATTACCAAGTAAGCTAGATAATGTAGTTTGTAAAAATGTATCGATGTAGGTAATATGAATCATAAGTACTTAAATAGAGTTAATTGTATTGTTCATCTCTAAGGTTTATACACAGTTGATTGCACCATCATTCTTTATACTTGACTTTTTGCATCAAGCGTCCAAAAACACAAAAGTTATTGCCGTTATTGTCCTATGGGAGTTGATATTTACAACACAAAAAGTGATACCAACACCACACTCTACAAGTATAAAAGCAGACAGTACAAGTATACAATTGCATAATTGTGGTGTATGCACCAAATTATGTGTTGTACATATCACTACCCTTGTCCTATTATTAAAAAATAGGAAATTAAGGGTATGGTAGTAATTTTAGTTGGAGGAGTGACTAAACACGCAATTACATTGTACATATTTGGACTACTTGTGCACAAAGTGAAATATAGAGATAAACATTGCAACTGTGTATAAACTACAAGAACGAACCATGCATTTAACTCAATCCCGTCTTTTGGAAAATTATGTAAAGTACGATGATAATCGATATCACTTTTTTATCGGTACATTACTGAAACACCCCGAAATTTTGAACCATTTTTTTTACATATGTTTACACACCCTAAATATATGTTTAGAACCTTAAAAGTCAATTGATCAAGATGCTGAGGGAGTACCCCCTACGTACTCATGGTACCCACCGGGTACTCAACTCTGGATCAACTTTGATATCATTTGAAACTTAGTATCCACCGGGTACTTAACCTACCCGCCGGGTAGTTCATCAAATGCTCAGATTTGCACATTTTTGACCCAAAATACCAATTTTGGATGCGCATAACTTCTAATCTACATAACCTGAGAATACGAAACTTTGCAGGCACGCATAAAATGACATTTGAAACAATTCCAAATTTCTACTTTTCTCAAATTCGCGTTTTAACGGGATTTGGACCATTGACTCGGAAATGATCATTTTTAACTCAATCCATTGACACATCAACTTTCAAATCACAAGACTTCAGGTCACAATATTTGTACCACTCGTCCACTACTACAATTAAGACCTAAAGCCACTTTAACATCCTTCATACCCGAACTACAACTTATTTTACCCGTTTAACCTTCAAGTGACCCGTTTAGGCGCTTTTATGACCCGTTTGAGTCTAAACCCATATAACTATCATTCCAACACTCATTTTACATATCATTGACTTTTGTAAGTCAAACCAATACTATCAGAATTGTATTATAACCATATCGTATCATTTTCACATAAAACTATGATTTATACATCAAGTACTATAAGTGTCCATATAGACTTTCCGAAATTGTCAACGGCCATACATAACTCGTTGACTACATTGACTTTGACCATAAGCATAACCAAACTTTGACTTTCAACTTTATATGACAAAACCATGTTTCTTGAGCAAAAGGGGTGAACATATACATATCAAGAGCATGATCAAAGGAAATAGCTTGTTACCAACAACTTAACAAGCTCCACCACTAGCATTTCTTGGGCCTCTTTCCCGAATCCCTTTGGGTCCCACTTGGCTCACCTATAAAAACACATAAACATAATAGAGTTAGCATAAAGCTTAGTAAGCAATGGGCTATCAATGATAATTAATATAAATTCAACATACGTATATTAAGGATCCATAATATCATATGCTAATTCCTGCAAGAATTAACATCTTCGGGCCTACACCCCGGTAAATAATCATAACTCATCAAGTAAATGACATATCCATTACCGGTCCTTCCAAGTAAATGGAATAGGCATTATTTGAAGAAAGATAGCATCATCCATTAACTTACTTCGCGATAGCCCACGTATTAAATCACTTACAATAGCACTTTGAACATGTTTATCACCTAATCATGTAATCATGTAGCCAAGTATCAAATACACATTCAACTTTCAACTCCTTACTTGTATTAAGTTATACAAGTGTTAAGTTTCATACACTTAATCAACTAATTACACATAAATGAGTAGTTTAATATCATTATTAATCAAAATCATCAACTTACACCAAGGCTACCACCCCTTAGTGTAATTTCATATATATATCAATATCATCATTAACATCTACTACCCATTTACATTTACATGCAATTATCATATACATAATCATAATCATAATTATTCAATTTCTCATAACACATGATTATGAGTTCTTTTATAAAATTAACATCTTTAAAACCTAATACATAACTTAACCATGTGTATGAAACATATATTAATTCATTAACTCTCTAACCCATCAATTTAATGAAACTAGGGTTTAACTTAACTCATTCAATCATCAATTAAACATGAAGGAATGTTAGTAATGCCTTTAGGATGAATAATTTGTAGTTATAACCTCTAATCACTCAAATCCTAGCTTCAGTTTAGTGAATTTCCTTGTTTCCTTCAAGAACCGACTTACACAAAACCTCTGTACGTAATTTTCTTATTATCAGTATTGGAGAATTAAAATAGAAGGATACATAATCTGTGTTTTTATACTATTAATTTCATCTAATCCCCTCAACTTATGGCACTTGTCACATTATACCCATTTACTAACTAATTCATTAAATGACAAGTCATATAACATAAAATACTTTACACAGTTAGTCCTACTAACTTAAACAGTTAAAATAATATATTTTAAAGTTTTAAACTTACAGAATTTGAGGCGTTACAATTACCTACCATGGTAATAAAACCGGTTAGTTACCTGTATTGGAACAAAAGTGAAAACACATTGTCAATTTATGCCTTTATTTTAATTTGACCCTACATTTTATAGGGTGCAATATTTTTGTTGTTAGCTTGGGAAATTTGTTAGAATGGAAGGTTATTTTTATTAGGCCTGACAAAGTTATTTTATTAGAATTGACAATTTCTAACATGATCTGAAATTCGATACGAAACCGAATCAAAAATAAGCAGGTTGGGTCGAAGTTTTCTATCCCACAAACCTGTCAAACTGAAACCCGACAACCTTCTATATTTGGGTTTGATTTGGCTGGGTCACTGAATGAATTTTTGGATTGATCCGGCAACTTGAATAAATTCTAAAAGCAGTTTAAAATTTTGAATTTTTATTATAATCTCATAAATTAAAGTGTTTAATGATGTTTTAATATTATATTTTGTAGATCATACCTGGTAATATTTTTTTTGGGATTTTATAAAAAAACTATGTTTATTAATTATGAATTATATATTTGGGGATTGACCCATTTGACCTATTTAAATCGAGATCGACCCGTTAACTAAAATTACCCGAAAATATGTTGATCTCACTACATAAACGGTTAATTTAGGTTGGGTTGGTTTGAAATACTCAAACCAGTCAGGTTTAGGTCGACTACTTCCGACTTGCCAACTCAATAACCCGAGCGGGTCAATTCAACCCGTCCCACATTGACACATCTTATTTTTATTATACAAACTAGTGGTTTATACCATGAATTTTGACTTAAGTTTTATAAACACTCACTCTCTTCTTACGTATATGTTTATTTTACTTTTATATTTCTTATAAAAAAATAAATAATCTATCTAAACTAAAATAGCGTAAAATTTGGAAAGAAGAGGAAAAAATTTTAACCGCGTTTTAGGTTTTTGTAATTTACCACAACTACTACATTTTAAGAACGCTGCATTTTATACAACAATATAATAACACTTCATTTACTCTCAAACAACCCATTTTGAATAAATTAAGTATTCCAAGTACTTTTTATAATTATTACTCTTTTTAGGTGAAAAGGGAAAAATGGGTAATGACCACCTTCATTTTAAATAAATTCACTGTTAACATGCATTATATATTTATACTGTATAACTTTGTAATACCCACTTATAATATATCTATCAAAATTGATGACGGAAGTATCATCTCTCGTGAAAAAAGGGAGTCTGACTACATGACCTTAAACTAAAGTCTTGATCCATGATTAGAGTGATAGTGATTGGGGGATTACACTATTCTTCAATGCCTTAAAGTTTATTTTTATATATATTATACCAAGATATGACAACGATGTCTACAATAGTAATCAACCAAAAGGGCCCAAATCGAAAGCAAGAAACATAATAACATAAATAATCTATTCCGGGTCACTTTATGTAACTGCATTCAAGAGAATCTAGGTGGATGGAGAGGCCATGAATGCGTCCAAGCAGTTCTCAGTTCCAAGTCCTTGACTCCAAAACTTTGTGCGGTATTCACCATATGTGAAGGGTCGGTACACAGCAGGCTCATCGTCAGTTACCAGTTCTGGTGTAGGACGTATGACTGCATCAGGAGACGGAGAGTAAAATGCGGCTATTGATATTCTTTCTTTGTCACAATTCACCACAGCTCTATGCAGAATGCTCTTATATTTATCATTACTTAATGCCTGCAGTTTATAACAAAAGAGCAACAAATAATCAGCAAACTTATATGGAGTAAATTTGGTTTCCTAAATGTAGGAAGTAATCACGGTACTTTTTCTAGTATACGTAGATACCTGAATTTGGTCACCAATATTGATGATAAAAGTGTTTGGAACCGGATCAACCGCAACCCAATGCCCGTTTTTCAAGACTTGAAGACCAGGAACTTCGTCTTGAAGAAGCACGGTTATGAGATTAGGATCGGTGTGGCCAGGCAGTCCGTAAGTCAAATCGGGCTGTGGGCAGGGCGGGTAGTAATTCAAAGCCATATGCTGCGAGTGTTTACCCAATTGTCTGCTGATATAATCTTCATCAAGACCCAAACTTTCAGAAATGGCCTCAACCAATTGGAGTGATAACCCTCTTGCACTAGTACAATACTCTGCCACGTGGTCCCTGAAAGACTCCGGGTTTGTGGGCCATTCGTGAATGTAATCTTGAAGTGGGTAACATTGCACCTTCAAGACGTCTCTCCAATTAGCAACCTTTTCGGTACGAATGTTAAAACTAGTGGCTAGCCTCGTGCTTTTGGTAGGGTCGTCTGAGTAAGTCTTGAGCCTTTCTTCTTCGGGCAATTTGAAAAAATCTCTAGCGACTTTTATCATGTTTGAGGAGATGGATTCTGGCACTCCATGGTTCGTTACTTGAAAGAAGCCATAATCACGGCACGCTTGACCAATTTGTTGGACCACATGAGCCCGATTGGGTCCGTGGAGATCGTTGAGATCAATGACTGGGATTGAATCGATATGGGTAACGTTTTGGAGATTGGGGCGATCGGAGAGAGGGCGGATGTAATGAGAAGGGACTTGATCGATTTTATCGGTTGACACGAGATCACTAAGTAGTGATCTTTTGGAAGTAGATGAAGAAGACGCCATTGTTAAGTCGTAGTGGAGATGTGACCTTCAAATGAGAATGTGCTGGTTTATATAAAGTATGGACATGGATGAGGAATCCTCATAATCAATTTGATCATATCGTTGTGTAGTTGTGTGGTTGCTGATATATGGTGATGCATGTGATGACATCATAAACAATATGACGCATGTGAATAGGTATACAGACATCGTCAATCAATTTGCCAACAAAGTTACTAATTTATCATGAGCTAATCGTTAATCCATGATATTTGAGGTTATCATGATATTCTTAAGGTTAGTTTAGTCTTTTTAAACTAACTTATTATTATTATTATTCCTACCATGAGGTGTAGGGGTGTTCATTATATGGACAAACCGAATTGTCCAATCGGATAATTTGGATTGAACTATTTGGTTCGGGTAATTTGTTTTTTTGGATCGTGGTTCAAAATCGAATATTTATATTAGTTTTTGGATTGGATTTGGTAACACATGTAGAAAAAGAATAGTCCAGATTAACCGAATAGTAATATATTTTGGTAATACTTTCAAAATATGTATAAATTAATTAGGTTAATCACTGAATTTTATGCATACTTATAACATTATTAACTTTATTCATCGTGTATCACAAATTTCTTAACTATACATTAGTTTTGTATTGCAATTTATTATAATTTTGTCACGAACTTAACAAACGTGCTAATTAGTTTTCTTTTATAATCAAGTTTTTTGATTTTGTTTGAATGTTTATATTATAAATATATGAAAACATAAACTGAATAGTAAAAACTGAATACACCGAATAGTAATTAGGTTCGGTTCGGTTTGGTTTTTTACTTGTTCGGTTCGGTTTCAAATTTCAAAACCAAAAATCGATCGGTTTCATCTATTAGGTTCGGTTTAAACCGAATTAATTGAATGAACACCCCTAATGAGGTGTTTGCGATTGTTTCTTTGTAAACGTTTTTCTGCTTGAAAAATAAGTTTGTGCTTCCATACTTATTTCTAAGTATTTATTCTTTAGTAAATAAGCAGTTTTATGTTTAATTCTGCTTATATGTTTTGAAAATACGGATTAAACAGATAAATTAAGCAATCCTAATTAAACACCCTCTATGATAAAAATAAAATCTTATCATTCCCATTATAAATAAATTTAACTGCCCTAAGAATTTGCATTTTAAATAGTAAAATTATTATTTTCTTCCAAACAAACATGAATATATATATATACTAGGAGGTTTCTTTGGCTGTGCGGAATGATTGTAAGTATAAAAATTAAGAGTTTATATCTAAAAATTCTAATGCTAAATTTGTCCTTAAAAGGTCTCACATGCTACAAGTTTACGTGTAATACAAACAAATCAACTTCTTTAATTTTAAACTCCTAGATAAACCATATTCAGTATAATTTGTTTTGATATGCTTACACTTACGCAAAAAAAAAAAGATCAATTGGATCTGTAGAATAACAATGAAAGTATTATCGAGTTCTTCGCAACCAAAAAAATAATTTTGTATATATATATCAAGAATATAACAATAACAATAAAATATATAAGCATGTACAACCGATTCATTTTGATCATACAAGAGCAATAAAGTTTACTACAAGAGCAATAAAGAAAGAAAAATAAATAAAAGTTATAGAGGAGAAAACTATATACGGAGAAAACTTAAAGTTTATTACAAGAGCAATAAAGAAAGAAAAACAAATAAAATTTATAGAGGAGAAAACTATATATGGAGATTTGAACTACTCTCTACAACTTGAGTCGAAGACTAGTTAGTACCCGCGCGTTACAACGTTGAAGATTTTAACATGGACCAAAAACAATTAACTCAGGTATTTGCGAATAACGTATTTTAAATTAAATAAATGATCGATATGATATCGATACATGTGACATAAAATTGGGAATCGGAATATAAAGTTAAAATATAACTAAATTAAAACAACACATGAAATATATAAGTATTTGTACAAATTAAAAAATGTAGCATGTTAAAATAAAATAAAATAAATATCAAGTACTGAAATTGTTTTTATAAAGTGCTATATAAAAGAAAAGCCAACACTCAATAAAATTCATACATAATGTAAGTTAAAATAATGTACATTCAGAAAAAAGCAAATTACACATACGTGAATAAATACGTTTAACATAATCGATAATGAAGTAGTCTGCAAAAGTAAAAAGAGATAGTTAGAAAGATGGATAGTAGATAGATACATTATGATAATAAGTATCTAGAGTATTGATTATTTAAAGTGTATTGTACCTTATTCATCATGCAAGACTTCTTGATATACCACGTTTATTGTGTAGACACCTGCACGTTTGAACTTTTTGACAGGTTTAACTAATACCTTCGTGTTACCGCGTGATATTCCTCTAGACAGTGCAACATATAGTTGTCCATGTGAAAATACAGATTCTGGAAAATAAATGCCAACATTTGGAATTGTATGTCCTTGGGCTTTATTTATAGTCATAGTGAAGCTAAGCCGAACAGGAATTTGCTTTCGCTTTAGTTTAAATGGAAACATGTCATTTCTGAAGGGCACAAAGGAATTCTAGGTAAAAACACTCTTTTCCCATAGTGCTGACCAACGACTATTTCTGCTTCGATGACGTTCGGATAAAAAGCTCTGCATATCATGGCAATCAAGGTAATTGTAAAGTTTTAAAGATGTGTTCTAAATAATGTATCTTTCTCTTATCTAACTACAATAAATGTTGGTATTTGTATTCAGAAAAAATTACAGTTTTGGTGTACCTTGAGCCGTTGACCTTGAAGTAGGAAGGATGGAAGTGGCGCAAAAATTAATCACTGATGTCAACAGCCATTTAGATCATTGTAAAAGTCTACTTGACGAAGTAAAGAGACTCAATAAACACATTCAAGACCTCATAGATATGGTGGATCTCTTGTTAACACATAAGTTAACACTTATGTCTCAAGAAAGTATGTCATAGTTTATAAGCATATGTTTGTTATTCGTCAATTTATATGAGGAGTTATTGGTTTATTAATTTGATAATTTTATTTTGACAAAGCTTATTATTATAATTGTTTCACAAGAATGTCATTGCTCATGTTCAAAACATAATGTAAGTTTGACACGTTGAGTCATGTGGTCTCATATTAGCACCTGTGAAGGTAACTACTAATTTAGAAAAAAATAAAGTAATTAAAAAATAAAAAGTAAAAAGTATTAAGTTTAAATGCTTTGATATTATTAAGTATGAATGCTTTTATAATTTAATATGCAAGATATTTTGTTTCTACTAAGAACCAACTGAGCATGATCAAAAGTAATGAAAATGGGTAACATATATTACGATGGGACAACCATAACGTAGAGTCTAAGCTCAATAGCAAAAAAATATAAAAAAACACAATCAAAAGTGGAAAAGCCACAATGTAGATATCTAGTTAAATAGAAAAAAATAATAATTAAAAGTCTCCAATGAGTGCAGCTTCTAACATATTTGGCTTGAAAACGATCTTCGTGAGTTGAGTAGAGATTAAAATATTAGTGCTTGGATCTTCATGTTTAAGCTTGACCCGTGAAACGTAAACAATCCATTTTTCATTTATGCTTGTAGCAAGCATGGCCGGAAGTGTATCTGAATCGTGAAACAATACCAACTTAATCTCATAGCCCCTATGAAAGAGAATTATGTTAAAAAAAAATATGCTTAGAAATAAAATGACGTATATGAAATATAATGGATAAGCATATAGACACTTGCGCTAAATCGTAGAGAATCAACTCACATGCACCCGTTTGATGTGGGAATGTTGTCAGGTAACATCTAAACAAAAGTCATTGAGTAAAAAGTGGTAGTAATAAAGATGATTATCTTATGTGAGAAGTTTAAAAAAACACATAAATATAAATTTACCAATAATCATTTTTCTTTGGGTTCTGTCATTAGCATGAACGCCTAGTGAAGAAAAGATTGGTAAAATAGGAAACCATCCAGCGATATCTACATTGCATGGTTCAAATTCCGTATCTTTATCGACAACTATTTGCCAATCATCACGGTGAAAAGTATACCCCTCATAACATGGGTAATCCGCAAAAAGGGGGGGGGGGGGATCTCTTCCACTTGGAAATGTTTGATTGAAAACACTCGTCCCAACAAATCCATATGCTCGTATTTCTGAATCAAATTTTGAGAGATTACCGCTGCCAGTCGATCTCTCTTGACATTCCAAACGTATATAACTTTATTTGTTATGATTGAAAAAAAAAGGATTGATAATATTAATCTGTTTGTAGTTTACCTTTTGATCAAGCAAAAACAAATAGTATTTGTTGTTCTCAACATCCTTCCAGGTTTCCAAGATCCGAACAACTCTTATGTTAAACCAAATGTAGTGTTCATTCTTTGTAGTCAACCGCTTCCATCAACAATTACATTTTAAAGAATCCTTTCGGATTGCTCATTCTTTGTGATTTTGCTTTTTTTTTTTTCCCCTCAAAATGAAAAGGCATAAGCCAATTAACATCATTTAAGGTTTTAAAACCTATTATAAATAACATATAAGCTTATAAACACTTTTACCTTTAAAGCAAAGAATTCATTAGTCCATATAAAATTAATACATACATCATAAGCTAACAAACTCACCAGCACAAAAACACGACTACATCTTTCAAGTGGGTTAATCAAAAATTACTCATCTTTATCCCAATCCCTTCTAATTCATCTTGTACCTAAAAATTAAAATAGTTATTATCATTAGATATTAGATATGCTAAATACATAAATCGGACAATAAAAATAAAAAGGTTATATGTCAAAAAGATACATTGTAAAAAAAAAAAATCCTTCACGTAAATTCAACCCAACTTTCAACTTTCAGATTCAAAAGTTCTAAAAGTTATATACCATAAACACTAGGGGTTAGTGTAGAGAAATGCATCTAACTTATGTACGAAGTCTATTGTATGTACCCAACTTTTTTTTGGTCTATTGTGTATATCAATCTTTTACTTTGGTCTATTGTGTGTATCCGTTGACTTATTTGATGACGTGTCAACCATATAATTCGCCATGTCAGTTGCCACATCATTGACACATCATCAAAAAAGGGTGTCACGTCAGTCGGATATACACAATAGACCAAAGTAAAAAAAGTTGAGTACACATTCTGATTGCTTCATCTGTCAAGCGCTGCTGGATTCAACCTTTCCCGAAGTAGTTTTCTTAGTAAGGGTTCCCATTCTGATTGCTTCATCTGTCAAGCGCTGTGCTAGTTCCACAACACTCTTAAAAGTGGCAGGATTAGACGAAGTCACCAAGCTTCTAATCTGTGGCACCAAACCCCAGATATACCTTTCAGTGCGCTTGTACTCAGGTGTGACCATGTGTGGTACAAGGCGTGCCAGTTCTTGAAATCTGGTGGTATATCCTGAGATATCAGTACCAACCATAGTAATGTCCCAGAGCTCAGTCTCAATCTTCTGCAGCACACAATAGACCAAAAAAAAATTGAGTACATACAATAGACTTCGTGCATAGACTTCGTGCATAAGTTGGATGCATTTCCCTACACTAATCCCTAAACACTATGGTCGAAGCCAACTCCAAGTTACTTATTCTTTGATGTTTTCGTACAACATATATATTTGATGAATTAGTAATTACCTGAATATGTATATTCAGCTAGCAAAATTATAAACGACATATAATATATTGGATTGACCATAATGAGAAAGGTTAGTATATCATAGTAAAAGGAAATTCTAGAAAGAATAAAAAACTAAGCTCTTAATTAACATATGTATGTCCAAATAGGAATTCATATCATGCATAAGAACGACATTGTTTAAAAATTGAAGTATAGATAGAAGTTCAAACTTGAAAGATATACAACTACTTATATGGTTTATATATAACGATAACGATATAAAGATGTAGATAAGTTATATTATTTGTTCACGGCAGATACAAAAGAATACATTATATTGTATGTATGAATAAATATAAAGTTAAATTAAATAAATAAATAACTTGATGATCTATTGATCTGTGAAGGCAGAGTTCTGCACAAAAACTGAAAAAGAAGAAGAAAATAAACTGAAGTACTGAACGCATATAAGATCCCTAAAGCAAATAATTTAAGAAATTTACCTTTTTAAGTTTATATCAAATCCTTGATCATCTTCAAGTTAGTCTCACACATTTACCTCTAAATCTCTTACATCTTAAACAAATAATCAAAGAATTAACACAACCAAAACAATATTAGCACATGAACACAAAGCCTATAACATATACTATACAAAGCTTAATTCCTCATACGATGTCATACCATACCTTAAAAATATCTAAACGATATGATGAAAAAGAGAATATGGGCAACCTCCTAGAAAGTTGTTAAAAACACAATAAAGGAGAAAGAGGGAAAAGAAAAAGGTTAAATGTTTGGGGATGGATTTGAGCTTTGAAGTGAAGTAGATGAAAAAGAATTGAAGTAGATGAAAGCAGAAAGGATAAAT